>JAECWR010000463.1:0-47500 GCA_018150935.1 Drosophila pruinosa | reverse complement strand
GACAGGGCTATATCGACTCGGCTGTTGATGCTGATCAAGAATGCATATAGTTTATGGGGTCGCAGACGCCTCCTTCTGCCTGTATCGCACATTCGGTCAAACGCAAACGGTCATGATTTTTTTAAATCCATGGCTTAAAAACATAATATCAATATAGTCACCTTATAAAAGTAATTCGTTAATAACTTCTGTGTTTTTTGACCGATTGTAACCAAATTTTCAGAGATCATTAAGATGATGATTTCCATTGTGTGTGCTAAAAATGAACGTCCTAGCTTTAACGTGATGCTTGGAAATCGTTTTTTTCGATTGACGGAGGCGGAAGGAGGCGTGGACAACATCTAAAATAAACTTCAGCTGCCTACCAAATTTTGACATGTTGTCTCCAAATTTCGTAGCTCTAGCTTTTATAGTCTCTGAGATCTCGATGTTCATAAAGACAGATGGACACACAGACAGGGCTATATCGACTCGGCTGTTGATGCTGATCAAGAATGCATATAGTTTATGGGGTCGCAGACGCCTCCTTCTGCCTGTATCGCACATTCGGACAAACGCAAACGGTCATGATTTTTTTTAAATCCATGGCCTAAAAACATAATATCAATATAGTCACCTTATAAAAGTAATTCGTTAATAACTTCTGTGTTTTTTGACCGATTGTAACCAAATTTTCAGAGATCATTAAGATGATGATTTCCATTGTGTGTGCTAAAAATGAACGTCCTAGCTTTAACGTGATGCTTGGAAATCGTTTTTTCGATTGACGGAGGCGGAAGGAGGCGTGGACAACATCTAAAATAAACTTCAGCTGCCTACCAAATTTTGACATGTTGTCTCCAAATTTCGTAGCTCTAGCTTTTATAGTCTCTGAGATCTCGATGTTCATAAAGACAGATGGACACACAGACAGGGCTATATCGACTCGGCTGTTGATGCTGATCAAGAATGCATATAGTTTATGGGGTCGCAGACGCCTCCTTCTGCCTGTATCGCACATTCGGTCAAACGCAAACGGTCATGATTTTTTTAAATCCATGGCTTAAAAACATAATATCAATATAGTCACCTTATAAAAGTAATTCGTTAATAACTTCTGTGTTTTTTGACCGATTGTAACCAAATTTTCAGAGATCATTAAGATGATGATTTCCATTGTGTGTGCTAAAAATGAACGTCCTAGCTTTAACGTGATGCTTGGAAATCGTTTTTTTCGATTGACGGAGGCGGAAGGAGGCGTGGACAACATCTAAAATAAACTTCAGCTGCCTACCAAATTTTGACATGTTGTCTCCAAATTTCGTAGCTCTAGCTTTTATAGTCTCTGAGATCTCGATGTTCATAAAGACAGATGGACACACAGACAGGGCTATATCGACTCGGCTGTTGATGCTGATCAAGAATGCATATAGTTTATGGGGTCGCAGACGCCTCCTTCTGCCTGTATCGCACATTCGGACAAACGCAAACGGTCATGATTTTTTTAAATCCATGGCCTAAAAACATAATATCAATATAGTCACCTTATAAAAGTAATTCGTTAATAACTTCTGTGTTTTTTGACCGATTGTAACCAAATTTTCAGAGATCATTAAGATGATGATTTCCATTGTGTGTGCTAAAAATGAACGTCCTAGCTTTAACGTGATGCTTGGAAATCGTTTTTTTCGATTGACGGAGGCGGAAGGAGGCGTGGACAACATCTAAAATAAACTTCAGCTGCCTACCAAATTTTGACATGTTGTCTCCAAATTTCGTAGCTCTAGCTTTTATAGTCTCTGAGATCTCGATGTTCATAAAGACAGATGGACACACAGACAGGGCTATATCGACTCGGCTGTTGATGCTGATCAAGAATGCATATAGTTTATGGGGTCGCAGACGCCTCCTTCTGCCTGTATCGCACATTCGGACAAACGCAAACGGTCATGATTTTTTTTAAATCCATGGCCTAAAAACATAATATCAATATAGTCACCTTATAAAAGTAATTCGTTAATAACTTCTGTGTTTTTTGACCGATTGTAACCAAATTTTCAGAGATCATTAAGATGATGATTTCCATTGTGTGTGCTAAAAATGAACGTCCTAGCTTTAACGTGATGCTTGGAAATCGTTTTTTCGATTGACGGAGGCGGAAGGAGGCGTGGACAACATCTAAAATAAACTTCAGCTGCCTACCAAATTTTGACATGTTGTCTCCAAATTTCGTAGCTCTAGCTTTTATAGTCTCTGAGATCTCGATGTTCATAAAGACAGATGGACACACAGACAGGGCTATATCGACTCGGCTGTTGATGCTGATCAAGAATGCATATAGTTTATGGGGTCGCAGACGCCTCCTTCTGCCTGTATCGCACATTCGGACAAACGCAAACGGTCATGATTTTTTTAAATCCATGGCCTAAAAACATAATATCAATATAGTCACCTTATAAAAGTAATTCGTTAATAACTTCTGTGTTTTTTGACCGATTGTAACCAAATTTTCAGAGATCATTAAGATGATGATTTCCATTGTGTGTGCTAAAAATGAACGTCCTAGCTTTAACGTGATGCTTGGAAATCGTTTTTTTCGATTGACGGAGGCGGAAGGAGGCGTGGACAACATCTAAAATAAACTTCAGCTGCCTACCAAATTTTGACATGTTGTCTCCAAATTTCGTAGCTCTAGCTTTTATAGTCTCTGAGATCTCGATGTTCATAAAGACAGATGGACACACAGACAGGGCTATATCGACTCGGCTGTTGATGCTGATCAAGAATGCATATAGTTTATGGGGTCGCAGACGCCTCCTTCTGCCTGTATCGCACATTCGGACAAACGCAAACGGTCATGATTTTTTTAAATCCATGGCCTAAAAACATAATATCAATATAGTCACCTTATAAAAGTAATTCGTTAATAACTTCTGTGTTTTTTGACCGATTGTAACCAAATTTTCAGAGATCATTAAGATGATGATTTCCATTGTGTGTGCTAAAAATGAACGTCCTAGCTTTAACGTGATGCTTGGAAATCGTTTTTTTCGATTGACGGAGGCGGAAGGAGGCGTGGACAACATCTAAAATAAACTTCAGCTGCCTACCAAATTTTGACATGTTGTCTCCAAATTTCGTAGCTCTAGCTTTTATAGTCTCTGAGATCTCGATGTTCATAAAGACAGATGGACACACAGACAGGGCTATATCGACTCGGCTGTTGATGCTGATCAAGAATGCATATAGTTTATGGGGTCGCAGACGCCTCCTTCTGCCTGTATCGCACATTCGGACAAACGCAAACGGTCATGATTTTTTTTAAATCCATGGCCTAAAAACATAATATCAATATAGTCACCTTATAAAAGTAATTCGTTAATAACTTCTGTGTTTTTTGACCGATTGTAACCAAATTTTCAGAGATCATTAAGATGATGATTTCCATTGTGTGTGCTAAAAATGAACGTCCTAGCTTTAACGTGATGCTTGGAAATCGTTTTTTTCGATTGACGGAGGCGGAAGGAGGCGTGGACAACATCTAAAATAAACTTCAGCTGCCTACCAAATTTTGACATGTTGTCTCCAAATTTCGTAGCTCTAGCTTTTATAGTCTCTGAGATCTCGATGTTCATAAAGACAGATGGACACACAGACAGGGCTATATCGACTCGGCTGTTGATGCTGATCAAGAATGCATATAGTTTATGGGGTCGCAGACGCCTCCTTCTGCCTGTATCGCACATTCGGACAAACGCAAACGGTCATGATTTTTTTAAATCCATGGCCTAAAAACATAATATCAATATAGTCACCTTATAAAAGTAATTCGTTAATAACTTCTGTGTTTTTTGACCGATTGTAACCAAATTTTCAGAGATCATTAAGATGATGATTTCCATTGTGTGTGCTAAAAATGAACGTCCTAGCTTTAACGTGATGCTTGGAAATCGTTTTTTTCGATTGACGGAGGCGGAAGGAGGCGTGGACAACATCTAAAATAAACTTCAGCTGCCTACCAAATTTTGACATGTTGTCTCCAAATTTCGTAGCTCTAGCTTTTATAGTCTCTGAGATCTCGATGTTCATAAAGACAGATGGACACACAGACAGGGCTATATCGACTCGGCTGTTGATGCTGATCAAGAATGCATATAGTTTATGGGGTCGCAGACGCCTCCTTCTGCCTGTATCGCACATTCGGACAAACGCAAACGGTCATGATTTTTTTAAATCCATGGCCTAAAAACATAATATCAATATAGTCACCTTATAAAAGTAATTCGTTAATAACTTCTGTGTTTTTTGACCGATTGTAACCAAATTTTCAGAGATCATTAAGATGATGATTTCCATTGTGTGTGCTAAAAATGAACGTCCTAGCTTTAACGTGATGCTTGGAAATCGTTTTTTTCGATTGACGGAGGCGGAAGGAGGCGTGGACAACATCTAAAATAAACTTCAGCTGCCTACCAAATTTTGACATGTTGTCTCCAAATTTCGTAGCTCTAGCTTTTATAGTCTCTGAGATCTCGATGTTCATAAAGACAGATGGACACACAGACAGGGCTATATCGACTCGGCTGTTGATGCTGATCAAGAATGCATATAGTTTATGGGGTCGCAGACGCCTCCTTCTGCCTGTATCGCACATTCGGACAAACGCAAACGGTCATGATTTTTTTTAAATCCATGGCCTAAAAACATAATATCAATATAGTCACCTTATAAAAGTAATTCGTTAATAACTTCTGTGTTTTTTGACCGATTGTAACCAAATTTTCAGAGATCATTAAGATGATGATTTCCATTGTGTGTGCTAAAAATGAACGTTCTAGCTTTAACGTGATGCTTGGAAATCGTTTTTTTCGATTGACGGAGGCGGAAGGAGGCGTGGACAACATCTAAAATAAACTTCAGCTGCCTACCAAATTTTGACATGTTGTCTCCAAATTTCGTAGCTCTAGCTTTTATAGTCTCTGAGATCTCGATGTTCATAAAGACAGATGGACACACAGACAGGGCTATATCGACTCGGCTGTTGATGCTGATCAAGAATGCATATAGTTTATGGGGTCGCAGACGCCTCCTTCTGCCTGTATCGCACATTCGGACAAACGCAAACGGTCATGATTTTTTTAAATCCATGGCCTAAAAACATAATATCAATATAGTCACCTTATAAAAGTAATTCGTTAATAACTTCTGTGTTTTTTGACCGATTGTAACCAAATTTTCAGAGATCATTAAGATGATGATTTCCATTGTGTGTGCTAAAAATGAACGTCCTAGCTTTAACGTGATGCTTGGAAATCGTTTTTTTCGATTGACGGAGGCGGAAGGAGGCGTGGACAACATCTAAAATAAACTTCAGCTGCCTACCAAATTTTGACATGTTGTCTCCAAATTTCGTAGCTCTAGCTTTTATAGTCTCTGAGATCTCGATGTTCATAAAGACAGATGGACACACAGACAGGGCTATATCGACTCGGCTGTTGATGCTGATCAAGAATGCATATAGTTTATGGGTCGCAGACGCCTCCTTCTGCCTGTATCGCACATTCGGACAAACGCAAACGGTCATGATTTTTTTTAAATCCATGGCCTAAAAACATAATATCAATATAGTCACCTTATAAAAGTAATTCGTTAATAACTTCTGTGTTTTTTGACCGATTGTAACCAAATTTTCAGAGATCATTAAGATGATGATTTCCATTGTGTGTGCTAAAAATGAACGTTCTAGCTTTAACGTGATGCTTGGAAATCGTTTTTTTCGATTGACGGAGGCGGAAGGAGGCGTGGACAACATCTAAAATAAACTTCAGCTGCCTACCAAATTTTGACATGTTGTCTCCAAATTTCGTAGCTCTAGCTTTTATAGTCTCTGAGATCTCGATGTTCATAAAGACAGATGGACACACAGACAGGGCTATATCGACTCGGCTGTTGATGCTGATCAAGAATGCATATAGTTTATGGGGTCGCAGACGCCTCCTTCTGCCTGTATCGCACATTCGGACAAACGCAAACGGTCATGATTTTTTTTAAATCCATGGCCTAAAAACATAATATCAATATAGTCACCTTATAAAAGTAATTCGTTAATAACTTCTGTGTTTTTTGACCGATTGTAACCAAATTTTCAGAGATCATTAAGATGATGATTTCCATTGTGTGTGCTAAAAATGAACGTCCTAGCTTTAACGTGATGCTTGGAAATCGTTTTTTTCGATTGACGGAGGCGGAAGGAGGCGTGGACAACATCTAAAATAAACTTCAGCTGCCTACCAAATTTTGACATGTTGTCTCCAAATTTCGTAGCTCTAGCTTTTATAGTCTCTGAGATCTCGATGTTCATAAAGACAGATGGACACACAGACAGGGCTATATCGACTCGGCTGTTGATGCTGATCAAGAATGCATATAGTTTATGGGGTCGCAGACGCCTCCTTCTGCCTGTATCGCACATTCGGACAAACGCAAACGGTCATGATTTTTTTAAATCCATGGCCTAAAAACATAATATCAATATAGTCACCTTATAAAAGTAATTCGTTAATAACTTCTGTGTTTTTTGACCGATTGTAACCAAATTTTCAGAGATCATTAAGATGATGATTTCCATTGTGTGTGCTAAAAATGAACGTCCTAGCTTTAACGTGATGCTTGGAAATCGTTTTTTTCGATTGACGGAGGCGGAAGGAGGCGTGGACAACATCTAAAATAAACTTCAGCTGCCTACCAAATTTTGACATGTTGTCTCCAAATTTCGTAGCTCTAGCTTTTATAGTCTCTGAGATCTCGATGTTCATAAAGACAGATGGACACACAGACAGGGCTATATCGACTCGGCTGTTGATGCTGATCAAGAATGCATATAGTTTATGGGGTCGCAGACGCCTCCTTCTGCCTGTATCGCACATTCGGACAAACGCAAACGGTCATGATTTTTTTAAATCCATGGCCTAAAAACATAATATCAATATAGTCACCTTATAAAAGTAATTCGTTAATAACTTCTGTGTTTTTTGACCGATTGTAACCAAATTTTCAGAGATCATTAAGATGATGATTTCCATTGTGTGTGCTAAAAATGAACGTCCTAGCTTTAACGTGATGCTTGGAAATCGTTTTTTTCGATTGACGGAGGCGGAAGGAGGCGTGGACAACATCTAAAATAAACTTCAGCTGCCTACCAAATTTTGACATGTTGTCTCCAAATTTCGTAGCTCTAGCTTTTATAGTCTCTGAGATCTCGATGTTCATAAAGACAGATGGACACACAGACAGGGCTATATCGACTCGGCTGTTGATGCTGATCAAGAATGCATATAGTTTATGGGGTCGCAGACGCCTCCTTCTGCCTGTATCGCACATTCGGACAAACGCAAACGGTCATGATTTTTTTTAAATCCATGGCCTAAAAACATAATATCAATATAGTCACCTTATAAAAGTAATTCGTTAATAACTTCTGTGTTTTTTGACCGATTGTAACCAAATGTTCAGAGATCATTAAGATGATGATTTCCATTGTGTGTGCTAAAAATGAACGTCCTAGCTTTAACGTGATGCTTGGAAATCGTTTTTTTCGATTGACGGAGGCGGAAGGAGGCGTGGACAACATCTAAAATAAACTTCAGCTGCCTACCAAATTTTGACATGTTGTCTCCAAATTTCGTAGCTCTAGCTTTTATAGTCTCTGAGATCTCGATGTTCATAAAGACAGATGGACACACAGACAGGGCTATATCGACTCGGCTGTTGATGCTGATCAAGAATGCATATAGTTTATGGGGTCGCAGACGCCTCCTTCTGCCTGTATCGCACATTCGGACAAACGCAAACGGTCATGATTTTTTTAAATCCATGGCCTAAAAACATAATATCAATATAGTCACCTTATAAAAGTAATTCGTTAATAACTTCTGTGTTTTTTGACCGATTGTAACCAAATTTTCAGAGATCATTAAGATGATGATTTCCATTGTGTGTGCTAAAAATGAACGTCCTAGCTTTAACGTGATGCTTGGAAATCGTTTTTTTCGATTGACGGAGGCGGAAGGAGGCGTGGACAACATCTAAAATAAACTTCAGCTGCCTACCAAATTTTGACATGTTGTCTCCAAATTTCGTAGCTCTAGCTTTTATAGTCTCTGAGATCTCGATGTTCATAAAGACAGATGGACACACAGACAGGGCTATATCGACTCGGCTGTTGATGCTGATCAAGAATGCATATAGTTTATGGGGTCGCAGACGCCTCCTTCTGCCTGTATCGCACATTCGGACAAACGCAAACGGTCATGATTTTTTTAAATCCATGGCCTAAAAACATAATATCAATATAGTCACCTTATAAAAGTAATTCGTTAATAACTTCTGTGTTTTTTGACCGATTGTAACCAAATTTTCAGAGATCATTAAGATGATGATTTCCATTGTGTGTGCTAAAAATGAACGTCCTAGCTTTAACGTGATGCTTGGAAATCGTTTTTTTCGATTGACGGAGGCGGAAGGAGGCGTGGACAACATCTAAAATAAACTTCAGCTGCCTACCAAATTTTGACATGTTGTCTCCAAATTTCGTAGCTCTAGCTTTTATAGTCTCTGAGATCTCGATGTTCATAAAGACAGATGGACACACAGACAGGGCTATATCGACTCGGCTGTTGATGCTGATCAAGAATGCATATAGTTTATGGGGTCGCAGACGCCTCCTTCTGCCTGTATCGCACATTCGGACAAACGCAAACGGTCATGATTTTTTTTAAATCCATGGCCTAAAAACATAATATCAATATAGTCACCTTATAAAAGTAATTCGTTAATAACTTCTGTGTTTTTTGACCGATTGTAACCAAATGTTCAGAGATCATTAAGATGATGATTTCCATTGTGTGTGCTAAAAATGAACGTCCTAGCTTTAACGTGATGCTTGGAAATCGTTTTTTTCGATTGACGGAGGCGGAAGGAGGCGTGGACAACATCTAAAATAAACTTCAGCTGCCTACCAAATTTTGACATGTTGTCTCCAAATTTCGTAGCTCTAGCTTTTATAGTCTCTGAGATCTCGATGTTCATAAAGACAGATGGACACACAGACAGGGCTATATCGACTCGGCTGTTGATGCTGATCAAGAATGCATATAGTTTATGGGGTCGCAGACGCCTCCTTCTGCCTGTATCGCACATTCGGACAAACGCAAACGGTCATGATTTTTTTAAATCCATGGCCTAAAAACATAATATCAATATAGTCACCTTATAAAAGTAATTCGTTAATAACTTCTGTGTTTTTTGACCGATTGTAACCAAATGTTCAGAGATCATTAAGATGATGATTTCCATTGTGTGTGCTAAAAATGAACGTCCTAGCTTTAACGTGATGCTTGGAAATCGTTTTTTTCGATTGACGGAGGCGGAAGGAGGCGTGGACAACATCTAAAATAAACTTCAGCTGCCTACCAAATTTTGACATGTTGTCTCCAAATTTCGTAGCTCTAGCTTTTATAGTCTCTGAGATCTCGATGTTCATAAAGACAGATGGACACACAGACAGGGCTATATCGACTCGGCTGTTGATGCTGATCAAGAATGCATATAGTTTATGGGGTCGCAGACGCCTCCTTCTGCCTGTATCGCACATTCGGACAAACGCAAACGGTCATGATTTTTTTAAATCCATGGCCTAAAAACATAATATCAATATAGTCACCTTATAAAAGTAATTCGTTAATAACTTCTGTGTTTTTTGACCGATTGTAACCAAATGTTCAGAGATCATTAAGATGATGATTTCCATTGTGTGTGCTAAAAATGAACGTCCTAGCTTTAACGTGATGCTTGGAAATCGTTTTTTTCGATTGACGGAGGCGGAAGGAGGCGTGGACAACATCTAAAATAAACTTCAGCTGCCTACCAAATTTTGACATGTTGTCTCCAAATTTCGTAGCTCTAGCTTTTATAGTCTCTGAGATCTCGATGTTCATAAAGACAGATGGACACACAGACAGGGCTATATCGACTCGGCTGTTGATGCTGATCAAGAATGCATATAGTTTATGGGGTCGCAGACGCCTCCTTCTGCCTGTATCGCACATTCGGACAAACGCAAACGGTCATGATTTTTTTTAAATCCATGGCCTAAAAACATAATATCAATATAGTCACCTTATAAAAGTAATTCGTTAATAACTTCTGTGTTTTTTGACCGATTGTAACCAAATGTTCAGAGATCATTAAGATGATGATTACCATTGTGTGTGCCAAAAATGAACGTCCTAGCTTTAACGTGATGCTTGGAAATCGTTTTTTTCGATTGACGGAGGCGGAAGGAGGCGTGGACAACATCTAAAATAAACTTCAGCTGCCTACCAAATTTTGACATGTTGTCTCCAAATTTCGTAGCTCTAGCTTTTATAGTCTCTGAGATCTCGATGTTCATAAAGACAGATGGACACACAGACAGGGCTATATCGACTCGGCTGTTGATGCTGATCAAGAATGCATATAGTTTATGGGGTCGCAGACGCCTCCTTCTGCCTGTATCGCACATTCGGACAAACGCAAACGGTCATGATTTTTTTAAATCCATGGCCTAAAAACATAATATCAATATAGTCACCTTATAAAAGTAATTCGTTAATAACTTCTGTGTTTTTTGACCGATTGTAACCAAATGTTCAGAGATCATTAAGATGATGATTTCCATTGTGTGTGCTAAAAATGAACGTCCTAGCTTTAACGTGATGCTTGGAAATCGTTTTTTTCGATTGACGGAGGCGGAAGGAGGCGTGGACAACATCTAAAATAAACTTCAGCTGCCTACCAAATTTTGACATGTTGTCTCCAAATTTCGTAGCTCTAGCTTTTATAGTCTCTGAGATCTCGATGTTCATAAAGACAGATGGACACACAGACAGGGCTATATCGACTCGGCTGTTGATGCTGATCAAGAATGCATATAGTTTATGGGGTCGCAGACGCCTCCTTCTGCCTGTATCGCACATTCGGACAAACGCAAACGGTCATGATTTTTTTAAATCCATGGCCTAAAAACATAATATCAATATAGTCACCTTATAAAAGTAATTCGTTAATAACTTCTGTGTTTTTTGACCGATTGTAACCAAATGTTCAGAGATCATTAAGATGATGATTTCCATTGTGTGTGCTAAAAATGAACGTCCTAGCTTTAACGTGATGCTTGGAAATCGTTTTTTTCGATTGACGGAGGCGGAAGGAGGCGTGGACAACATCTAAAATAAACTTCAGCTGCCTACCAAATTTTGACATGTTGTCTCCAAATTTCGTAGCTCTAGCTTTTATAGTCTCTGAGATCTCGATGTTCATAAAGACAGATGGACACACAGACAGGGCTATATCGACTCGGCTGTTGATGCTGATCAAGAATGCATATAGTTTATGGGGTCGCAGACGCCTCCTTCTGCCTGTATCGCACATTCGGACAAACGCAAACGGTCATGATTTTTTTAAATCCATGGCCTAAAAACATAATATCAATATAGTCACCTTATAAAAGTAATTCGTTAATAACTTCTGTGTTTTTTGACCGATTGTAACCAAATGTTCAGAGATCATTAAGATGATGATTTCCATTGTGTGTGCTAAAAATGAACGTCCTAGCTTTAACGTGATGCTTGGAAATCGTTTTTTTCGATTGACGGAGGCGGAAGGAGGCGTGGACAACATCTAAAATAAACTTCAGCTGCCTACCAAATTTTGACATGTTGTCTCCAAATTTCGTAGCTCTAGCTTTTATAGTCTCTGAGATCTCGATGTTCATAAAGACAGATGGACACACAGACAGGGCTATATCGACTCGGCTGTTGATGCTGATCAAGAATGCATATAGTTTATGGGGTCGCAGACGCCTCCTTCTGCCTGTATCGCACATTCGGACAAACGCAAACGGTCATGATTTTTTTTAAATCCATGGCCTAAAAACATAATATCAATATAGTCACCTTATAAAAGTAATTCGTTAATAACTTCTGTGTTTTTTGACCGATTGTAACCAAATGTTCAGAGATCATTAAGATGATGATTTCCATTGTGTGTGCTAAAAATGAACGTCCTAGCTTTAACGTGATGCTTGGAAATCGTTTTTTTCGATTGACGGAGGCGGAAGGAGGCGTGGACAACATCTAAAATAAACTTCAGCTGCCTACCAAATTTTGACATGTTGTCTCCAAATTTCGTAGCTCTAGCTTTTATAGTCTCTGAGATCTCGATGTTCATAAAGACAGATGGACACACAGACAGGGCTATATCGACTCGGCTGTTGATGCTGATCAAGAATGCATATAGTTTATGGGGTCGCAGACGCCTCCTTCTGCCTGTATCGCACATTCGGACAAACGCAAACGGTCATGATTTTTTTTAAATCCATGGCCTAAAAACATAATATCAATATAGTCACCTTATAAAAGTAATTCGTTAATAACTTCTGTGTTTTTTGACCGATTGTAACCAAATGTTCAGAGATCATTAAGATGATGATTTCCATTGTGTGTGCTAAAAATGAACGTCCTAGCTTTAACGTGATGCTTGGAAATCGTTTTTTTCGATTGACGGAGGCGGAAGGAGGCGTGGACAACATCTAAAATAAACTTCAGCTGCCTACCAAATTTTGACATGTTGTCTCCAAATTTCGTAGCTCTAGCTTTTATAGTCTCTGAGATCTCGATGTTCATAAAGACAGATGGACACACAGACAGGGCTATATCGACTCGGCTGTTGATGCTGATCAAGAATGCATATAGTTTATGGGGTCGCAGACGCCTGCTTCTGCCTGTATCGCACATTCGGACAAACGCAAACGGTCATGATTTTTTTTAAATCCATGGCCTAAAAACATAATATCAATATAGTCACCTTATAAAAGTAATTCGTTAATAACTTCTGTGTTTTTTGACCGATTGTAACCAAATGTTCAGAGATCATTAAGATGATGATTTCCATTGTGTGTGCTAAAAATGAACGTCCTAGCTTTAACGTGATGCTTGGAAATCGTTTTTTTCGATTGACGGAGGCGGAAGGAGGCGTGGACAACATCTAAAATAAACTTCAGCTGCCTACCAAATTTTGACATGTTGTCTCCAAATTTCGTAGCTCTAGCTTTTATAGTCTCTGAGATCTCGATGTTCATAAAGACAGATGGACACACAGACAGGGCTATATCGACTCGGCTGTTGATGCTGATCAAGAATGCATATAGTTTATGGGGTCGCAGACGCCTCCTTCTGCCTGTATCGCACATTCGGACAAACGCAAACGGTCATGATTTTTTTTAAATCCATGGCCTAAAAACATAATATCAATATAGTCACCTTATAAAAGTAATTCGTTAATAACTTCTGTGTTTTTTGACCGATTGTAACCAAATGTTCAGAGATCATTAAGATGATGATTTCCATTGTGTGTGCTAAAAATGAACGTCCTAGCTTTAACGTGATGCTTGGAAATCGTTTTTTTCGATTGACGGAGGCGGAAGGAGGCGTGGACAACATCTAAAATAAACTTCAGCTGCCTACCAAATTTTGACATGTTGTCTCCAAATTTCGTAGCTCTAGCTTTTATAGTCTCTGAGATCTCGATGTTCATAAAGACAGATGGACACACAGACAGGGCTATATCGACTCGGCTGTTGATGCTGATCAAGAATGCATATAGTTTATGGGGTCGCAGACGCCTCCTTCTGCCTGTATCGCACATTCGGACAAACGCAAACGGTCATGATTTTTTTTAAATCCATGGCCTAAAAACATAATATCAATATAGTCACCTTATAAAAGTAATTCGTTAATAACTTCTGTGTTTTTTGACCGATTGTAACCAAATGTTCAGAGATCATTAAGATGATGATTTCCATTGTGTGTGCTAAAAATGAACGTCCTAGCTTTAACGTGATGCTTGGAAATCGTTTTTTTCGATTGACGGAGGCGGAAGGAGGCGTGGACAACATCTAAAATAAACTTCAGCTGCCTACCAAATTTTGACATGTTGTCTCCAAATTTCGTAGCTCTAGCTTTTATAGTCTCTGAGATCTCGATGTTCATAAAGACAGATGGACACACAGACAGGGCTATATCGACTCGGCTGTTGATGCTGATCAAGAATGCATATAGTTTATGGGGTCGCAGACGCCTCCTTCTGCCTGTATCGCACATTCGGACAAACGCAAACGGTCATGATTTTTTTAAATCCATGGCCTAAAAACATAATATCAATATAGTCACCTTATAAAAGTAATTCGTTAATAACTTCTGTGTTTTTTGACCGATTGTAACCAAATGTTCAGAGATCATTAAGATGATGATTTCCATTGTGTGTGCTAAAAATGAACGTCCTAGCTTTAACGTGATGCTTGGAAATCGTTTTTTTCGATTGACGGAGGCGGAAGGAGGCGTGGACAACATCTAAAATAAACTTCAGCTGCCTACCAAATTTTGACATGTTGTCTCCAAATTTCGTAGCTCTAGCTTTTATAGTCTCTGAGATCTCGATGTTCATAAAGACAGATGGACACACAGACAGGGCTATATCGACTCGGCTGTTGATGCTGATCAAGAATGCATATAGTTTATGGGGTCGCAGACGCCTCCTTCTGCCTGTATCGCACATTCGGACAAACGCAAACGGTCATGATTTTTTTAAATCCATGGCCTAAAAACATAATATCAATATAGTCACCTTATAAAAGTAATTCGTTAATAACTTCTGTGTTTTTTGACCGATTGTAACCAAATGTTCAGAGATCATTAAGATGATGATTTCCATTGTGTGTGCTAAAAATGAACGTCCTAGCTTTAACGTGATGCTTGGAAATCGTTTTTTTCGATTGACGGAGGCGGAAGGAGGCGTGGACAACATCTAAAATAAACTTCAGCTGCCTACCAAATTTTGACATGTTGTCTCCAAATTTCGTAGCTCTAGCTTTTATAGTCTCTGAGATCTCGATGTTCATAAAGACAGATGGACACACAGACAGGGCTATATCGACTCGGCTGTTGATGCTGATCAAGAATGCATATAGTTTATGGGGTCGCAGACGCCTGCTTCTGCCTGTATCGCACATTCGGACAAACGCAAACGGTCATGATTTTTTTTAAATCCATGGCCTAAAAACATAATATCAATATAGTCACCTTATAAAAGTAATTCGTTAATAACTTCTGTGTTTTTTGACCGATTGTAACCAAATGTTCAGAGATCATTAAGATGATGATTTCCATTGTGTGTGCTAAAAATGAACGTCCTAGCTTTAACGTGATGCTTGGAAATCGTTTTTTTCGATTGACGGAGGCGGAAGGAGGCGTGGACAACATCTAAAATAAACTTCAGCTGCCTACCAAATTTTGACATGTTGTCTCCAAATTTCGTAGCTCTAGCTTTTATAGTCTCTGAGATCTCGATGTTCATAAAGACAGATGGACACACAGACAGGGCTATATCGACTCGGCTGTTGATGCTGATCAAGAATGCATATAGTTTATGGGGTCGCAGACGCCTCCTTCTGCCTGTATCGCACATTCGGACAAACGCAAACGGTCATGATTTTTTTTAAATCCATGGCCTAAAAACATAATATCAATATAGTCACCTTATAAAAGTAATTCGTTAATAACTTCTGTGTTTTTTGACCGATTGTAACCAAATGTTCAGAGATCATTAAGATGATGATTTCCATTGTGTGTGCTAAAAATGAACGTCCTAGCTTTAACGTGATGCTTGGAAATCGTTTTTTTCGATTGACGGAGGCGGAAGGAGGCGTGGACAACATCTAAAATAAACTTCAGCTGCCTACCAAATTTTGACATGTTGTCTCCAAATTTCGTAGCTCTAGCTTTTATAGTCTCTGAGATCTCGATGTTCATAAAGACAGATGGACACACAGACAGGGCTATATCGACTCGGCTGTTGATGCTGATCAAGAATGCATATAGTTTATGGGGTCGCAGACGCCTCCTTCTGCCTGTATCGCACATTCGGACAAACGCAAACGGTCATGATTTTTTTTAAATCCATGGCCTAAAAACATAATATCAATATAGTCACCTTATAAAAGTAATTCGTTAATAACTTCTGTGTTTTTTGACCGATTGTAACCAAATGTTCAGAGATCATTAAGATGATGATTTCCATTGTGTGTGCTAAAAATGAACGTCCTAGCTTTAACGTGATGCTTGGAAATCGTTTTTTTCGATTGACGGAGGCGGAAGGAGGCGTGGACAACATCTAAAATAAACTTCAGCTGCCTACCAAATTTTGACATGTTGTCTCCAAATTTCGTAGCTCTAGCTTTTATAGTCTCTGAGATCTCGATGTTCATAAAGACAGATGGACACACAGACAGGGCTATATCGACTCGGCTGTTGATGCTGATCAAGAATGCATATAGTTTATGGGGTCGCAGACGCCTCCTTCTGCCTGTATCGCACATTCGGACAAACGCAAACGGTCATGATTTTTTTAAATCCATGGCCTAAAAACATAATATCAATATAGTCACCTTATAAAAGTAATTCGTTAATAACTTCTGTGTTTTTGACCGATTGTAACCAAATTTTCAGAGATCATTAAGATGATGATTACCATTGTGTGTGCTAAAAATGAACGTCCTAGCTTTAACGTGATGCTTGGAAATCGTTTTTTTCGATTGACGGAGGCGGAAGGAGGCGTGGACAACATCTAAAATAAACTTCAGCTGCCTACCAAATTTTGACATGTTGTCTCCAAATTTCGTAGCTCTAGCTTTTATAGTCTCTGAGATCTCGATGTTCATAAAGACAGATGGACACACAGACAGGGCTATATCGACTCGGCTGTTGATGCTGATCAAGAATGCATATAGTTTATGGGGTCGCAGACGCCTCCTTCTGCCTGTATCGCACATTCGGACAAACGCAAACGGTCATGATTTTTTTAAATCCATGGCCTAAAAACATAATATCAATATAGTCACCTTATAAAAGTAATTCGTTAATAACTTCTGTGTTTTTTGACCGATTGTAACCAAATGTTCAGAGATCATTAAG
The DNA here is from genome assembly GCA_018150935.1 of Drosophila pruinosa. Lineage (NCBI taxonomy): Eukaryota > Metazoa > Arthropoda > Insecta > Diptera > Drosophilidae > Drosophila > Drosophila pruinosa. Next base: position 30,455 of record JAECWR010000463.1, on the reverse strand, counting down.
ATGATGATTTCCATTGTGTGTGCTAAAAATGAACGTCCTAGCTTTAACGTGATGCTTGGAAATCGTTTTTTTCGATTGACGGAGGCGGAAGGAGGCGTGGACAACATCTAAAATAAACTTCAGCTGCCTACCAAATTTTGACATGTTGTCTCCAAATTTCGTAGCTCTAGCTTTTATAGTCTCTGAGATCTCGATGTTCATAAAGACAGATGGACACACAGACAGGGCTATATCGACTCGGCTGTTGATGCTGATCAAGAATGCATATAGTTTATGGGGTCGCAGACGCCTCCTTCTGCCTGTATCGCACATTCGGACAAACGCAAACGGTCATGATTTTTTTTAAATCCATGGCCTAAAAACATAATATCAATATAGTCACCTTATAAAAGTAATTCGTTAATAACTTCTGTGTTTTTTGACCGATTGTAACCAAATGTTCAGAGATCATTAAGATGATGATTTCCATTGTGTGTGCTAAAAATGAACGTCCTAGCTTTAACGTGATGCTTGGAAATCGTTTTTTTCGATTGACGGAGGCGGAAGGAGGCGTGGACAACATCTAAAATAAACTTCAGCTGCCTACCAAATTTTGACATGTTGTCTCCAAATTTCGTAGCTCTAGCTTTTATAGTCTCTGAGATCTCGATGTTCATAAAGACAGATGGACACACAGACAGGGCTATATCGACTCGGCTGTTGATGCTGATCAAGAATGCATATAGTTTATGGGGTCGCAGACGCCTCCTTCTGCCTGTATCGCACATTCGGACAAACGCAAACGGTCATGATTTTTTTTAAATCCATGGCCTAAAAACATAATATCAATATAGTCACCTTATAAAAGTAATTCGTTAATAACTTCTGTGTTTTTTGACCGATTGTAACCAAATGTTCAGAGATCATTAAGATGATGATTTCCATTGTGTGTGCTAAAAATGAACGTCCTAGCTTTAACGTGATGCTTGGAAATCGTTTTTTTCGATTGACGGAGGCGGAAGGAGGCGTGGACAACATCTAAAATAAACTTCAGCTGCCTACCAAATTTTGACATGTTGTCTCCAAATTTCGTAGCTCTAGCTTTTATAGTCTCTGAGATCTCGATGTTCATAAAGACAGATGGACACACAGACAGGGCTATATCGACTCGGCTGTTGATGCTGATCAAGAATGCATATAGTTTATGGGGTCGCAGACGCCTGCTTCTGCCTGTATCGCACATTCGGACAAACGCAAACGGTCATGATTTTTTTAAATCTATGGCCTAAAAACATAATATCAATATAGTCACCTTATAAAAGTAATTCGTTAATAACTTCTGTGTTTTTTGACCGATTGTAACCAAATGTTCAGAGATCATTAAGATGATGATTTCCATTGTGTGTGCTAAAAATGAACGTCCTAGCTTTAACGTGATGCTTGGAAATCGTTTTTTTCGATTGACGGAGGCGGAAGGAGGCGTGGACAACATCTAAAATAAACTTCAGCTGCCTACCAAATTTTGACATGTTGTCTCCAAATTTCGTAGCTCTAGCTTTTATAGTCTCTGAGATCTCGATGTTCATAAAGACAGATGGACACACAGACAGGGCTATATCGACTCGGCTGTTGATGCTGATCAAGAATGCATATAGTTTATGGGGTCGCAGACGCCTCCTTCTGCCTGTATCGCACATTCGGACAAACGCAAACGGTCATGATTTTTTTTAAATCCATGGCCTAAAAACATAATATCAATATAGTCACCTTATAAAAGTAATTCGTTAATAACTTCTGTGTTTTTTGACCGATTGTAACCAAATGTTCAGAGATCATTAAGATGATGATTTCCATTGTGTGTGCTAAAAATGAACGTCCTAGCTTTAACGTGATGCTTGGAAATCGTTTTTTTCGATTGACGGAGGCGGAAGGAGGCGTGGACAACATCTAAAATAAACTTCAGCTGCCTACCAAATTTTGACATGTTGTCTCCAAATTTCGTAGCTCTAGCTTTTATAGTCTCTGAGATCTCGATGTTCATAAAGACAGATGGACACACAGACAGGGCTATATCGACTCGGCTGTTGATGCTGATCAAGAATGCATATAGTTTATGGGGTCGCAGACGCCTCCTTCTGCCTGTATCGCACATTCGGACAAACGCAAACGGTCATGATTTTTTTAAATCCATGGCCTAAAAACATAATATCAATATAGTCACCTTATAAAAGTAATTCGTTAATAACTTCTGTGTTTTTTGACCGATTGTAACCAAATGTTCAGAGATCATTAAGATGATGATTTCCATTGTGTGTGCTAAAAATGAACGTCCTAGCTTTAACGTGATGCTTGGAAATCGTTTTTTCGATTGACGGAGGCGGAAGGAGGCGTGGACAACATCTAAAATAAACTTCAGCTGCCTACCAAATTTTGACATGTTGTCTCCAAATTTCGTAGCTCTAGCTTTTATAGTCTCTGAGATCTCGATGTTCATAAAGACAGATGGACACACAGACAGGGCTATATCGACTCGGCTGTTGATGCTGATCAAGAATGCATATAGTTTATGGGGTCGCAGACGCCTCCTTCTGCCTGTATCGCACATTCGGACAAACGCAAACGGTCATGATTTTTTTAAATCCATGGCCTAAAAACATAATATCAATATAGTCACCTTATAAAAGTAATTCGTTAATAACTTCTGTGTTTTTTGACCGATTGTAACCAAATGTTCAGAGATCATTAAGATGATGATTTCCATTGTGTGTGCTAAAAATGAACGTCCTAGCTTTAACGTGATGCTTGGAAATCGTTTTTTTCGATTGACGGAGGCGGAAGGAGGCGTGGACAACATCTAAAATAAACTTCAGCTGCCTACCAAATTTTGACATGTTGTCTCCAAATTTCGTAGCTCTAGCTTTTATAGTCTCTGAGATCTCGATGTTCATAAAGACAGATGGACACACAGACAGGGCTATATCGACTCGGCTGTTGATGCTGATCAAGAATGCATATAGTTTATGGGGTCGCAGACGCCTCCTTCTGCCTGTATCGCACATTCGGACAAACGCAAACGGTCATGATTTTTTTTAAATCCATGGCCTAAAAACATAATATCAATATAGTCACCTTATAAAAGTAATTCGTTAATAACTTCTGTGTTTTTTGACCGATTGTAACCAAATGTTCAGAGATCATTAAGATGATGATTTCCATTGTGTGTGCTAAAAATGAACGTCCTAGCTTTAACGTGATGCTTGGAAATCGTTTTTTTCGATTGACGGAGGCGGAAGGAGGCGTGGACAACATCTAAAATAAACTTCAGCTGCCTACCAAATTTTGACATGTTGTCTCCAAATTTCGTAGCTCTAGCTTTTATAGTCTCTGAGATCTCGATGTTCATAAAGACAGATGGACACACAGACAGGGCTATATCGACTCGGCTGTTGATGCTGATCAAGAATGCATATAGTTTATGGGGTCGCAGACGCCTCCTTCTGCCTGTATCGCACATTCGGACAAACGCAAACGGTCATGATTTTTTTTAAATCCATGGCCTAAAAACATAATATCAATATAGTCACCTTATAAAAGTAATTCGTTAATAACTTCTGTGTTTTTTGACCGATTGTAACCAAATGTTCAGAGATCATTAAGATGATGATTTCCATTGTGTGTGCTAAAAATGAACGTCCTAGCTTTAACGTGATGCTTGGAAATCGTTTTTTTCGATTGACGGAGGCGGAAGGAGGCGTGGACAACATCTAAAATAAACTTCAGCTGCCTACCAAATTTTGACATGTTGTCTCCAAATTTCGTAGCTCTAGCTTTTATAGTCTCTGAGATCTCGATGTTCATAAAGACAGATGGACACACAGACAGGGCTATATCGACTCGGCTGTTGATGCTGATCAAGAATGCATATAGTTTATGGGGTCGCAGACGCCTGCTTCTGCCTGTATCGCACATTCGGACAAACGCAAACGGTCATGATTTTTTTAAATCCATGGCCTAAAAACATAATATCAATATAGTCACCTTATAAAAGTAATTCGTTAATAACTTCTGTGTTTTTTGACCGATTGTAACCAAATGTTCAGAGATCATTAAGATGATGATTTCCATTGTGTGTGCTAAAAATGAACGTCCTAGCTTTAACGTGATGCTTGGAAATCGTTTTTTTCGATTGACGGAGGCGGAAGGAGGCGTGGACAACATCTAAAATAAACTTCAGCTGCCTACCAAATTTTGACATGTTGTCTCCAAATTTCGTAGCTCTAGCTTTTATAGTCTCTGAGATCTCGATGTTCATAAAGACAGATGGACACACAGACAGGGCTATATCGACTCGGCTGTTGATGCTGATCAAGAATGCATATAGTTTATGGGGTCGCAGACGCCTCCTTCTGCCTGTATCGCACATTCGGACAAACGCAAACGGTCATGATTTTTTTAAATCCATGGCCTAAAAACATAATATCAATATAGTCACCTTATAAAAGTAATTCGTTAATAACTTCTGTGTTTTTTGACCGATTGTAACCAAATGTTCAGAGATCATTAAGATGATGATTTCCATTGTGTGTGCTAAAAATGAACGTCCTAGCTTTAACGTGATGCTTGGAAATCGTTTTTTTCGATTGACGGAGGCGGAAGGAGGCGTGGACAACATCTAAAATAAACTTCAGCTGCCTACCAAATTTTGACATGTTGTCTCCAAATTTCGTAGCTCTAGCTTTTATAGTCTCTGAGATCTCGATGTTCATAAAGACAGATGGACACACAGACAGGGCTATATCGACTCGGCTGTTGATGCTGATCAAGAATGCATATAGTTTATGGGGTCGCAGACGCCTCCTTCTGCCTGTATCGCACATTCGGACAAACGCAAACGGTCATGATTTTTTTTAAATCCATGGCCTAAAAACATAATATCAATATAGTCACCTTATAAAAGTAATTCGTTAATAACTTCTGTGTTTTTTGACCGATTGTAACCAAATGTTCAGAGATCATTAAGATGATGATTACCATTGTGTGTGCTAAAAATGAACGTCCTAGCTTTAACGTGATGCTTGGAAATCGTTTTTTTCGATTGACGGAGGCGGAAGGAGGCGTGGACAACATCTAAAATAAACTTCAGCTGCCTACCAAATTTTGACATGTTGTCTCCAAATTTCGTAGCTCTAGCTTTTATAGTCTCTGAGATCTCGATGTTCATAAAGACAGATGGACACACAGACAGGGCTATATCGACTCGGCTGTTGATGCTGATCAAGAATGCATATAGTTTATGGGGTCGCAGACGCCTCCTTCTGCCTGTATCGCACATTCGGACAAACGCAAACGGTCATGATTTTTTTTAAATCCATGGCCTAAAAACATAATATCAATATAGTCACCTTATAAAAGTAATTCGTTAATAACTTCTGTGTTTTTTGACCGATTGTAACCAAATGTTCAGAGATCATTAAGATGATGATTACCATTGTGTGTGCTAAAAATGAACGTCCTAGCTTTAACGTGATGCTTGGAAATCGTTTTTTTCGATTGACGGAGGCGGAAGGAGGCGTGGACAACATCTAAAATAAACTTCAGCTGCCTACCAAATTTTGACATGTTGTCTCCAAATTTCGTAGCTCTAGCTTTTATAGTCTCTGAGATCTCGATGTTCATAAAGACAGATGGACACACAGACAGGGCTATATCGACTCGGCTGTTGATGCTGATCAAGAATGCATATAGTTTATGGGGTCGCAGACGCCTCCTTCTGCCTGTATCGCACATTCGGACAAACGCAAACGGTCATGATTTTTTTTAAATCCATGGCCTAAAAACATAATATCAATATAGTCACCTTATAAAAGTAATTCGTTAATAACTTCTGTGTTTTTTGACCGATTGTAACCAAATGTTCAGAGATCATTAAGATGATGATTTCCATTGTGTGTGCTAAAAATGAACGTCCTAGCTTTAACGTGATGCTTGGAAATCGTTTTTTTCGATTGACGGAGGCGGAAGGAGGCGTGGACAACATCTAAAATAAACTTCAGCTGCCTACCAAATTTTGACATGTTGTCTCCAAATTTCGTAGCTCTAGCTTTTATAGTCTCTGAGATCTCGATGTTCATAAAGACAGATGGACACACAGACAGGGCTATATCGACTCGGCTGTTGATGCTGATCAAGAATGCATATAGTTTATGGGGTCGCAGACGCCTCCTTCTGCCTGTATCGCACATTCGGACAAACGCAAACGGTCATGATTTTTTTTAAATCCATGGCCTAAAAACATAATATCAATATAGTCACCTTATAAAAGTAATTCGTTAATAACTTCTGTGTTTTTTGACCGATTGTAACCAAATGTTCAGAGATCATTAAGATGATGATTTCCATTGTGTGTGCTAAAAATGAACGTCCTAGCTTTAACGTGATGCTTGGAAATCGTTTTTTTCGATTGACGGAGGCGGAAGGAGGCGTGGACAACATCTAAAATAAACTTCAGCTGCCTACCAAATTTTGACATGTTGTCTCCAAATTTCGTAGCTCTAGCTTTTATAGTCTCTGAGATCTCGATGTTCATAAAGACAGATGGACACACAGACAGGGCTATATCGACTCGGCTGTTGATGCTGATCAAGAATGCATATAGTTTATGGGGTCGCAGACGCCTCCTTCTGCCTGTATCGCACATTCGGACAAACGCAAACGGTCATGATTTTTTTTAAATCCATGGCCTAAAAACATAATATCAATATAGTCACCTTATAAAAGTAATTCGTTAATAACTTCTGTGTTTTTTGACCGATTGTAACCAAATTTTCAGAGATCATTAAGATGATGATTACCATTGTGTGTGCCAAAAATGAACGTTCTAGCTTTAACGTGATGCTTGGAAATCGTTTTTTTCGATTGACGGAGGCGGAAGGAGGCGTGGACAACATCTAAAATAAACTTCAGCTGCCTACCAAATTTTGACATGTTGTCTCCAAATTTCGTAGCTCTAGCTTTTATAGTCTCTGAGATCTCGATGTTCATAAAGACAGATGGACACACAGACAGGGCTATATCGACTCGGCTGTTGATGCTGATCAAGAATGCATATAGTTTATGGGGTCGCAGACGCCTCCTTCTGCCTGTATCGCACATTCGGACAAACGCAAACGGTCATGATTTTTTTTAAATCCATGGCCTAAAAACATAATATCAATATAGTCACCTTATAAAAGTAATTCGTTAATAACTTCTGTGTTTTTTGACCGATTGTAACCAAATGTTCAGAGATCATTAAGATGATGATTACCATTGTGTGTGCTAAAAATGAACGTCCTAGCTTTAACGTGATGCTTGGAAATCGTTTTTTTCGATTGACGGAGGCGGAAGGAGGCGTGGACAACATCTAAAATAAACTTCAGCTGCCTACCAAATTTTGACATGTTGTCTCCAAATTTCGTAGCTCTAGCTTTTATAGTCTCTGAGATCTCGATGTTCATAAAGACAGATGGACACACAGACAGGGCTATATCGACTCGGCTGTTGATGCTGATCAAGAATGCATATAGTTTATGGGGTCGCAGACGCCTCCTTCTGCCTGTATCGCACATTCGGACAAACGCAAACGGTCATGATTTTTTTTAAATCCATGGCCTAAAAACATAATATCAATATAGTCACCTTATAAAAGTAATTCGTTAATAACTTCTGTGTTTTTTGACCGATTGTAACCAAATGTTCAGAGATCATTAAGATGATGATTACCATTGTGTGTGCTAAAAATGAACGTCCTAGCTTTAACGTGATGCTTGGAAATCGTTTTTTTCGATTGACGGAGGCGGAAGGAGGCGTGGACAACATCTAAAATAAACTTCAGCTGCCTACCAAATTTTGACATGTTGTCTCCAAATTTCGTAGCTCTAGCTTTTATAGTCTCTGAGATCTCGATGTTCATAAAGACAGATGGACACACAGACAGGGCTATATCGACTCGGCTGTTGATGCTGATCAAGAATGCATATAGTTTATGGGGTCGCAGACGCCTCCTTCTGCCTGTATCGCACATTCGGACAAACGCAAACGGTCATGATTTTTTTAAATCCATGGCCTAAAAACATAATATCAATATAGTCACCTTATAAAAGTAATTCGTTAATAACTTCTGTGTTTTTTGACCGATTGTAACCAAATGTTCAGAGATCATTAAGATGATGATTTCCATTGTGTGTGCCAAAAATGAACGTCCTAGCTTTAACGTGATGCTTGGAAATCGTTTTTTTCGATTGACGGAGGCGGAAGGAGGCGTGGACAACATCTAAAATAAACTTCAGCTGCCTACCAAATTTTGACATGTTGTCTCCAAATTTCGTAGCTCTAGCTTTTATAGTCTCTGAGATCTCGATGTTCATAAAGACAGATGGACACACAGACAGGGCTATATCGACTCGGCTGTTGATGCTGATCAAGAATGCATATAGTTTATGGGGTCGCAGACGCCTCCTTCTGCCTGTATCGCACATTCGGACAAACGCAAACGGTCATGATTTTTTTAAATCCATGGCCTAAAAACATAATATCAATATAGTCACCTTATAAAAGTAATTCGTTAATAACTTCTGTGTTTTTTGACCGATTGTAACCAAATTTTCAGAGATCATTAAGATGATGATTACCATTGTGTGTGCTAAAAATGAACGTCCTAGCTTTAACGTGATGCTTGGAAATCGTTTTTTTCGATTGACGGAGGCGGAAGGAGGCGTGGACAACATCTAAAATAAACTTCAGCTGCCTACCAAATTTTGACATGTTGTCTCCAAATTTCGTAGCTCTAGCTTTTATAGTCTCTGAGATCTCGATGTTCATAAAGACAGATGGACACACAGACAGGGCTATATCGACTCGGCTGTTGATGCTGATCAAGAATGCATATAGTTTATGGGGTCGCAGACGCCTCCTTCTGCCTGTATCGCACATTCGGACAAACGCAAACGGTCATGATTTTTTTAAATCCATGGCCTAAAAACATAATATCAATATAGTCACCTTATAAAAGTAATTCGTTAATAACTTCTGTGTTTTTTGACCGATTGTAACCAAATGTTCAGAGATCATTAAGATGATGATTACCATTGTGTGTGCTAAAAATGAACGTCCTAGCTTTAACGTGATGCTTGGAAATCGTTTTTTTCGATTGACGGAGGCGGAAGGAGGCGTGGACAACATCTAAAATAAACTTCAGCTGCCTACCAAATTTTGACATGTTGTCTCCAAATTTCGTAGCTCTAGCTTTTATAGTCTCTGAGATCTCGATGTTCATAAAGACAGATGGACACACAGACAGGGCTATATCGACTCGGCTGTTGATGCTGATCAAGAATGCATATAGTTTATGGGGTCGCAGACGCCTCCTTCTGCCTGTATCGCACATTCGGACAAACGCAAACGGTCATGATTTTTTTTAAATCCATGGCCTAAAAACATAATATCAATATAGTCACCTTATAAAAGTAATTCGTTAATAACTTCTGTGTTTTTTGACCGATTGTAACCAAATTTTCAGAGATCATTAAGATGATGATTTCCATTGTGTGTGCTAAAAATGAACGTCCTAGCTTTAACGTGATGCTTGGAAATCGTTTTTTTCGATTGACGGAGGCGGAAGGAGGCGTGGACAACATCTAAAATAAACTTCAGCTGCCTACCAAATTTTGACATGTTGTCTCCAAATTTCGTAGCTCTAGCTTTTATAGTCTCTGAGATCTCGATGTTCATAAAGACAGATGGACACACAGACAGGGCTATATCGACTCGGCTGTTGATGCTGATCAAGAATGCATATAGTTTATGGGGTCGCAGACGCCTCCTTCTGCCTGTATCGCACATTCGGACAAACGCAAACGGTCATGATTTTTTTAAATCCATGGCCTAAAAACATAATATCAATATAGTCACCTTATAAAAGTAATTCGTTAATAACTTCTGTGTTTTTTGACCGATTGTAACCAAATGTTCAGAGATCATTAAGATGATGATTTCCATTGTGTGTGCTAAAAATGAACGTCCTAGCTTTAACGTGATGCTTGGAAATCGTTTTTTTCGATTGACGGAGGCGGAAGGAGGCGTGGACAACATCTAAAATAAACTTCAGCTGCCTACCAAATTTTGACATGTTGTCTCCAAATTTCGTAGCTCTAGCTTTTATAGTCTCTGAGATCTCGATGTTCATAAAGACAGATGGACACACAGACAGGGCTATATCGACTCGGCTGTTGATGCTGATCAAGAATGCATATAGTTTATGGGGTCGCAGACGCCTCCTTCTGCCTGTATCGCACATTCGGACAAACGCAAACGGTCATGATTTTTTTTAAATCCATGGCCTAAAAACATAATATCAATATAGTCACCTTATAAAAGTAATTCGTTAATAACTTCTGTGTTTTTTGACCGATTGTAACCAAATTTTCAGAGATCATTAAGATGATGATTACCATTGTGTGTGCCAAAAATGAACGTTCTAGCTTTAACGTGATGCTTGGAAATCGTTTTTTTCGATTGACGGAGGCGGAAGGAGGCGTGGACAACATCTAAAATAAACTTCAGCTGCCTACCAAATTTTGACATGTTGTCTCCAAATTTCGTAGCTCTAGCTTTTATAGTCTCTGAGATCTCGATGTTCATAAAGACAGATGGACACACAGACAGGGCTATATCGACTCGGCTGTTGATGCTGATCAAGAATGCATATAGTTTATGGGGTCGCAGACGCCTCCTTCTGCCTGTATCGCACATTCGGACAAACGCAAACGATCATGATTGTTTTTAAGTCCATGGCCTAAAAACATAATATCAATATAGTCACCTTATAAAAGTAATTCGTTAATAACTTCTGTGTTTTTTGACCGATTGTAACCAAATTTTCAGAGATCATTAAGATGATGATTTCCATTGTGTGTGGCAAAAATGAACGTTCTAGCTTTAACGTGATGCTTGGAAATCGTTTTTTTCGATTGACGGAGGCGGAAGGAGGCGTGGACAACATCTAAAATAAACTTCAGCTGCCTACCAAATTTTGACATGTTGTCTCCAAATTTCGTAGCTCTAGCTTTTATAGTCTCTGAGATCTCGATGTTCATAAAGACAGATGGACACACAGACAGGGCTATATCGACTCGGCTGTTGATGCTGATCAAGAATGTATATAGTTTATGGGGTCGCAGACGCCTCCTTCTGCCTGTATCGCACATTCGGACAAACGCAAACGGTCATGATTGTTTTTAAATCCATGGCCTAAAAACATAATATCAATATAGTCACCTTATAAAAGTAATTCGTTAATAACTTCTGTGTTTTTTGACCGATTGTAACCAAATTTTCAGAGATCATTAAGATGATGATTACCATTGTGTGTGCCAAAAATGAACGTTCTAGCTTTAACGTGATGCTTGGAAATCGTTTTTTCGATTGACGGAGGCGGAAGGAGGGACGGACAGACATCTAAAATAAACTTCAGCTGCCTACCAAATATAGACATGTTATACTAGCTTTTATAGTCTCTGAGATCTCGATGTTCATAAAGACAGATGGACAAAGACAGGGCTATATCGACTCGGCTGTTGATGCTGATCAAGAATGTATATAGTTTATGGGGTCGCAGACGCCTCCTTCTGCCTGTATCGCACATTCGGACAAACGCAAACGATCATGATTGTTTTTAAGTCCATGGCCTAAAAACATAATATCAATATAGTCACCTTATAAAAGTAATTCGTTAATAACTTCTGTGTTTTTTGACCGATTGTAACCAAATTTTCAGAGATCATTAAGATGATGATTACCATTGTGTGTGCCAAAAATGAACGTTCTAGCTTTAACGTGATGCTTGGAAATCGTTTTTTTCGATTGACGGAGGCGGAAGGAGGCGTGGACAACATCTAAAATAAACTTCGGCTGCCTACCAAATTTTGACATGTTGTCTCCAAATTTCGTAGCTCTAGCTTTTATAGTCTCTGAGATCTCGATGTTCATAAAGACAGATGGACACACAGACAGGGCTATATCGACTCGGCTGTTGATGCTGATCAAGAATGCATATAGTTTATGGGGTCGCAGACGCCTCCTTCTGCCTGTATCGCACATTCGGACAAACGCAAACGGTCATGATTGTTTTTAAATCCATGGCCTAAAAACATAATATCAATATAGTCACCTTATAAAAGTAATTCGTTAATAACTTCTGTGTTTTTTGACCGATTGTAACCAAATTTTCAGAGATCATTAAGATGATGATTACCATTGTGTGTGCCAAAAATGAACGTTCTAGCTTTAACGTGATGCTTGGAAATCGTTTTTTTCGATTGACGGAGGCGGAAGGAGGCGTGGACAACATCTAAAATAAACTTCAGCTGCCTACCAAATTTTGACATGTTGTCTCCAAATTTTGTGGTCCTAGCTTTTATAGTCTCTGGGATCTCGATGTTCATAAAGACAGATGGACACACAGACAGGGCTATATCGACTCGGCTGTTGATGCTGATCAAGAATGCATATAGTTTATGGGGTCGCAGACGCCTCCTTCTGCCTGTATCGCACATTCGGACAAACGCAAACGATCATGATTTTTTTAAATCCATGGCCTAAAAACATAATATCAATATAGTCACCTTATAAAAGTAATTCGTTAATAACTTCTGTGTTTTTTGACCGATTGTAACCAAATTTTCAGAGATCATTAAGATGATGATTACCATTGTGTGTGCCAAAAATGAACGTTCTAGCTTTAACGTGATGCTTGGAAATCGTTTTTTTCGATTGACGGAGGCGGAAGGAGGCGTGGACAACATCTAAAATAAACTTCAGCTGCCTACCAAATTTTGACATGTTGTCTCCAAATTTCGTAGCTCTAGCTTTTATAGTCTCTGAGATCTCGATGTTCATAAAGACAGATGGACACACAGACAGGGCTATATCGACTCGGCTGTTGATGCTGATCAAGAATGCATATAGTTTATGGGGTCGCAGACGCCTCCTTCTGCCTGTATCGCACATTCGGACAAACGCAAACGGTCATGATTGTTTTTAAATCCATGGCCTAAAAACATAATATCAATATAGTCACCTTATAAAAGTAATTCGTTAATAACTTCTGTGTTTTTTGACCGATTGTAACCAAATTTTCAGAGATCATTAAGATGATGATTACCATTGTGTGTGCCAAAAATGAACGTTCTAGCTTTAACGTGATGCTTGGAAATCGTTTTTTTCGATTGACGGAGGCGGAAGGAGGCGTGGACAACATCTAAAATAAACTTCAGCTGCCTACCAAATTTTGACATGTTGTCTCCAAATTTCGTAGCTCTAGCTTTTATAGTCTCTGAGATCTCGATGTTCATAAAGACAGATGGACACACAGACAGGGCTATATCGACTCGGCTGTTGATGCTGATCAAGAATGCATATAGTTTATGGGGTCGCAGACGCCTCCTTCTGCCTGTATCGCACATTCGGACAAACGCAAACGGTCATGATTTTTTTTAAATCCATGGCCTAAAAACATAATATCAATATAGTCACCTTATAAAAGTAATTCGTTAATAACTTCTGTGTTTTTTGACCGATTGTAACCAAATTTTCAGAGATCATTAAGATGATGATTACCATTGTGTGTGCCAAAAATGAACGTTCTAGCTTTAACGTGATGCTTGGAAATCGTTTTTTCGATTGACGGAGGCGGAAGGAGGCGTGGACAACATCTAAAATAAACTTCACAAATTTTGACATGTTGTCTCCAAATTTCGTAGCTCTAGCTTTTATAGTCTCTGAGATCTCGATGTTCATAAAGACAGATGGACACACAGACAGGGCTATACGACTCGGCTGTTGATGCTGATCAAGAATGCATATAGTTTATGGGGTCGCAGACGCCTCCTTCTGCCTGTATCGCACATTCGGACAAACGCAAACGGTCATGATTTTTTTTAAATCCATGGCCTAAAAACATAATATCAATATAGTCACCTTATAAAAGTAATTCGTTAATAACTTCTGTGTTTTTTGACCGATTGTAACCAAATTTTCAGAGATCATTAAGATGATGATTACCATTGTGTGTGCCAAAAATGAACGTTCTAGCTTTAACGTGATGCTTGGAAATCGTTTTTTTCGATTGACGGAGGCGGAAGGAGGCGTGGACAACATCTAAAATAAACTTCAGCTGCCTACCAAATTTTGACATGTTGTCTCCAAATTTCGTAGCTCTAGCTTTTATAGTCTCTGAGATCTCGATGTTCATAAAGACAGATGGACACACAGACAGGGCTATATCGACTCGGCTGTTGATGCTGATCAAGAATGCATATAGTTTATGGGGTCGCAGACGCCTCCTTCTGCCTGTATCGCACATTCGGACAAACGCAAACGGTCATGATTTTTTTTAAATCCATGGCCTAAAAACATAATATCAATATAGTCACCTTATAAAAGTAATTCGTTAATAACTTCTGTGTTTTTTGACCGATTGTAACCAAATTTTCAGAGATCATTAAGATGATGATTTCCATTGTGTGTGCTAAAAATGAACGTCCTAGCTTTAACGTGATGCTTGGAAATCGTTTTTTCGATTGACGGAGGCGGAAGGAGGCGTGGACAACATCTAAAATAAACTTCAGCTGCCTACCAAATTTTGACATGTTGTCTCCAAATTTCGTAGCTCTAGCTTTTATAGTCTCTGAGATCTCGATGTTCATAAAGACAGATGGACACACAGACAGGGCTATATCGACTCGGCTGTTGATGCTGATCAAGAATGCATATAGTTTATGGGGTCGCAGACGCCTCCTTCTGCCTGTATCGCACATTCGGACAAACGCAAACGGTCATGATTTTTTTTAAATCCATGGCCTAAAAACATAATATCAATATAGTCACCTTATAAAAGTAATTCGTTAATAACTTCTGTGTTTTTTGACCGATTGTAACCAAATTTTCAGAGATCATTAAGATGATGATTACCATTGTGTGTGCCAAAAATGAACGTTCTAGCTTTAACGTGATGCTTGGAAATCGTTTTTTCGATTGACGGAGGCGGAAGGAGGCGTGGACAACATCTAAAATAAACTTCAGCTGCCTACCAAATTTTGACATGTTGTCTCCAAATTTCGTAGCTCTAGCTTTTATAGTCTCTGAGATCTCGATGTTCATAAAGACAGATGGACACACAGACAGGGCTATATCGACTCGGCTGTTGATGCTGATCAAGAATGCATATAGTTTATGGGGTCGCAGACGCCTCCTTCTGCCTGTATCGCACATTCGGACAAACGCAAACGGTCATGATTTTTTTTAAATCCATGGCCTAAAAACATAATATCAATATAGTCACCTTATAAAAGTAATTCGTTAATAACTTCTGTGTTTTTTGACCGATTGTAACCAAATTTTCAGAGATCATTAAGATGATGATTACCATTGTGTGTGCCAAAAATGAACGTTCTAGCTTTAACGTGATGCTTGGAAATCGTTTTTTTCGATTGACGGAGGCGGAAGGAGGCGTGGACAACATCTAAAATAAACTTCAGCTGCCTACCAAATTTTGACATGTTGTCTCCAAATTTCGTAGCTCTAGCTTTTATAGTCTCTGAGATCTCGATGTTCATAAAGACAGATGGACACACAGACAGGGCTATATCGACTCGGCTGTTGATGCTGATCAAGAATGCATATAGTTTATGGGGTCGCAGACGCCTCCTTCTGCCTGTATCGCACATTCGGACAAACGCAAACGGTCATGATTTTTTTTAAATCCATGGCCTAAAAACATAATATCAATATAGTCACCTTATAAAAGTAATTCGTTAATAACTTCTGTGTTTTTTGACCGATTGTAACCAAATTTTCAGAGATCATTAAGATGATGATTTCCATTGTGTGTGCTAAAAATGAACGTCCTAGCTTTAACGTGATGCTTGGAAATCGTTTTTTTCGATTGACGGAGGCGGAAGGAGGCGTGGACAACATCTAAAATAAACTTCAGCTGCCTACCAAATTTTGACATGTTGTCTCCAAATTTCGTAGCTCTAGCTTTTATAGTCTCTGAGATCTCGATGTTCATAAAGACAGATGGACACACAGACAGGGCTATATCGACTCGGCTGTTGATGCTGATCAAGAATGCATATAGTTTATGGGGTCGCAGACGCCTCCTTCTGCCTGTATCGCACATTCGGACAAACGCAAACGGTCATGATTTTTTTTAAGTCCATGGCCTAAAAACATAATATCAATATAGTCACCTTATAAAAGTAATTCGTTAATAACTTCTGTGTTTTTTGACCGATTGTAACCAAATTTTCAGAGATCATTAAGATGATGATTACCATTGTGTGTGCCAAAAATGAACGTTCTAGCTTTAACGTGATGCTTGGAAATCGTTTTTTTCGATTGACGGAGGCGGAAGGAGGCGTGGACAACATCTAAAATAAACTTCAGCTGCCTACCAAATTTTGACATGTTGTCTCCAAATTTCGTAGCTCTAGCTTTTATAGTCTCTGAGATCTCGATGTTCATAAAGACAGATGGACACACAGACAGGGCTATATCGACTCGGCTGTTGATGCTGATCAAGAATGCATATAGTTTATGGGGTCGCAGACGCCTCCTTCTGCCTGTATCGCACATTCGGACAAACGCAAACGGTCATGATTTTTTTTAAATCCATGGCCTAAAAACATAATATCAATATAGTCACCTTATAAAAGTAATTCGTTAATAACTTCTGTGTTTTTTGACCGATTGTAACCAAATTTTCAGAGATCATTAAGATGATGATTTCCATTGTGTGTGCTAAAAATGAACGTCCTAGCTTTAACGTGATGCTTGGAAATCGTTTTTTTCGATTGACGGAGGCGGAAGGAGGCGTGGACAACATCTAAAATAAACTTCAGCTGCCTACCAAATTTTGACATGTTGTCTCCAAATTTCGTAGCTCTAGCTTTTATAGTCTCTGAGATCTCGATGTTCATAAAGACAGATGGACACACAGACAGGGCTATATCGACTCGGCTGTTGATGCTGATCAAGAATGCATATAGTTTATGGGGTCGCAGACGCCTCCTTCTGCCTGTATCGCACATTCGGACAAACGCAAACGGTCATGATTTTTTTTAAATCCATGGCCTAAAAACATAATATCAATATAGTCACCTTATAAAAGTAATTCGTTAATAACTTCTGTGTTTTTTGACCGATTGTAACCAAATTTTCAGAGATCATTAAGATGATGATTTCCATTGTGTGTGCTAAAAATGAACGTCCTAGCTTTAACGTGATGCTTGGAAATCGTTTTTTTCGATTGACGGAGGCGGAAGGAGGCGTGGACAACATCTAAAATAAACTTCAGCTGCCTACCAAATTTTGACATGTTGTCTCCAAATTTCGTAGCTCTAGCTTTTATAGTCTCTGAGATCTCGATGTTCATAAAGACAGATGGACACACAGACAGGGCTATATCGACTCGGCTGTTGATGCTGATCAAGAATGTATATAGTTTATGGGGTCGCAGACGCCTCCTTCTGCCTGTATCGCACATTCGGACAAACGCAAACGGTCATGATTTTTTTAAATCCATGGCCTAAAAACATAATATCAATATAGTCACCTTATAAAAGTAATTCGTTAATAACTTCTGTGTTTTTTGACCGATTGTAACCAAATTTTCAGAGATCATTAAGATGATGATTTCCATTGTGTGTGCCAAAAATGAACGTTCTAGCTTTAACGTGATGCTTGGAAATCGTTTTTTTCGATTGACGGAGGCGGAAGGAGGCGTGGACAACATCTAAAATAAACTTCAGCTGCCTACCAAATTTTGACATGTTGTCTCCAAATTTCGTAGCTCTAGCTTTTATAGTCTCTGAGATCTCGATGTTCATAAAGACAGATGGACACACAGACAGGGCTATATCGACTCGGCTGTTGATGCTGATCAAGAATGCATATAGTTTATGGGGTCGCAGACGCCTCCTTCTGCCTGTATCGCACATTCGGACAAACGCAAACGGTCATGATTTTTTTAAATCCATGGCCTAAAAACATAATATCAATATAGTCACCTTATAAAAGTAATTCGTTAATAACTTCTGTGTTTTTTGACCGATTGTAACCAAATTTTCAGAGATCATTAAGATGATGATTACCATTGTGTGTGCCAAAAATGAACGTCCTAGCTTTAACGTGATGCTTGGAAATCGTTTTTTCGATTGACGGAGGCGGAAGGAGGCGTGGACAACATCTAAAATAAACTTCAGCTGCCTACCAAATTTTGACATGTTGTCTCCAAATTTCGTAGCTCTAGCTTTTATAGTCTCTGAGATCTCGATGTTCATAAAGACAGATGGACACACAGACAGGGCTATATCGACTCGGCTGTTGATGCTGATCAAGAATGCATATAGTTTATGGGGTCGCAGACCCCTCCTTCTGCCTGTATCGCACATTCGGACAAACGCAAACGATCATGATTTTTTCTAAATCCATGGCCTAAAAACATAATATCAATATAGTCACCTTATAAAAGTAATTCGTTAATAACTTCTGTGTTTTTTGACCGATTGTAACCAAATTTTCAGAGATCATTAAGATGATGATTTCCATTGTGTGTGCTAAAAATGAACGTCCTAGCTTTAACGTGATGCTTGGAAATCGTTTTTTTCGATTGACGGAGGCGGAAGGAGGCGTGGACAACATCTAAAATAAACTTCAGCTGCCTACCAAATTTTGACATGTTGTCTCCAAATTTCGTAGCTCTAGCTTTTATAGTCTCTGAGATCTCGATGTTCATAAAGACAGATGGACACACAGACAGGGCTATATCGACTCGGCTGTTGATGCTGATCAAGAATGTATATAGTTTATGGGGTCGCAGACGCCTCCTTCTGCCTGTATCGCACATTCGGACAAACGCAAACGATCATGATTGTTTTTAAGTCCATGGCCTAAAAACATAATATCAATATAGTCACCTTATAAAAGTAATTCGTTAATAACTTCTGTGTTTTTGACCGATTGTAACCAAATTTTCAGAGATCATTAAGATGATGATTACCATTGTGTGTGCTAAAAATGAACGTTCTAGCTTTAACGTGATGCTTGGAAATCGTTTTTTTCGATTGACGGAGGCGGAAGGAGGCGTGGACAACATCTAAAATAAACTTCAGCTGCCTACCAAATTTTGACATGTTGTCTCCAAATTTCGTAGCTCTAGCTTTTATAGTCTCTGAGATCTCGATGTTCATAAAGACAGATGGACACACAGACAGGGCTATATCGACTCGGCTGTTGATGCTGATCAAGAATGCATATAGTTTATGGGGTCGCAGACGCCTCCTTCTGCCTGTATCGCACATTCGGACAAACGCAAACGGTCATGATTTTTTTAAATCCATGGCCTAAAAACATAATATCAATATAGTCACCTTATAAAAGTAATTCGTTAATAACTTCTGTGTTTTTTGACCGATTGTAACCAAATTTTCAGAGATCATTAAGATGATGATTTCCATTGTGTGTGCTAAAAATGAACGTCCTAGCTTTAACGTGATGCTTGGAAATCGTTTTTTTCGATTGACGGAGGCGGAAGGAGGCGTGGACAACATCTAAAATAAACTTCAGCTGCCTACCAAATTTTGACATGTTGTCTCCAAATTTCGTAGCTCTAGCTTTTATAGTCTCTGAGATCTCGATGTTCATAAAGACAGATGGACACACAGACAGGGCTATATCGACTCGGCTGTTGATGCTGATCAAGAATGCATATAGTTTATGGGGTCGCAGACGCCTCCTTCTGCCTGTATCGCACATTCGGACAAACGCAAACGATCATGATTTTTTTTTAAATCCATGGCCTAAAAACATAATATCAATATAGTCACCTTATAAAAGTAATTCGTTAATAACTTCTGTGTTTTTTGACCGATTGTAACCAAATTTTCAGAGATCATTAAGATGATGATTACCATTGTGTGTGCTAAAAATGAACGTCCTAGCTTTAACGTGATGCTTGGAAATCGTTTTTTTCGATTGACGGAGGCGGAAGGAGGCGTGGACAACATCTAAAATAAACTTCAGCTGCCTACCAAATTTTGACATGTTGTCTCCAAATTTCGTAGCTCTAGCTTTTATAGTCTCTGAGATCTCGATGTTCATAAAGACAGATGGACACACAGACAGGGCTATATCGACTCGGCTGTTGATGCTGATCAAGAATGCATATAGTTTATGGGGTCGCAGACGCCTCCTTCTGCCTGTATCGCACATTCGGACAAACGCAAACGGTCATGATTTTTTTAAATCCATGGCCTAAAAACATAATATCAATATAGTCACCTTATAAAAGTAATTCGTTAATAACTTCTGTGTTTTTTGACCGATTGTAACCAAATTTTCAGAGATCATTAAGATGATGATTACCATTGTGTGTGCCAAAAATGAACGTTCTAGCTTTAACGTGATGCTTGGAAATCGTTTTTTTCGATTGACGGAGGCGGAAGGAGGCGTGGACAACATCTAAAATAAACTTCAGCTGCCTACCAAATTTTGACATGTTGTCTCCAAATTTCGTAGCTCTAGCTTTTATAGTCTCTGAGATCTCGATGTTCATAAAGACAGATGGACACACAGACAGGGCTATATCGACTCGGCTGTTGATGCTGATCAAGAATGCATATAGTTTATGGGGTCGCAGACGCCTCCTTCTGCCTGTATCGCACATTCGGACAAACGCAAACGGTCATGATTTTTTTTAAATCCATGGCCTAAAAACATAATATCAATATAGTCACCTTATAAAAGTAATTCGTTAATAACTTCTGTGTTTTTTGACCGATTGTAACCAAATTTTCAGAGATCATTAAGATGATGATTTCCATTGTGTGTGCTAAAAATGAACGTCCTAGCTTTAACGTGATGCTTGGAAATCGTTTTTTTCGATTGACGGAGGCGGAAGGAGGCGTGGACAACATCTAAAATAAACTTCAGCTGCCTACCAAATTTTGACATGTTGTCTCCAAATTTCGTAGCTCTAGCTTTTATAGTCTCTGAGATCTCGATGTTCATAAAGACAGATGGACACACAGACAGGGCTATATCGACTCGGCTGTTGATGCTGATCAAGAATGCATATAGTTTATGGGGTCGCAGACGCCTCCTTCTGCCTGTATCGCACATTCGGACAAACGCAAACGGTCATGATTTTTTTTAAATCCATGGCCTAAAAACATAATATCAATATAGTCACCTTATAAAAGTAATTCGTTAATAACTTCTGTGTTTTTTGACCGATTGTAACCAAATTTTCAGAGATCATTAAGATGATGATTACCATTGTGTGTGCCAAAAATGAACGTTCTAGCTTTAACGTGATGCTTGGAAATCGTTTTTTTGATTGACGGAGGCGGAAGGAGGCGTGGACAACATCTAAAATAAACTTCAGCTGCCTACCAAATTTTGACATGTTGTCTCCAAATTTCGTAGCTCTAGCTTTTATAGTCTCTGAGATCTCGATGTTCATAAAGACAGATGGACACACAGACAGGGCTATATCGACTCGGCTGTTGATGCTGATCAAGAATGCATATAGTTTATGGGGTCGCAGACGCCTCCTTCTGCCTGTATCGCACATTCGGACAAACGCAAACGGTCATGATTTTTTTTAAATCCATGGCCTAAAAACATAATATCAATATAGTCACCTTATAAAAGTAATTCGTTAATAACTTCTGTGTTTTTTGACCGATTGTAACCAAATTTTCAGAGATCATTAAGATGATGATTTCCATTGTGTGTGCTAAAAATGAACGTCCTAGCTTTAACGTGATGCTTGGAAATCGTTTTTTTCGATTGACGGAGGCGGAAGGAGGCGTGGACAACATCTAAAATAAACTTCAGCTGCCTACCAAATTTTGACATGTTGTCTCCAAATTTCGTAGCTCTAGCTTTTATAGTCTCTGAGATCTCGATGTTCATAAAGACAGATGGACACACAGACAGGGCTATATCGACTCGGCTGTTGATGCTGATCAAGAATGCATATAGTTTATGGGGTCGCAGACGCCTCCTTCTGCCTGTATCGCACATTCGGACAAACGCAAACGGTCATGATTTTTTTTAAATCCATGGCCTAAAAACATAATATCAATATAGTCACCTTATAAAAGTAATTCGTTAATAACTTCTGTGTTTTTTGACCGATTGTAACCAAATTTTCAGAGATCATTAAGATGATGATTACCATTGTGTGTGCCAAAAATGAACGTCCTAGCTTTAACGTGATGCTTGGAAATCGTTTTTTTTCGATTGACGGAGGCGGAAGGAGGCGTGGACAACATCTAAAATAAACTTCAGCTGCCTACCAAATTTTGACATGTTGTCTCCAAATTTCGTAGCTCTAGCTTTTATAGTCTCTGAGATCTCGATGTTCATAAAGACAGATGGACACACAGACAGGGCTATATCGACTCGGCTGTTGATGCTGATCAAGAATGCATATAGTTTATGGGGTCGCAGACGCCTCCTTCTGCCTGTATCGCACATTCGGACAAACGCAAACGGTCATGATTTTTTTTAAATCCATGGCCTAAAAACATAATATCAATATAGTCACCTTATAAAAGTAATTCGTTAATAACTTCTGTGTTTTTTGACCGATTGTAACCAAATTTTCAGAGATCATTAAGATGATGATTTCCATTGTGTGTGCTAAAAATGAACGTCCTAGCTTTAACGTGATGCTTGGAAATCGTTTTTTTCGATTGACGGAGGCGGAAGGAGGCGTGGACAACATCTAAAATAAACTTCAGCTGCCTACCAAATTTTGACATGTTGTCTCCAAATTTCGTAGCTCTAGCTTTTATAGTCTCTGAGATCTCGATGTTCATAAAGACAGATGGACACACAGACAGGGCTATATCGACTCGGCTGTTGATGCTGATCAAGAATGCATATAGTTTATGGGGTCGCAGACGCCTCCTTCTGCCTGTATCGCACATTCGGACAAACGCAAACGGTCATGATTTTTTTAAATCCATGGCCTAAAAACATAATATCAATATAGTCACCTTATAAAAGTAATTCGTTAATAACTTCTGTGTTTTTTGACCGATTGTAACCAAATTTTCAGAGATCATTAAGATGATGATTTCCATTGTGTGTGCTAAAAATGAACGTCCTAGCTTTAACGTGATGCTTGGAAATCGTTTTTTCGATTGACGGAGGCGGAAGGAGGCGTGGACAACATCTAAAATAAACTTCAGCTGCCTACCAAATTTTGACATGTTGTCTCCAAATTTCGTAGCTCTAGCTTTTATAGTCTCTGAGATCTCGATGTTCATAAAGACAGATGGACACACAGACAGGGCTATATCGACTCGGCTGTTGATGCTGATCAAGAATGCATATAGTTTATGGGGTCGCAGACGCCTCCTTCTGCCTGTATCGCACATTCGGACAAACGCAAACGGTCATGATTTTTTTTAAATCCATGGCCTAAAAACATAATATCAATATAGTCACCTTATAAAAGTAATTCGTTAATAACTTCTGTGTTTTTTGACCGATTGTAACCAAATTTTCAGAGATCATTAAGATGATGATTACCATTGTGTGTGCCAAAAATGAACGTTCTAGCTTTAACGTGATGCTTGGAAATCGTTTTTTTCGATTGACGGAGGCGGAAGGAGGCGTGGACAACATCTAAAATAAACTTCAGCTGCCTACCAAATTTTGACATGTTGTCTCCAAATTTCGTAGCTCTAGCTTTTATAGTCTCTGAGATCTCGATGTTCATAAAGACAGATGGACACACAGACAGGGCTATATCGACTCGGCTGTTGATGCTGATCAAGAATGCATATAGTTTATGGGGTCGCAGACGCCTCCTTCTGCCTGTATCGCACATTCGGACAAACGCAAACGGTCATGATTTTTTTTAAATCCATGGCCTAAAAACATAATATCAATATAGTCACCTTATAAAAGTAATTCGTTAATAACTTCTGTGTTTTTTGACCGATTGTAACCAAATTTTCAGAGATCATTAAGATGATGATTTCCATTGTGTGTGCTAAAAATGAACGTCCTAGCTTTAACGTGATGCTTGGAAATCGTTTTTTTCGATTGACGGAGGCGGAAGGAGGCGTGGACAACATCTAAAATAAACTTCAGCTGCCTACCAAATTTTGACATGTTGTCTCCAAATTTCGTAGCTCTAGCTTTTATAGTCTCTGAGATCTCGATGTTCATAAAGACAGATGGACACACAGACAGGGCTATATCGACTCGGCTGTTGATGCTGATCAAGAATGCATATAGTTTATGGGGTCGCAGACGCCTCCTTCTGCCTGTATCGCACATTCGGACAAACGCAAACGGTCATGATTTTTTTAAATCCATGGCCTAAAAACATAATATCAATATAGTCACCTTATAAAAGTAATTCGTTAATAACTTCTGTGTTTTTTGACCGATTGTAACCAAATTTTCAGAGATCATTAAGATGATGATTACCATTGTGTGTGCCAAAAATGAACGTCCTAGCTTTAACGTGATGCTTGGAAATCGTTTTTTTCGATTGACGGAGGCGGAAGGAGGCGTGGACAACATCTAAAATAAACTTCAGCTGCCTACCAAATTTTGACATGTTGTCTCCAAATTTCGTAGCTCTAGCTTTTATAGTCTCTGAGATCTCGATGTTCATAAAGACAGATGGACACACAGACAGGGCTATATCGACTCGGCTGTTGATGCTGATCAAGAATGCATATAGTTTATGGGGTCGCAGACGCCTCCTTCTGCCTGTATCGCACATTCGGACAAACGCAAACGGTCATGATTTTTTTTAAATCCATGGCCTAAAAACATAATATCAATATAGTCACCTTATAAAAGTAATTCGTTAATAACTTCTGTGTTTTTTGACCGATTGTAACCAAATTTTCAGAGATCATTAAGATGATGATTTCCATTGTGTGTGCTAAAAATGAACGTCCTAGCTTTAACGTGATGCTTGGAAATCGTTTTTTTCGATTGACGGAGGCGGAAGGAGGCGTGGACAACATCTAAAATAAACTTCAGCTGCCTACCAAATTTTGACATGTTGTCTCCAAATTTCGTAGCTCTAGCTTTTATAGTCTCTGAGATCTCGATGTTCATAAAGACAGATGGACACACAGACGGGGCTATATCGACTCGGCTGTTGATGCTGATCAAGAATGCATATAGTTTATGGGGTCGCAGACGCCTCCTTCTGCCTGTATCGCACATTCGGACAAACGCAAACGGTCATGATTTTTTTTAAATCCATGGCCTAAAAACATAATATCAATATAGTCACCTTATAAAAGTAATTCGTTAATAACTTCTGTGTTTTTTGACCGATTGTAACCAAATTTTCAGAGATCATTAAGATGATGATTACCATTGTGTGTGCCAAAAATGAACGTCCTAGCTTTAACGTGATGCTTGGAAATCGTTTTTTTCGATTGACGGAGGCGGAAGGAGGCGTGGACAACATCTAAAATAAACTTCAGCTGCCTACCAAATTTTGACATGTTGTCTCCAAATTTCGTAGCTCTAGCTTTTATAGTCTCTGAGATCTCGATGTTCATAAAGACAGATGGACACACAGACAGGGCTATATCGACTCGGCTGTTGATGCTGATCAAGAATGCATATAGTTTATGGGGTCGCAGACGCCTCCTTCTGCCTGTATCGCACATTCGGACAAACGCAAACGGTCATGATTTTTTTTAAATCCATGGCCTAAAAAACATAATATCAATATAGTCACCTTATAAAAGTAATTCGTTAATAACTTCTGTGTTTTTTGACCGATTGTAACCAAATTTTCAGAGATCATTAAGATGATGATTTCCATTGTGTGTGCTAAAAATGAACGTCCTAGCTTTAACGTGATGCTTGGAAATCGTTTTTTTCGATTGACGGAGGCGGAAGGAGGCGTGGACAACATCTAAAATAAACTTCAGCTGCCTACCAAATTTTGACATGTTGTCTCCAAATTTCGTAGCTCTAGCTTTTATAGTCTCTGAGATCTCGATGTTCATAAAGACAGATGGACACACCAGACAGGGCTATATCGACTCGGCTGTTGATGCTGATCAAGAATGCATATAGTTTATGGGGTCGCAGACGCCTCCTTCTGCCTGTATCGCACATTCGGACAAACGCAAACGGTCATGATTTTTTTAAATCCATGGCCTAAAAACATAATATCAATATAGTCACCTTATAAAAGTAATTCGTTAATAACTTCTGTGTTTTTGACCGATTGTAACCAAATTTTCAGAGATCATTAAGATGATGATTTCCATTGTGTGTGCTAAAAATGAACGTCCTAGCTTTAACGTGATGCTTGGAAATCGTTTTTTTCGATTGACGGAGGCGGAAGGAGGCGTGGACAACATCTAAAATAAACTTCAGCTGCCTACCAAATTTTGACATGTTGTCTCCAAATTTCGTAGCTCTAGCTTTTATAGTCTCTGAGATCTCGATGTTCATAAAGACAGATGGACACACAGACAGGGCTATATCGACTCGGCTGTTGATGCTGATCAAGAATGCATATAGTTTATGGGGTCGCAGACGCCTCCTTCTGCCTGTATCGCACATTCGGACAAACGCAAACGGTCATGATTTTTTTTAAATCCATGGCCTAAAAAACATAATATCAATATAGTCACCTTATAAAAGTAATTCGTTAATAACTTCTGTGTTTTTTGACCGATTGTAACCAAATTTTCAGAGATCATTAAGATGATGATTACCATTGTGTGTGCTAAAAATGAACGTTCTAGCTTTAACGTGATGCTTGGAAATCGTTTTTTCGATTGACGGAGGCGGAAGGAGGCGTGGACAACATCTAAAATAAACTTCAGCTGCCTACCAAATTTTGACATGTTGTCTCCAAATTTCGTAGCTCTAGCTTTTATAGTCTCTGAGATCTCGATGTTCATAAAGACAGATGGACACACAGACAGGGCTATATCGACTCGGCTGTTGATGCTGATCAAGAATGCATATAGTTTATGGGGTCGCAGACGCCTCCTTCTGCCTGTATCGCACATTCGGACAAACGCAAACGGTCATGATTTTTTTTTAAATCCATGGCCTAAAAACATAATATCAATATAGTCACCTTATAAAAGTAATTCGTTAATAACTTCTGTGTTTTTTGACCGATTGTAACCAAATGTTCAGAGATCATTAAGATGATGATTTCCATTGTGTGTGCTAAAAATGAACGTTCTAGCTTTAACGTGATGCTTGGAAATCGTTTTTTTCGATTGACGGAGGCGGAAGGAGGCGTGGACAACATCTAAAATAAACTTCAGCTGCCTACCAAATTTTGACATGTTGTCTCCAAATTTCGTAGCTCTAGCTTTTATAGTCTCTGAGATCTCGATGTTCATAAAGACAGATGGACACACAGACAGGGCTATATCGACTCGGCTGTTGATGCTGATCAAGAATGCATATAGTTTATGGGGTCGCAGACGCCTCCTTCTGCCTGTATCGCACATTCGGACAAACGCAAACGGTCATGATTTTTTTTAAATCCATGGCCTAAAAACATAATATCAATATAGTCACCTTATAAAAGTAATTCGTTAATAACTTCTGTGTTTTTTGACCGATTGTAACCAAATTTTCAGAGATCATTAAGATGATGATTACCATTGTGTGTGCCAAAAATGAACGTTCTAGCTTTAACGTGATGCTTGGAAATCGTTTTTTTCGATTGACGGAGGCGGAAGGAGGCGTGGACAACATCTAAAATAAACTTCAGCTGCCTACCAAATTTTGACATGTTGTCTCCAAATTTCGTAGCTCTAGCTTTTATAGTCTCTGAGATCTCGATGTTCATAAAGACAGATGGACACACAGACAGGGCTATATCGACTCGGCTGTTGATGCTGATCAAGAATGCATATAGTTTATGGGGTCGCAGACGCCTCCTTCTGCCTGTATCGCACATTCGGACAAACGCAAACGGTCATGATTTTTTAAATCCATGGCCTAAAAACATAATATCAATATAGTCACCTTATAAAAAGTAATTCGTTAATAACTTCTGTGTTTTTTGACCGATTGTAACCAAATTTTCAGAGATCATTAAGATGATGATTACCATTGTGTGTCCAAAAATGAACGTTCTAGCTTTAACGTGATGCTTGGAAACGTTTTTTTCGATTGACGGAGGCGGAAGGAGGCGTGGACAACATCTAAAATAAACTTCAGCTGCCTACCAAATTTTGACATGTTGTCTCCAAATTTCGTAGCTCTAGCTTTTATAGTCTCTGAGATCTCGATGTTCATAAAGACAGATGGACACACAGACAGGGCTATATCGACTCGGCTGTTGATGCTGATCAAGAATGCATATAGTTTATGGGGTCGCAGACGCCTCCTTCTGCCTGTATCGCACATTCGGACAAACGCAAACGGTCATGATTTTTTTTAAATCCATGGCCTAAAAACATAATATCAATATAGTCACCTTATAAAAGTAATTCGTTAATAACTTCTGTGTTTTTTGACCGATTGTAACCAAATTTTCAGAGATCATTAAGATGATGATTACCATTGTGTGTGCCAAAAATGAACGTTCTAGCTTTAACGTGATGCTTGGAAATCGTGTTTTTCGATTGACGGAGGCGGAAGGAGGCGTGGACAACATCTAAAATAAACTTCAGCTGCCTACCAAATTTTGACATGTTGTCTCCAAATTTCGTAGCTCTAGCTTTTATAGTCTCTGAGATCTCGATGTTCATAAAGACAGATGGACACACAGACAGGGCTATATCGACTCGGCTGTTGATGCTGATCAAGAATGCATATAGTTTATGGGGTCGCAGACGCCTCCTTCTGCCTGTATCGCACATTCGGACAAACGCAAACGGTCATGATTTTTTTAAATCCATGGCCTATAAAACATAATATCAATATAGTCACCTTATAAAGTAATTCGTTAATAACTTCTGTGTTTTTTGACCGATTGTAACCAAATTTTCAGAGATCATTAAGATGATGATTACCATTGTGTGTGCCAAAAATGAACGTTCTAGCTTTAACGTGATGCTTGGAAATCGTTTTTTCGATTGACGGAGGCGGAAGGAGGCGTGGACAACATCTAAAATAAACTTCAGCTGCCTACCAAATTTTGACATGTTGTCTCCAAATTTCGTAGCTCTAGCTTTTATAGTCTCTGAGATCTCGATGTTCATAAAGACAGATGGACACACAGACAGGGCTATATCGACTCGGCTGTTGATGCTGATCAAGAATGCATATAGTTTATGGGGTCGCAGACGCCCTCCTTCTGCCTGTATCGCACATTCGGACAAACGCAAACGGTCGTGATTTTTTTTAAATCCATGGCCTAAAAACATAATATCAATATAGTCACCTTATAAAAGTAATTCGTTAATAACTTCTGTGTTTTTTGACCGATTGTAACCAAATTTTCAGAGATCATTAAGATGATGATTTCTTTGTGTGCCATTGAAAAAAAATCAAAGCTTTAACGTGATGGCTTGGAAATCGTTTTTTCGATTGACGGAAGGTGTGGACAACATCTAAAATAAAACTTCAGCTGCCACCAAATTTTGACATGTTGTCTCCAAATTTCGTAGCTCTAGCTTTTATAGTCTCTGAGATCTCGATGTTCATAAAGACAGATGGACACACAGACAGGGCTATATCGACTCGGCTGTTGATGCTGATCAAGAATGCATATAGTTTATGGGGTCGCAGACGCCTCCTTCTGCCTGTATCGCACATTCGGACAAACGCAAACGGTCATGATTTTTTAAATCCATGGCCTAAAAACATAATATCAATATAGTCACCTTATAAAAGTAATTCGTTAATAACTTCTGTGTTTTTGACCGATTGTAACCAAATTTTCAGAGATCATTAAGATGATGATTCCATTGTGTGTGCCAAAAATGAACGTTCTAGCTTTAACGTGATGCTTGGAAATCGTTTTTTCGATTGACGGAGGCGGAAGGAGGCGTGGACAACATCTAAAATAAACTTCAGCTGCCTACCAAATTTTGACATGTTGTCTCCAAATTTCGTAGCTCTAGCTTTTATAGTCTCTGAGATCTCGATGTTCATAAAGACAGATGGACACAGACAGGGGCTATATCGACTCGGCTGTTGATGCTGATAAGAATGCATATAGTTTATGGGGTCGCAGACGCCTCCTTCTGCTGTATCGCACATTCGGACAAACGCAAACGGTCATGATTTTTTTAAATCCATGGCCTAAAAATAATATCAATATAGTCACCTTATAAAAGTAATTCGTTAATAACTTCTGTGTTTTTTGACCGATTGTAACCAAATTTTCAGAGATCATTAAGATGATGATTACCATTGTGTGCGCCAAAAATGAACGTTCTAGCTTT
>JAECWR010000460.1:780000-795000 GCA_018150935.1 Drosophila pruinosa | reverse complement strand
GTCCATTAATTTAATAATACACCACTTAACTTCATTATTTATGCCATTTATATATTATATTGCTTATGCCGGCAAGGCAACACTCCACTGTCATATGATTTTTTTCATATAAAAATTTTTCATATGACATGCCTTGCGCGACACCACTCCCCTATATAGGTTTTGTGACACGTTTTTTACAAAATCAACATTTTCCTTGGTGTTAACCTCTATACATTTTTTTGGGTCCATTAATTTAATAATACACCACTTAACTTCATTATTTATGCCATTTATATATTATATTGCTTATGCCGGCAAGGCAACACTCCACTGTCATATGATTTTTTCATATAAAAATTTTTCATATGACATGCCTTGCGCGACACCACTCCCCTATATAGGTTTTGTGACACGTTTTTTACAAAATCAACATTTTCCTTGGTGTTAACCTCTATACATTTTTTTGGGTCCATTAATTTAATAATACACCACTTAACTTCATTATTTATGCCATTTATATATTATATTGCTTATGCCGGCAAGGCAACACTCCACTGTCATATGATTTTTTCATATAAAAATTTTTCATATGACATGCCTTGCGCGACACCACTCCCCTATATAGGTTTTGTGACACGTTTTTTACAAAATCAACATTTTCCTTGGTGTTAACCACTATACATTTTTTTTGGTCCATTAATTTAATAATACACCACTTAACTTCATTATTTATGCCATTTATATATTATATTGATTATGCCGGTAACGCAACATTCAACTATCATATTATTTTTTTCATATAAAAATTTTTCATATGAAATGCCTTGCGCGATACCACTCCCCTATATAGGTTTTGTGACACGATTTTTACAAAATCAACATTTTCTTTGGTATTACCACCTACAACTTTTTTTGGGTTTAATGGATCACATAACACACCGCTTTACCAAATTTGTTTAGTACATAACGCACTGCTAAACATAATTTGTTCCATAAACCAAATATCACACTGCTAAACTTTCTATGTTTAATAAACATCATAACACGTCGCTATACCAAATTTGTTCAATACATAACGCACTGCTAAACTTTATTTGTTCAATAAACCACATAACATACCGCTAAACATTACTTGTTCACTAAACCATATATAACACTGCTAAACTTTCTATGTTTAGTAAACCATCATAACATACCGCTATACCAAATTTGTTCAATACATAACGCACTGCTAAACTTTATTTGTTCAATAAACCACATAACATACGGCCAAACATTACTTGTTCACTAAACCATATATCACACTGCTAAACTTTCTATGTTTAGTAAACCATCATAACACACCGCTATACCAAATTTGTTCAATACATAACGCACTGCTAAACTTTATTTGTTCAATAAACCACATAACATACCGCTAAACATTATTTGTTCACTAAACCATATATCACACTGCTAAACTTTCTATGTTTAGTAAATCATCATAACACACCGCTATACCAAATTTGTTTAATACATAACGCACTGCTAAACTTTATTTGTTCAATAAACCACATAACATACGGCCAAACATTACTTGTTCACTAAACCATATATCACACTGCTAAACTTTCTATGTTTAGTAAACCATCCTAACACACCGCTATACCAAATTTGTTCAATACATAACGCACTGCTAAACTTTATTTGTTCAATAAACCACATAACATACCGCTAAACATTATTTGTTCACTAAACCATATATCACACTGCTAAACTTTCTATGTTTAGTAAATCATCATAACACACCGCTATACCAAATTTGTTCAATACATAACGCACTGCTAAACTTTATTTGTTCAATAAACAACATAACATACGGCCAAACATTACTTGTTCACTAAACCATATATCACACTGCTAAACTTTCTATGTTTAGTAAACCATCCTAACACACCGCTATACCAAATTTGTTCAATACATAACGCACTGCTAAACTTTATTTGTTCAATAAACCACATAACATACCGCTAAACATTATTTGTTCACTAAACCATATATCACACTGCTAAACTTTCTATGTTTAGTAAATCATCATAACACACCGCTATACCAAATTTGTTCAATACATAACGCATTGCTAAACTTTATTTGTTCAATAAACAACATAACATACGGCCAAACATTACTTGTTCACTAAACCATATATCACACTGCTAAACTTTCTATGTTTAGTAAACCATCCTAACACACCGCTATACCAAATTTGTTCAATACATAACGCACTGCTAAACTTTATTTGTTCAATAAACCACATAATATACCGCTAAACATTATTTGTTCACTAAACCATATATCACACTGCTAAACTTTCTATGTTTAGTAAACCATCCTAACACACCGCTATACCAAATTTGTTCAATACATAACGCACTGCTAAACTTTATTTGTTCAATAAACCACATAACATACCGCTAAACATTACTTGTTCACTAAACCATATATCACACTGCTAAACTTTCTATGTTTAGTAAACCATCATAACACACCGCTATACCAAATTTGTTCAATACATAACGCACTGCTAAACTTTATTTGTTCAATAAATCACATAACATATCGCTAAACATTACTTGTTCACTAAACCATATATCACACTGCTAAACTTTTTATGTTTATTAAATTATCATAACATACCGCTATACCAAATTTGTTCAATACATAACGCACTGCTAAACTTTTTTGTTCAATAAACCACATAACATACCGCTAAACATTATTTGTTCACTAAACCATATATCACACTGCTAAACTTTCTATGTTTAGTAAACCATCATAACACAGCTCTACCAAATTTGTTCAATACATAACGCACTGCTAAACTTTATTTGTTCAATAAACCACATAGCATATCGCTAAACATTACTTTTTCATTAAACCATATATCACACTACTAAACTTTCTATGTTTAGTAAACCATCATAACACACCACTTTATCAAATTTGTTCAGTAAGTAACGCACTGTTAGTTAAGCTTTACTTTTTCAATTATTTTCTTATTTTCTTTTATTGCATAACTAAATTTGTTCAATCTCCCAAATATTTAATTTTTTGTATATATCGATATTATGTAACATACATAGTAAGCCAATCATGTACATAATATTATTGAAATTATATTATTGTGAAATTTAATAATTATTTATTATCTTCTCATTCTGAGCATAAATACGAAGACATATTCTATTGCTACAAGTGAGTTATTTTATAACCAACTTTTTTTTTAGCCGGGCAATTTCTTAAATTAGTATATATATATATGTATGTTAATGTATAATGCACACACATATTAAATATTTATATATACTTGTATATCTTAAGTGTTTTGATGTTCATAAAATTACATTTTTATCGAATCTTTAAGCCAAAGGATAAATTTTACCATAGCAAACCAATTTCATTTTCTTCTAATTTTATTTATAAATTGTATTATTGTTATATATTATCATAATATATATCATAATATATATTTCTTAAATATCGGGCAAGTTTTAAGACTAGTGTATATTATTTATACTTTTTATTCTTAATACGTACATTTATATGTGTTTAAATATATATGCACATATATTTAAAATATTTAGATACATCTATATATATATGATGTTCATAAAATTATATTATTATCGAATGATTAGCTTTAGTGGAGTGGATCGCTTTATGGTTAATATATTTTACACATACATATATTTCATCATGATCATAATGTACAGTTCTTTAATATCGGGCAATTTTTTAATATAACATTTTTAAACTGTAGCATTATTAGATATTAATAAATTTTACAAATATATACTTAATCATTATCATAATATATATTTCTTTATTATTGGGCGGAATTTTTAATACAATATCTCTGTTGTATTTATATTTTAAACAAGTATTTTGTATATAACTTTCGTTCTTTATATATGCACACACTTATATATATTAATATATAATATGTATATATGATGCGCATATATTTTAAATATTTATATATATAAATATTCATATATATATTATGTATATATATCTATATTACATACATATATATTATTTTATGAATTTTGATGTTCATAAAAATATAATTTTTATCGAATCATCAAGCAAAGGATAAGCTTCAGTGGATCGCAGTATGGCAGCTGCTCAACCACTTACAACACCTTGCCTGTTATAAAAGTCGTTTACAATTGATTCAAGGCTTTGTCATTGTATTAAATAATGTTTTAATATATAACTAGCGCGGCACCAGGTGATCGAAGATCCTCCCAATTTACTATGTTATATGTAACATTGGCATCACATCCATTGTCGTCTATTAAATGAATAATAAACTTTTAATGGTTTAGAAGCCATACAATGCAAATTGCCCCTTATTTATCATTGCAGTCCAGCACGGATACGACCTTAGAGGCGTTCAGGCATAATCCAACGGACGTAGCGTCATACCACTGTTCGCTCGAACAAGTATTGTGCCATTGGTCCGTACCTGCGGTTCCTCTCGTACTACGCAGGAATGCTGTCGCAACAACGTTTTGTCATTAGTAGGGTAAAACTAACCTGTCTCACGACGGTCTAAACCCAGCTCACGTTCCCTTGCATGGGTGAACAATCCAACGCTTGGTGAATTTTGCTTCACAATGATAGGAAGAGCCGACATCGAAGGATCAAAAAGCGACGTCGCTATGAACGCTTGGCCGCCACAAGCCAGTTATCCCTATGGTAACTTTTCTGACACCTCTTGTTAAAAACTCTTTAAACCAAAAGGATCGATAGGCCGAGCTTTTGCTGTCCCTGTGTGTACTGAACACCGAGATCAAGTCAGCATTTGCCCTTTTGCTCTATGTGTGGTTTCTGTCCGCACTGAGCTGGCCTTGGGACACCTCCGTTATTATTTGAGAGATGTACCGCCCCAGTCAAACTCCCTACCTGGCAATGTCCTTGAATTGGATCATACCTGAGTAATTGGAGTTATACCAAATTTTTAAATCAAGAATACATAAATGCACTCTCTCATTAATGAATTTGTTTGCGATTATATAACAAACTCGTGATACTTTGATCAAGAAGCTTGCATCAAAACCCAATACCATAAGATATAATAAATATATCCGTATAATGGCTAGGAAATGATACACGTTCCATTTAATCAAGTAAGTAAGGAAACAATAAGAGTAGTGGTATTTCATTGTCGATACTAAACCGAAATCTAATATCTCCCACTTATTCTACACCTCTTATGTCTCCTTACACTGCCAGATTAGAGTCAAGCTCAAAAGGGTCTTCTTTCCCCGCTAATTATTCCAAGCCCGTTCCCTTGGCTGTGGTTTCGCTAGATAGTAGATAGGGACATGAGGTCCGGAGGTTTTACGTGAGCACCTGCCATTATGGCTTAATCTCACGGTGCCCAAGCACGGGATTTGAGTTAAGCGTCAATCAGCGCCCTGGCGGAAAACCCTTCCGCCAGTACAAATTTGAAGTTACAACTGTATTGGGTTGTCACTTCCTCCTTTGTAAGGAGCGAGGCCCACCTAATCCTCTTCCGTTCTATGGTATCACGGCAACCGGTTGTATTGCGCAACTCCACGCCGAGCACAACTCATATCCGCTTGGACGTTAAACCACAGCCACCACGATTCTCCCCGAAGGGCCGCATCCGCTGATCGGGACGGAACAAGTTCCGTGGGCTCCCGATCCCCGTGGTTCAGAAATTAGCCTCTGATCAGACTTCGTACTATAACGTACTTGCAAACTAAACTCCAAACAGTTAAGCGTTGCTGACGCTACCTCTTTTAGTCGACTCATACGACAAGCGGAGGCAACTGTGGTGAAATTCTAAGACCCGACCGCCACACGGGTGTGACCAGTTTTAGCTTCACAGCTCGGGACTGGCAACCCAGGTACCTCATTTAGTCGCCTCGTACGACAAGCAGAGATGCACTGTGGTGGAATTCTAAGACCCGCCAACCACACGGGTGAAACCAGTTTTAGCTTATTTAGCTCGGGACTGGCAGCCCAGGTAAACCCTTCAGTCGCCTCGTACGACAAGCAGAGATGCACTGTGGTGGAATTCTAAGACCCGCCAACCACACGGGTGTAACCAGCTTTAGCTTTTCAGCTCGGGGCTGGTAACCCAAGTGTCGCCTCCACGGCACGCATTTGTCGGCGTCTTGCGAACAAGCCACCGGCAAATGCTTGTAGTCGCTGCATACTCTCGTATGTCTGTACCGCTCCAGACACACTCCAGGTACCATGGGTTAGCCGAACTCCCAGTCCATCGAGGTTCCGCAAGTCCGCATACAGGGGGCATTCACACAACACGTGTAGCCAGTCTTCACGATCAGCACCGCACATGCATGCGCGCGTCTCGCTTAGACCTCTGCTATGCAGAAATGCATTTAGCGATCCATGGCCTGTCAGCAGAAAGCCCGCATGCAAAGTGAAACTAAAGTCTCGCCTCTTCAAGACGAATCCTGCATCTGGGATGAATAAGTGTGTCACCCGGCCGGGGTCATCATCATTATCCCATCTGCTTTGCCACTCCTGTAGCATCCGGTCGTCCAGCAGCGTCAGCTTCTGCTTGTGGTCAAGTCCAGCCAGATCCTGACCATACAGCCAATCGCCTTCCTCCAACGGGTGGTTCCTTTTAAGTTTGAATCTGATTGCCATTTTCATGGCCTCCAGGTCAAACGGGGGAGCTCCAGCAAGAACTTGCAGTGCCACAGTGGACACTGTACGGCAAACCGGCAGACAACCAAGAAGGATCAGCCTCTGGCAGGACAATAGGCGCCTCCTGGCCACCACCTGTCTCATCGCCACGGCATACCACACTGAGGCACCAAACAGTGCACAAGGTACCATAAGTCCGGCATAAATGGTTCGCTTAGCGCGAGGACTGAACCCCCAGTCAACTCGCAATACGCGTGCTAGTGCACCTACCACTCCGGCCAGCCGATCACGTAAAGACGTGATATGCGGGAGGAAGCTCAACCGCTCGCCGACCGTGATGCCTAGATACCGGTACTTATCGACATAAGGCAGGCCTGCTCCTGCAAATCGTACTCTTGGTCGCCTGTTTGCCGATAGCCTACCTTTCAGTAGCATGACAGCCGTCTTGCTGGTTGAAACCGATACACCGACTTCAGCTCCCCAAGCTCCCACGATGGACATGTACTCCTGACCTTTTGTCTCCAGATCGCTACGAGAATTTCCCTCAACAAGAAGCAGCAGGTCGTCTGCATACGCGCTGAGCTTGCACTGAGGCTCCAAGCGCCGAAGAAGCACTTCCATCATCGTGTTCCATATAAATGGACCACTAATGGAACCCTGTGGGCAGCCTCGTGTCACCGGGACTAAGACTTCTTCGTACCTGCTGACGATGCACGCACTCCTGCCAGAGAAGAAACTTCTCCACAAGCTGGTTTCCTGACAACCAGAGTCAATCAGCCGGCGAAGCACTGCATTCCACTCCACGTGATCAAATGCTCCTTTGAAGTCCACGAATATCCCTAGTACGTACCTTGCCGGGGTGGCCTGTACCGTACTCTGGACGTGTCTCCAAGCATCCTCCACACAGCGTCCGGGTTGAAATCCAAATTGCCATCTGTACCCATCTGGGAGCATGTCTTTCATACGGTTGACCATGATACCCTCCAACACCTTACCAAACACTGGTAGCAGGCATATTCCTCGATATGAGCCAGGATCACTCCTGTCCTTATTGGGCCCCTTGAGCAAGGGCACAACCCGTGGGCATTTCCACTCGGTTGGGAAATGACCCTCAGCTAAACAGCGGGAATACAACGTTGTCAGGTGTTGGGGGATAGCACGCCAAACCTCCTTGCAGATCACTCCAGTGATGCCGTCCATGCCAGGTGAGCGTTTGCTCCGTAACTTGGCGACACAAGCACTCACTTCGTACTCTTCGAGTGCGGGCGGGAGCCTGTTCGGGATGGCAATCGGTGCACTCGACTCCGCAGCTGGGAAAAAGTTGCGGAGGAGCACTCGCGCACAGTCTTGCCATGTTACGACTAGCTCGCCATCCGATCGCAGGCATCCCAACTCGGTATTCCGTTTGTGACCGCGACATATCCTGTAGACATGCCCCCAAGGATCTTCCTTATGCATTCCCACGAAGCGACGCCAGTTGTCCTCCTTAGCCAACAGAATAAGCTTCTTATACTCACCCACAGACATCCGTAGGTTAGATATAAGTCGCTCAGCATCGTCACTGCCACGACGACGAGCATTCTGTAACCGTCGCCTCAGTCTCCTGACCTCTCGGCGTTTCGTACTCAGGTCGGCATTCCACCAGACCACTTTCCGAACGGCTCTCGGCTGCCTGCGTCCAAGCATACGATCGCACACATCGTGCACCAGTGCTCGCGTTACGGACACTTGATCATCGATGGGCATATCTTGGTATTCCTGCGGAAGATCCTCTTTTTTCCTCACCAACTCACCACGGAACAATTGCCAACATGCATTGGAGATGTTCCAGGACGGAACAGGAGAATCCCTCTCAACTGTGTCTCTGGATCCTCGCGTAACCTCAACACGTATTATGTTGTGATCACTGAGGTCCCACTCGTCCACTCTCCAGTCATATGTGGCCCACATAGACGCTGCTTCGTTGACAATCGTGACGTCGATATCGCTCTGTGCTCGGCGATTATCAAACGTGTACAAACTGCTGACCTCATTGAGCACTCCGGCTCCGCTTCCTAGGATCCACTCGGACAGCAGTTCACCCCTATGTTGGTTCAAGTCACCACGAGCACGCTCGAGTGATTTGCTGAACCACATGGGTGACACTGAGTTAGCATCCAAGCCGAAGATGACTGGATTGCTACTGGCCTGCAGTAGCACCGCATCCAAATAGGCGAGGTAGGGTTCCAAATCAGTGTTGAATTGGCAGTATACGGAGCTCAAGAAGATTGAGCCAAATCTTCCAGTGACACTCACGCATACGCCAAACTCCGTGATGAGCGGTTCGATGGGCATACAGATGGCATCAAGGTCGTTTACAAAGATGGCAGCCTTTGAACGGCGATCAGCAAATACACGCATTCCAGATGGAATGCCTGTAATGCGGTGAAAGGCATCAACATACGGTTCCTGCACCAGAGCGAACATGTGGCGGGAGTCTCGCACCCGAACTAAGAGTTCAATGGTAGCGGCTCGACCTCGACCACAATTAGCTTGGATGAAGCTAAACATTTTAATGTCTAGCTTGCACCCTCGCTAAGACATCGCCGTATATTGGGCACGTCTCCGACAGCATATAGTGCCCGGAGGGAAGCCCCTTGAAATGACAGTTTCGGCAGTCCACCGGGTTTGTACATTTCGCAGCTACATGACCTGTCTGCCCGCACTGGCGGCATACTTCGCTCTTCAAACGGCATTGGGAAACCTTATGGTCGAATCCAACGCAGCGATGACACGCATACGTACGAACGAGCGACCTACAGCGGAAAGAGAACCACTTGATGTAGACCCGGCCCGTCTTATCAAGCACCGCTTGCGCCTTTTCATCACATTCGAGTGTCAGATTGACTCTGGCACCGTCAGTGACCGACCACGGCTTCGTCTCCAGATGCACCATCTTTGCAAATGCCGACGGCGAGAATTCTCCCTTAAAATGATTCTCGTAGAGCTCCTCCATGAAAACCTCCGGGAGTATGGCAGTGTCAACATCAAACACCGTGATTCTCGACCGGATTCCTCGGTTCTGCTCAACATCCAGGCCGACCTCATTGAATTTTTTGTTCGCAACGATCTTTTTCATCTCGCTAACGGAAGGGGTGCGGATAACGGCACCGCCTCGCTTCAGCTCACGCACCTCGTGAACTCGCACACCTAGGGCCGGAGCAACTTGGCTCATCACCTTATC
Organism: Drosophila pruinosa; assembly: GCA_018150935.1. NCBI lineage: Eukaryota > Metazoa > Arthropoda > Insecta > Diptera > Drosophilidae > Drosophila > Drosophila pruinosa. The sequence continues at coordinate 785,105 of JAECWR010000460.1, read as the reverse complement.
GGCGATCTCCTTACCCGAAACCTTTGGGTCCCGACTCGTCACTACTGCCGACCACGTTTCAACGGGTCTCCGGGCTGCAGGAGCACTCCTGGGCGCTGCAATGGGGCTAGCGAAGGGGACGGCTGAATGGGTGGCAGCGTAGGCACTTGCCGGCGGAACGAACTGTGCAGCTGTAGGACGGGGCATCGCAAGCTTTTCCTCCAGCACCGCATTCTTGAGTGTAAGAGCTGTTGCTATCTCCTTTACATTGGCCGCAGCTTCCAGCACAGTGCGTGCGACCTCCGGCATAATGCCATCTCGCAGTACTGCATTGCGCAAGACTTCGTCGAAGCTCGCAAGTGCCGATAATATGGAAAACGCGCCACTTTCCACTATCACTGACGCAGCACTCCTCTTGGGACCGGCGCTGTGGGTAGCACCTCCAAGTCGGGCGGCGGCGGACATGCCAGCTGGAGACGGGAGGGCGAAGGCTGCGGCCGCACTAGCGGCGGTTTCTGAAGTTACTCCTTCATCAGTTGCTGCGGTGGCTCCCGTGGTTCCAGTGGCTCCCGTGGCTCCAATTGATCCAGTGGATCCCGTCGCTCCGGTGGCTCCAATGGGCCCAGTGTCTGCAGCGGCTCCAGTGCCTCCAGTGGAGGCAGCAAAAAAGGCTCCAGTAGTGCCAGCTGCATCAACATTTACATCGAGATATGAAGCGGAAGGCCGTTTCGCCGACGTCGCCTCGTCACTGCTCACTGTTATGGGTGAGCGCATCTTAGATTTGCCGCGTCCACGCCGGCATTTATGACTCATGTTTCGGCCTCCTGCATCACTGGAGTCACTAGCGCCACCCGCAACACTGCTCCGAATGGAAGACATAGCTCCCCTACCGGAACAAATACGCACTAAACGCTTTCAATAGTTCGAGTGTTAGCGGGGACACAATCCAAAGGAAATCAGCTTTTGAAACTATGCCAGCCAGGTCACACACCAAAAGCAAGCTTTTCAAACGATACTAGCTGGGTCACACACTAAAAGCAAGCTTTCGCCAACCACGTGTTCACACAGCTTTTTAAGAGCTTTTTTTTCAGGAGAGGCAACAAAAGTTAAGCTGCTTGCACACGTGCAAAATATCAACCACAAAATTTACCGTATTCACGGCTAAATGTTTATAAAATTCGTCACTAAATGAGCGCGAAAGAGCGAAACAAAGCGCAATGCTCGTAGATAACGGAACTTTACTAATAAGAAGCGAGAATAACACTGCGGCGTGCGCGCACGAAAGAAAAACGTCTGCACACGACGGCGGCAAAACTCTGACTGAGTAGATAGGGACAGTAGGAATCTCGTTAATCCATTCATGCGCGTCACTAATTAGATGACGAGGCATTTGGCTACCTTAAGAGAGTCATAGTTACTCCCGCCGTTGACCCGCGCTTACTTGAATTTCTTCACTTTGACATTCAGAGCACTGGGCAGAAATCACATTGTGTCAACACCCGCTAGGGCCATCACAATGCTTTGTTTTAATTAGACAGTCGGATTCCCCAAGTCCGTGCCAGTTCTGAATTGATTGTTAATTGATAATCGTTCTAATTTAAAAGAACTAACTGGTTGCCCAGTTAGTATTCTTAAAAATTTTAGCAAGAAAGTTCCACAATTGGCTACGTAACTAAACTATCCGGGGAACAAGAAACTACCATAAATGATAGAAACTCTATTTACCCAGAACGAGCACATAAACCATGTTATTGTTTCCCAATCAAGCCCGACTATCTCAATCTTCAGAGCCAATCCTTATCCCGAAGTTACGGATCTAATTTGCCGACTTCCCTTACCTACATTATTCTATCGACTAGAGACTCTTCACCTTGGAGACCAGCTGCGGATATTGGTACGGCCTGTTGAGAAGTTTGCGTGTCCCCACCATAAATTTTCAAGGTCCGAGGAGAAAATATCGACACAACAGTATATGTCATGCTCTTCTAGCCCATCTACCATATCTCTCTGCGAAAGACTTCCATGGTAGTACGGCTATAAAACAGAAAAGAAAACTCTTCCGATACCTCTCGACGGCTTCTTTATGGTCGTTCCTGTTGCCAGGATGAGCACGAGGCCCATATTTAATAACAAACGGATACTCAACAGGTTACGGAATTGGAACCGTATTCCCTTTCGTTCAAAATTATTCAAGTTTATGATACACACAATATTTATATAAATGACAACTTTTTACTTGAAAATTTTCGGCTTTCGCCTTGAACTTAGGACCGACTAACTCGTGATCAACCACTGTTCACACGAAACCCTTCTCCACTTCAGTCCTCCAAGGTCTCATTCGATTATTTGCTACTACCACCAAGATCTGTACCAATGACGGCTCCATGCAGGCTTACGCCAAACACTTCTATGCACATCATTGTACCTTCCTACTCACTAAAGTTTCAAAATTTATATTACAAGTAATATAAATCATCTACTTTAGCGGTAATGTATAGGTATACAACTTAAGCGCCATCCATTTTAAGGGCTAGTTGCTTCGGCAGGTGAGTTGTTACACACTCCTTAGCGGATTTCGACTTCCATGATCACCGTCCTGCTGTTTTAAGCAACCAACGCCTTTCATGGTTTCTGAATGAGTTGTTAATTTGGGCACCGTAACATTACGTTTGGTTCATCCCACAGCGCCAGTTCTGCTTACCAAAAGTGGCCCACTGGGCACATTATATCATAACCTTAAACTTCATATCAAGAAAGTTAAGGTTCTTACCCATTTAAAGTTTGAGAATAGGTTAAGATCGTTTCGACCCTAAGGCCTCTAATCATTCGCTTTACCAGATAAGATTATTTTATACAACAGTTAAATGCACCAGCTATCCTGAGGGAAACTTCGGAAGGAACCAGCTACTAGATGGTTCGATTGGTCTTTCGCCCCTATACTCAATTCTGACAATCGATTTGCACGTCAGAACTGTTTCGGTCTTCCATCAGGGTTTCCCCTGACTTCAACCTGATCAAGTATAGTTCACCATCTTTCGGGTCACAGCATATATGCTCAAGGTACGTTCCAGTTAGAGGCATAAATAATATAAATATCATTATACATAACTATATAGAACGCCCCGGGATTGCGTTAAATAACTATAAATAGTTAAAAAACTAATCCCATTAATAGTCAAGTTAATTACGCTATTAGGTTTTTATCCCAATAACTTGCACATATGTTAGACTCCTTGGTCCGTGTTTCAAGACGGGTCCCGAAGGTATCCTGAATCTTTCGCATTGTTAATCATACAAATGCTTATAATAAACACAATAATCAATGATAATCATGCCATTATATAATTCCGAAAAATTAACGCACTGTATTCATATAAATCTATCAGCACTTTATCAAATTTATGACATTTATTTTATGTTAAAATGCAAGCATTCTAATTTAAATAAACATTTATCACAATCGTTTAATAAATTATTTATACTAATAGATTACAATGTCCTTATATGGAAAAAATGCACACTATTATTATAATATTGATTAAATATTACAACTCTAATGATGAATTTTCCATAACGGATATTCAGGTTCATCGGGCTTAACCTCTAAGCAGTTTCACGTACTATTTAACTCTCTATTCAGAGTTCTTTTCAACTTTCCCTCACGGTACTTGTTTACTATCGGTCTCATGGTTATATTTAGTTTTAGATGGAGTTTACCACCCACTTAGTGCTGCACTATCAAGCAACACGACTCTTTGGAAACATCATCTAATAATCATTAACGTTATACGGGCCTGGCACCCTCTATGGGTAAATGGCCTCATTTAAGAAGGACTTAAATCGTTAATTTCTCATACTAGAATATTGACGTTCCATACACTGCATCTCACATTTGCCATATAGACAAAGTGACTTAGTGCTGAACTGATTTCTTTTCGCTCGCCGCTACTAAGAAAATCCTTGTTAGTTTCTTTTCCTCCCCTAATTAATATGCTTAAATTCAGGGGGTAGTCCCATATGAGTTGAGGTTGTATAATTATACAATATATGTTTAAATAAAAATGTTATTTATTTTAACAATATGAAATGTACTATATTTTTAGTTTGAAGGTCCATATTATTCACACAAATTTTTCTTTATTCATATTCATTAATAAGAGGCAATTCTAGTTTATATAAAAATCACATATTTTATGCTAGACGTTCCTCAGTACTATTTGAATTGAATAAAGAATATATAATTCTTCAAATTTCTATTACAAAATAGAGGCATAGTAATTCCATTTATTTAATATTATGAATATTTTAAATAAGAATTTTTACATTCAAATTTATATTATCCAATAATATACCATATGCATAAAATTTCGAAAAATTTTAAACAACTTTTTTAGCATAGTCTTACAACCCTCAACCATATGTAGTCCAAGCAGCACTCTAAAATTAATTAAAGTACATAACAGCATGGACTGCGATATGCGTTCAAAATGTCGATGTTCATGTGTCCTGCAGTTCACACGATGACGCACAGTTTGCTGCGTTCTTCATCGACCCATGAGCCGAGTGATCCACCGCTTAGAGTGATACAAATTTTTTGGTTTATTTCATTACGTCAAAACATTTTTTTATTGAAAGAAATTAAAAATACACCATTTTACTGGCATATATCAATTCCTTCAATAAAATATTTTTATATACCTAAAGAAATGTTGCGAAATGTCTTAGTTTTACAAAATCGGTGATAATAACAGATTACAAATATATTAATAAAATTTCTACATTATTTTATTACCATCAATATATGTAAAGCATTAACCTGAAAAACAGGTACAACATTGTTTAATTTAGGTTGTTGCGTTTATACAATGTATGCGCATTGGAATATGAACAATACATTTATGCAACGCATGTATATTATGGTACATATACACGCAATATATTTATATTTCATTTGTTTTTATTAAATTTTAAATACTTACAATGAATATCATTTTACACATTGAAATAATATAAAATTTAATTTTTTTAACGGTTAGATTCATTATACAATAATGATCCTTCCGCAGGTTCACCTACGGAAACCTTGTTACGACTTTTACTTCCTCTAAATAATCAAGTTCGGTCAA
>JAECWR010000460.1:147500-155000 GCA_018150935.1 Drosophila pruinosa | reverse complement strand
AACTTGATGTCCCTGAACTGGTCAACAACTCGTCCGTTCCGAATAATCTAATGTAATTTACGTCTCCTACCCCTCGATACTCCTCAGCGTTAATGATTGCCGACAATGACATTGTTCTGATAACCGTTTTAGTCTTGGAACCTGCAGTAGTTGTTAATGTTGCAGAAACTCAACATGATAAACCTTCTGCTGTACCTAACGTTCTACCAGCTTGTACAGATGCTCCTATCTCAACTTCTGCTACAGTTGTTCAGAACACTATAGTAGGTGTCCCACCTATGAATCAAATTTTTGTTTCTAGGCTTGCTCCTAGTCTTACAACCCTCAACCATATGTAGTACAAGCAGCACTCTAAAATTAATTAAAGTACATAACACCATGGACTGGCGATATGCGTTCAAAATGTCGATGTTCATGTGTGATTCAGTTCACACGATGACGCACAGTTTGCTGCGCTCTTCATCGACCCATGAGCCGAGTGATCCACCGCTTAGAGTGATACAAATTTTTTGGTATATTTCATTACGTCAAAACATTTTTTTATTCAAACAAATTAAAAATACACCATTTTACTGGCATATATCAATTCCTTCAATAAAATATTTTTATATACCTAAAGAAATGTTGCGAAATGTCTTAGTTTTACAAAATCGGTGATAATAACAGATTACAAGCATATTTATAAAATTTCTACATCATTTTATTACAATCAATATATGTAAAGCATTAACCTTAAAAACAAGTACAACATTGTTTAATTTAGGTTGTTGCGTTTATACAATGTATGCGCATTGGAATATGAACAATACATTTATGCAACGCATGTATATTATGGTACATATACACGCAATATTTTATATTTCACGAGGTGTCCTCTACTTCGTTCCGCTACACGGAGCTGCGTAGAGGACCGCTCGCTTCGCTCGCTCACCTCTTCGGCCCGCGCCCCCGTATTCCCATTCCCTCCACGCCACTAAAAACTCAATGTTTGGTGTAAAGCTTCCTCAAACACAATATTTTTCATAACTTTCTTTCAATTCAATTTTAATGCCTCCTCCACCTCCTCCTCCATCTCCTCCTCTTCCTTCATCTCCTCCTCTTCCTCCATCTCCTTCTCTTCCTCAATCTTCTCCTCTTCCTTTATCTCCTCCTTCATCTCCTCCTCCTCCTCCATTTCCTCCTCCTCTTCCATTTCCTCCTCCTCCATCTACTCCATTTCCTCTTTTTCTGCTCATTCTCCTTCTCCTCCGGCAATCATTTCAAATACTTTAAAGGTTAAGGTTAAAGGTTAAAGGTTAAAGGTTAAAGGCTAAAGGTTAAAGGTTAAAGGTTAAGGTTAAAGGTTAAAGGTTATAGGTTTAAGGTTAAAAAGTTAAAGGTTAAAGGTTAAAGGTTAAAGGTTAAAGGTTAAGGATAAAGTAAGTTAAAGGTTAAAGGTTAAAGGTTAAAGGTTAAAGGTTAAAGGTTAAAGGTTAAAGGTTAAAGGTTAAAGGTTAAAGGTTAAAGGTTAAAGGTTAAAGGTTAAAGGTTAAAGGTTAAAGGTTAAAGGTTAAAGGTTAAAGGTTAAAGGTTAAAGGTTAAAGGTTAAAGGTTAAAGGTTAAAGGTTAAAGGTTAAAGGTTAAAGGTTAAAGGTTAAAGGTTAAAAGGTTAAAGGTTAAAGGTTAAAGGTTAAAGGTTAAAGGTTAAAGGTTGAAAGTAAAAGGTAAAATGTAAAAGGTAAAGGTTAAAGGTTAAAGGTTAAGGTTAAGGTTAAAGGTTAAAGGTTAAAGGTTAAAGGTTAAAGGTTAAAGGTTAAAGGTTAAGGTTAAAGGTTAAAGGTTAAAGGTTAAAGGTTAAAGGTTAAAGGTTAAAGGTTAAAGGTTAAAGGTTAAAGGTTAAAGGTTAAAGGTTAAAGGTTAAAGGTTAAAGGTTAAAGGTTAAAGGTTAAAGGTTAAAGGTTAAAGGTTAAAGGTTAAAGGTTAAAGGTTAAAGGTTAAAGGTTAAGGTTAAAGGTTAAAGGTTAAAGGTTAAAGGTTAAAGGTTAAAGGTTAAAGGTTAAAGGTTAAAGGTTAAAGGTTAAAGGTTAAAGGTTAAAGGTTAAAGGTTAAAGGTTAAAGGTTAAAGGTTAAAGGTTAAAGGTTAAAGGTTAAAGGTTAAAGGTTAAAGGTTAAAGGTTAAAGGTTAAAGGTTAAAGGTTAAAGGTTAAAGGTTAAAGGTTAAAGGTTAAAGGTTAAAGGTTAAAGGTTAAAGGTTAAAGGTTAAAGGTTAAACGTTAAAGGTTAAAGGTTAAAGGTTAAAGGTTAAAGGTTAAAGGTTAAAGGTTAAAGGTTAAAGGTTAAAGGTTAAAGGTTAAAGGTTAAAGGTTAAAGGTTAAAGGTTAAAGGTTAAAGGTTAAAGGTTAAAGGTTAGAGGTTAGAGTTTAGAGGTTAGAGGTTAGAGGTTAAAGGTTAAAGTTTAAAATTATTCCCGGAGGAGTAGGAGGAACAGTAAATTAATATATATAATAGAGAGATTTATTTTTATTAAATTTTAAATACTTACAATGAATATCATTTTACCCATTGAAATATTTTAAAATTTAATTTTTTTAACGGTTAGATTCATTATACAATAATGATCCTTCTGCAGGATCACCTACGGAAACCTTGTTATGACTTTTACTTCCTCTAAATAATCAAGTTCGGTCAACTTTTGCGAAACAACCGCAACACACAAGGCGTCACAGTTATCACGTCCGGAGACCTCCCTAAATAATTCAATCGGTAGTAGCGACGGGCGGTGTGTAAGAAGGGCAGGGACGTAATCTCGCGCACTTTCCGTTCTCGCGCTCTTTATGCTGTTTTTTCTTGTTGGCCGTTTTGGCTATTCTTTTCTCTGCTTTCGTCGCGCCCGCGATTGTAATTTTGTGCTTGCTGTTTTTCTGTAAGTAGATATCAGCGTACTAATACCCTGTTATTAACACACATTTTATTGCTCATTTCAATTTTTGGTCTAATTTAATTGTTATTTGCTTTAAAAACCTGCAGTATGTTTGTCTGCTATAATAAAAAATGCCGTTTACCAGCAAGCGCACAAATGGGTTTCGTTTGCTGCTGGCTCTGTGACAATGTTTCACATCAAAAATGTGCTGGCTTCACCGGCCATATAGTCGACGTAATTGGCTCTAAATCTGGCTTAAGATGGACATGTGAGTCATGCAGGGATGTTGAAAGGGATGTTGCGGGATTCATACGTCAGACGAAGCAAGGCTTTGGTGATCTATTCGCAAGTTTCAAAAAACTTGCGGATTGTTTCACCAACTTTGGACTCTGGGTTTAAGGGCATGAAACATTTAACCGAGTCTCCAAAGCGTAAAAAAGGCTAATACTCGTTTGTCCATTGGCCCAAGCGAACTTGATGTCCCTGAACTGGTCAACAACTCGTCCGTTCTGAATAATCTAATGTAATTTACGTCTCCCACCCCTCGATACTCCTCAGCGTTAATGATTGCCGACAATGACATTGTTCTGATAACCGTTTTAGTCTTGGTACCTACAGTAGTTGTTAATGTTGCAGAAACTCAACATGATAAACCTTCTGCTGTATCTAACGTTCTACCAGCTTGTACAGATGCTCCTATCTCAACTTCTGCTACAGTTGTTCAGAACACTATAGTAGGTGTCCCACCTATGAAACAAATTTTTGTTTCTAGGCTTGCCCCTAGTCTTACAACCCTCAACCATATGTAGTCCAAGCAGCACTCTAAAAATTAATTAAAGTACATAACACCATGGACTGGCGATATGCGTTCAAAATGTCGATGTTCATGTGTGATTCAGTTCACACGATGACGCACAGTTTGCTGCGCGCTTCATCGACCCATGAGCCGAGTGATCCACCGCTTAGAGTGATACAAATTTTTTGGTATATTTCATTACGTCAAAACATTTTTTTATTGAAACAAATTAAAAATACACCATTTTACTGGCATATATCAATTCCTTCAATAAAATATTTTTATATACCTAAAGAAATGTTGCGAAATGTCTTAGTTTTACAAAATCGGTGATAATAACAGATTACAAGCATATTTATAAAATTTCTACATCATTTTATTACAATCAATATATGTAAAGCGTTAACCTGAAAAACAAGTACAACATTGTTTAATTTAGGTTGTTGCGTTTATACAATGTATGCGCATTGGAATATGAACAATACATTTATGCAACGCATGTATATTATGGTACATATACACGCAATATTTTATATTTCACGAGGTGTCCTCTACTTCGTTCCGCTACACGGAGCTGCGTAGAGGACCGCTCGCTTCGCTCGCTCACCTCTTCGGCCCGCGCCCCCGTATTCCCATTCCCTCCACGCCACTAAAAACTCAATGTTTGGTGTAAAGCTTCCTCAAACACAATATTTTTCATAACTTTCTTTCAATTCAATTTTAATGCCTCCTCCACCTCCTCCTCCATCTCCTCCTCTTCCTTCATCTCCTCCTCTTCCTCCATCTCCTTCTCTTCCTCAATCTTCTCCTCTTCCTTTATCTCCTCCTTCATCTCCTCCTCCTCCTCCATTTCCTCCTCCTCTTCCATTTCCTCCTCCTCCATCTACTCCATTTCCTCTTTTTCTACTCATTCTCCTTCTCCTCCGGCAATCATTTCAAATACTTTAAAGGTTAAAGGTTAAAGGTTAAATGTTAAAGGTTAAAGGCTAAAGGTTAAAGGTTAAAGGTTAAAGGTTAAAGGTTAAAGGTTAAAGGTTAAAGGTTAAAGGTTAAAGGTTAAAGGTTATAGGTTAAAGGTTAAAAGTTAAAGGTTAAAGGTTAAAGGTTAAAGGTTAAAGGTTAAGGTTAAAGGTTAAAGGTTAAAGGTTAAAGGTTAAAGGTTAAAGGTTAAAGGGTTAAAGGTTAAAGGTTAAAGGTTAAAAGGTTAAAGGTTAAAGGTTAAAGGTTAAAGGTTAAAGGTTAAAGGTTAAAGGTTAAAGGTTAAAGGTTAAAGGTTAAAGGTTAAAGGTTAAAGGTTAAAGGTTAAAGGTTAAAGGTTAAAGGTTAAAGGTTAAAGGTTAAAGGTTAAAGGTTAAAGGTTAAAGGTTAAAGGTTAAAGGTTAAAGGTTAAAGGTTAAAGGTTAAAGGTTAAAGGTTAAAGGTTAAAGGTTAAAGGTTAAAGGTTAAAGGTTAAAGGTTAAAGGTTAAAGGTTAAAGGTTAGAGGTTAAAGGTTAGAGGTTAGAGTTTAGAGGTTAGAGGTTAGAGGTTAGAGGTTAAAGGTTAAAGTTTAAAATGATTCCCGGAGGAGTAGGAGGAACAGTAAATTAATATATATAATAGAGAGATTTATTTTTATTAAATTTTAAATACTTACAATGAATATCATTTTACCCATTGAAATATTTTAAAATTTAATTTTTTTAACGGTTAGATTCATTATACAATAATGATCCTTCCGCAGGATCACCTACGGAAACCTTGTTATGACTTTTACTTCCTCTAAATAATCAAGTTCGGTCAACTTTTGCGAAACAACCGCAACACACAAGGCGTCACAGTTATCACGTCCGGAGACCTCCTAAATAATTCAATCGGTAGTAGCGACGGGCGGTGTGTAAGAAGGGCAGGGACGTAATCTCGCGCACTTTCCGTTCTCGCGCTCTTTATGCTGTTTTTTCTTGTTGGCCGTTTTGGCTATTCTTTTCTCTGCTTTCGTCGCGCCCGCGATTGTAATTTTGTGCTTGCTGTTTTCTGTAAGTAGATATCAGCGTACTAATACCCTGTTATTAACACACATTTTATTGCTCATTTCAATTTTTGGTCTAATTTAATTGTTATTTGCTTTAAAAACCTGCAGTATGTTTGTCTGCTATAATAAAAAATGCCGTTTACCAGCAAGCGCACAAATGGGTTTCGTTTGCTGCTGGCTCTGTGACAATGTTTCACATCAAAAATGTGCTGGCTTCACCGGCCATATAGTCGACGTAATTGGCTCTAAATCTGGTTTAAGATGGACATGTGAGTCATGCAGGGATGTTGAAAGGGATGTTGCGGGATTCATACGTCAGACGAAGCAAGGCTTTGGTGATCTATTCGCAAGTTTCAAAAAACTTGCGGATTGTTTCGCAACTTTGGACTCTGGGTTTAAGGGCATGAAACATTTAACCGAGTCTCCAAAGCGTAAAAAAGGCTAATACTCGTTTGTCCATTGGCCCAAGCGAACTTGATGTCCCTGAACTGGTCAACAACTCGTCCGTTCTGAATAATCTAATGTAATTTACGTCTCCCACCCCTCGATACTCCTCAGCGTTAATGATTGCCGACAATGACATTGTTCTGATAACCGTTTTAGTCTTGGTACCTACAGTAGTTGTTAATGTTGCAGAAACTCAACATGATAAACCTTCTGCTGTATCTAACGTTCTACCAGCTTGTACAGATGCTCCTATCTCAACTTCTGCTACAGTTGTTCAGAACACTATAGTAGGTGTCCCACCTATGAAACAAATTTTTGTTTCTAGGCTTGCCCCTAGTCTTACAACCCTCAACCATATGTAGTCCAAGCAGCACTCTAAAATTAACTAAAGTACATAACACCATGGACTGGCGATATGCGCTCAAAATGTCGATGTTCATGTGTGATTCAGTTCACACGATGACGCACAGTTTGCTGCGCGCTTCATCGACCCATGAGCCGAGTGATCCACCGCTTAGAGTGATACAAATTTTTTTGGTATATTTCATTACCTCAAAACATTTTTTATTGAAACAAATTAAACATACACCATTTTACTGGCATATATCAATTCCTTCAATAAAATATTTTTATATACCTAAAGAAATGTTGCGAAATGTCTTAGTTTTACAAAATCGGTGATAATAACAGATTACAAGCATATTTATAAAATTTCTACATCATTTTATTACAATCAATATATGTAAAGCATTAACCTGAAAAACAAGTACCACATTGTTTAATTTAGGTAGTTGCGTTTATACAATGTATGCGCATTGGAATATGAACAATACATTTATGCAACGCATGTATATTATGGTACATATACACGCAATATTTTATATTTCACGAGGTGTCCTCTACTTCGTTCCGCTACACGGAGCTGCGTAGAGGACCGCTCGCTTCGCTCGCTCACCTCTTCGGCCCGCGCCCCCGTATTCCCATTCCCTCCACGCCACTAAAAACTCAATGTTTGGTGTAAAGCTTCCTCAAACACAATATTTTTCATAACTTTCTATCAATTCAATTTTAATGCCTCCTCCACCTCCTCCTCCTCCTCCTCCTCCTCCATCTCCTCCTCTTCCTTCATCTCCTCCTCTTCCTCCATCTCCTTCTCTTCCTCAATCTTCTCCTCTTCCTTTATCTCCTCCTTCATCTCCTCCTCCATTTCCTCCTCCTCTTCCATTTCCTCCTCCTCCATCTACTCCATTTCCTCTTTTTCTGCTCATTCTCCTTCTCCTCCGGCAATCATTTCAAATGCTTTAAAGGTTAAAGGTTAAACGTTAAAGGTTAAAGGTTAAAGGTTAAAG
>JAECWR010000460.1:0-142500 GCA_018150935.1 Drosophila pruinosa | reverse complement strand
GGTTAAAGGTTAAAGGTTAAAGGTTAAAGGTTAAAGATTAAAGGTTAAAGGTTAAAGGTTAAAGGTTAAAGGTTAAAGGTTAAAGGTTAAAGGTTAAAGGTTAAAGGTTAAAGGTTAAAGGTTAAAGGTTAAAGGTTAAAGGTTAAAGGTTAAAGGTTAAAGGTAAAAGGTAAAAGGTAACGGTAAAAGGTTAAAGGTTAAAGGTTAAAGGTTAAAGGTTAAATGTTAAAGGTAAAAGGTAAAAGGTAAGAGGGTAAAGGTTAAAGGTTAAAGGTTAAAGGTTAAAGTTTAAAGGTTAAAGGTTAAAGGTTAAAGGTTAAAGGTTAAAGGTTAGAAGTTAGAGGTTAGAGGTTAAAGGTTAGAGGTTAAAGGTTAAAGGTTAAAGGTTAAAGGTTAAAGGTTAAAGGTTAAAGGTTAAAGGTTAAAGGTTAAAGGTTAAAAGGGTTAAAGGTTAAAGGTTAAAGGTTAAAGGTTAAAGGTTAAAGGTTAAAGGTTAAAGGTTAAAGGTTAAAGGTTAAAGGTTAAAGGTTAAAGGTTAAAGGTTAAAGGTTAAAGGTTAAAGGTAAAAAGCTAAAAGGTAACGGTAAAAGGTTAAAGGTTAAAGGTTAAATGTTAAAGGTAAAAGGTAAGAGGTAAGAGGTTAAAGGTTAAAGGTTAAAGGTTAAAGGTTAAAGGTTAAAGGTTAAAGGTTAAAGTTTAAAGGTTAAAGGTTAAAGGTTAAAGGTTAAAGGTTAAAGGTTAAAGGTTAAAGGTAAAAGGTAAAAGGTAAAAGGTAAAGGGTAAAAGGTAAAAGGTAAAAGGTAAAGGTAAAAGGTTAAAGGTTAAAGGTTAAAGGTTAAAGGTTAAAGGTTAAAGGTTAAAGGTTAAAGGTTAAAGGTTAAAGGTTAAAGGTTAAAGGTTAAAGGTTAAAGGTTAAAGGTTAAAGGTTAAAGGTTAAAGGTTAAAGGTTAAAGGTTAAATGTTAAAGGTTAAAGGTTAAAGGTTAAAGGTTAAAGGTTAAAGGTTAAAGGTTAAAGTTTAAAGGTTAAAGGTTAAAGGTTAAAGGTTAAAGGTTAAAGGTTAAAGGTTAAAGGTTAAAGGTTAAAGGTTAAAGGTTAAAGGTTAAATGTTAAAGGTTAAAGGTTAAAGGTTAAAGGTTAAAATGATTCCCGGAGGAGGAGAAGGAGCAGTAAATTAATATATATAATAGAGAGATTTGTTTTTATTAAATTTTAAATACTTACAATGAATATCATTTTACCCATTGAAATAATATAAAATTTAATTATTTTAAAGGTTAGATTCATTATACAATAATGATCCTTCCGCAGGATCACCTACGGAAACCTTGTTATGACTTTTACTTCCTCAAAATAATCAAGTTCGGTCAACTTTTGCGAAACAACCGGAACACACAAGGCTTCACAGTTATCACGTCCGGAGACTTCACTAAATAATTCAATCGGTAGTAGCGACGGGCGGTGTGTACAAAGGCAGGGACGTAATCTCGCGCACTTTCCGGTCTCGCGCTCTTTGTGCTGTGTTTTGTTATTGGCCGTTTTGGCTATTCTTTTCTCTGCTTTCGTCGCGCCCGCGATTGTAATTTTGTGCTTGCTGTTTTTCTGTAAGTAGATATCAGCGTACTAATACCCTGTTATTAACACACATTTTGTTTCTCATTTCAATTTTTGATTTAATTTAATTGTTATTTGCTTTAAAACCTGCAGTATGTTTGTCTGATATAATAAACAAGTAAGAAAGCTACAGTCGAGTTTGCTCGACTGTGAGATACCCGCCACCCAATTTTACGATCAAAATATTATATTTATATAATAGTATAAAAATATACTGAAAAAATACTTAAAAAAATATACTAATAATACCAAAATAATATATCAAAATTTTCTTTGTTCGAAGTTATTAGCTTGGCGGCACTTTAGTTGGTTTATTGAGCACCATTATTGTGTCACGGAGTGTCGTAGCAACTAGCTAGGCAGCACTAGCAGTTGCACGTGGTAACGCCTTATAAAAGTAATATCTTCATAACTTCTGTGTTTTTTGATCCGATTGTAACCAAATTCGCTGAGATCATTAAGATGGTGATTAGTATTGTGCGTACCAAAATTGAACGTTCTAGGTTTAAAACGACGCTCGCAATTCGGTTTTATTCGATTTACGGGGGCGGGAGGGGCGTGGCCAAAATCAAAAACAAACTTGATCTGCGTGCAACAATAAGACATACTGTCGCGAAAAAGTTGTTGCTCTATCTCTTATAGTCTCTGAGATCTAGGTGTTCATACGGACGGACAGACGGACATGGCAATATCGTCTCGGCTGTTGACGCTGATCAAGAATATATATACTTTATGTGGTCGGAGATGCTTCCTTCTGCCTGTTACATACATTTTCGGTCGGCACAAAGCCATAATACTTCTACCCTTTGGGTAGGCTTCACCGGCCGTATAGTCGACCTAATTGGCTCTAAATCTGGTTTAAGATGGACATGTGAGTCATGCAGGGATGTTGAAAAGGATGTTGCGGGATTCATACG
Source organism: Drosophila pruinosa (assembly GCA_018150935.1). Taxonomy (NCBI): domain Eukaryota; kingdom Metazoa; phylum Arthropoda; class Insecta; order Diptera; family Drosophilidae; genus Drosophila; species Drosophila pruinosa. The sequence continues at coordinate 139,970 of JAECWR010000460.1, read as the reverse complement.
TCAGACGAAGCAAGGCTTTTGTGATCTATTCGCAGCTTTCAAAAAACTTGCGGATAGTTTCGCAACTTTGGACTCTGGGTTTAAGGGCATGAGGCTTTTAACAGAGTCTCCAAAGCGTAAAAAGGTAATACTCGTTTGTCCATTGGCCCTAACGAACTTGATGTCCCTGAACTGGTCAACAACTCGTCCGTTCCGAATAATCTAATGTTATTTACGTCTCCCACCCCTCGATACTTATCAGCGTTAATGATTGCCGACAATGACATTGCTCCCACGGATGTCATTTGTTCTGATCCCGTTTCAGTCTCGGTACCTGCAGTAGTTGTGAATGTTGCAGAAACTCAACATGATAAACCTTCTGCTGTACCTAACGTTCTACCAGCTAGTACAGGTGCTCCTATCTCGACTTCTGCTACAGTTGCTCAGAACACTATAGTAGGTGCCCGATCTATGAAACAAATTTTTGTTTCTAGGCTTGCCCCTAATACGTCATCTGACGACATTAGGACCTTTATTCGGTCCAAAATTCAAGCATTATTAAAGATGGGAAAATTTAATTTCTCATGTGAACGGGAAATCGCATCTTTCAAAATAAGTGTTCCTGTCGAGTATTTTAGTAAAGTTTTCTCTAAAGACTTTTGGCCGGAATATTTAATTATTAAAGAGTATGTAAATAAAAAGAAAATCGGACACCGATTTTACTTCCAAATGTTACCACTAATTCCTCTAAGCCTAAGTAGTAAACAGTAAACGAAGTAGTAAACTTAATAATGTTTATTTAGAAAGCTTAATTTTTCCTTTTCATGACATTGCCTTCACTGAAACTTGGTTAATGCATGATATTCTGAATACTGAAATCTGTACTAACAAATTTTCTGTCTATAGACGTGATCGCATGCAGCGTCGTGGTGGTGGTGCACGTAGATTTATGATTTAGATATCGAGTTTGTAGCTTTAAAACTAATTTATTGTAGTTTTAGTATCTTTATCACCTGCTCATTATACCTCCCGCCTCAGATAACTCTCTGTATTTATCCCATTTATCTGTAATCAATAGTATTTCTGAAATGCTTTCTGATCGTGATTTCTTAATAGTTCTTGGAGATTTTAATATTTCTGAAATTTCGTGGCTTTCGTCATGTGAGTCCAACGTATTGAATTGTTCGTCAACTCATGTCTTTGTTGATAGCCTTTATGATATAGCTTTGTGTCAAACCAATTCTATACCAAATTGTCTGGGTAAAATGCTTGATCTGATTTTTGTTTTGGATCCCAATACCTGCACGGTGTCCAGATCAAATCACTTACACTCCTTAGCGGATTTCGACTTCCATGATCACCGTCCTGCTGTCTTAACCAACCAACGCCTTGCATGGTTTTTGAATGAGTTGTTAATTGGGGCACCACGTTTGGTTCATCCCACCGCGCCAGTTCTGCTTACCAAAAGTGGCCCACTGGGTACATTATATCATAACCATAAACTTCATATCGAGAAAGTTAAGGTTCTTACCCATTTAAAATTTGAGAATAGGTTAAGATCGTTTCGACCCTAAGGCCTCTAATCATTCGCTTTACCAGATAAGATTATTTTATACAACAGTTAAATGCTCAAGGTACGTTCCAGTTAGAGGCATAAATAATATAAAATAAATAATATAAATACATAACTATATAGAACGCCCCGGGATTGTGTTAAATAACTATAAATAGTTAAAAAACTAATCCCATTAATATTCAAGTTAATTACGCTATTAGGTTTTTATCCCAATAACTTGCACATATGTTAGACTCCTTGGTCCGTGTCGCGATTTCATTAAAATGCCTGTCAAGCTTTGGCATACTTCCCATTTTGGTTCATGCAAACCATATTATTTAAATACTAAATTGAATATTATTATTATTTGATATCGATACATTTTGAGAAAAAAAGAGGTGTTGCGCAATACTGGACAAAAGCAGAAAAGAGAGACATTGGAAAGATTCGCGCGCAGCAGCATATTAAAATAAAGTCTTCTTTCTTCATTCATAATTCTTAATTTTCTTTTTGATTGCTTTCACATTTAAATAAATACTTTTAAATCGGACGAAAGGGAGTTGTAGAATTCTATTTTTGTGCTGCAATGGCATGTTCTTATTGGAGCCAGAACATTTTTTATTTTAATTAGTTTGCGTCGCGAAAAGTAATGCGTAGTATTACATACACACACACAAATGGGTGATGAAATAGTCACTGTGGTGACATTCAAATATATGAAAATTTAATGGAATTGCGAAACAAGAAGCGGCTTTTGAGTGCTGGAGAGAGATCTGGATCTTCAACACCAAAGACATCAATACAATTCTTTTAAAGCGCATGGTTGAGCAGATATCGGAAATGTCTTCAAGAATGAACAAGCTTGGACGGCCGCGCATGGTGCTACAGGCTCTGTGTATCATACTGGAGAAATACATGCAGATTACGATGCAAGACGACCACATACCTGGCCAACCACACACCGCTCTGGCGATGATAGAATTCATGGAAAAGGAATGGCAAACGGCACTGACAGAGGCTTGTCTAGCGCAAATGATTTAAACACTGGTAGATATGGTATGTATGGGCTAAATGAGGGTTATGGTGCGGTAAGGTTTGATTTGGCACAAGGTAGGCAGCAGAAAATAATACTTTCTCTCACCAGCAATATTATTCAATCATTCAACCCCGTAAATTAATTGATCTACCTTTATTTGGTGGAAATGCAAGAGATTGGCCTGTGTTTTTCACCATGTTTTCGGATTCAACTGCTGCTTATAGGTACACAAACCTAGAAAACCTCTTAAGATTTCAGAAGTGTCTTATAGGAGCAGCAAAAGAAGAAGTCAAGGCTTTGTCAATCCAGTTAATGCAGAGTTCGCAGCAAAAGGCGGTTATGCAGGTCACAGAGGTCGCTGATAATCAGAAGTCCAATAATGATACTTGCCACAGATGCAAAGGAGATAACACGTTGCAACGATGTGAGGAATATAGTAAAGCAACTGTAAAAGACAAATGGAAGATTGCAAAGGAACTAGGCGTGTGATATGGTTGTTTGCATCGAGGCCACAGCCTTATGCGATGTCAATTTAAACGAAAATGCAAATCAATGGCTTCGACAAAATGCACCACAGATCATTGCACAACGATCAAAGAAAAGATATTAAAAAAAGGAGAAACAGAAACTACAGCTACAGTCAGTACGATTAAGTCGGGCATGTCAAAAATACTCTTTAAAGTAGTGTCAATTGGCTAATGGGTCCAAACAGACAAATTATTAAAACATTTGCCTTTGTAGATGAAGGTTCGTCCACTACGTTAATAAACGAAGAACTGGCACATAAATTGGGTATAAAGGAAGACACCGTAAAGCTTACATTAAATTGGATTGGAAAACATGCAATGGATATAAATTCCATGCAATGCAAAATAAACATACGAACACAGGATAGTAACAAGAAATGGAAGCGCATACATGGAAATACAGTTCCAGAGCTTCAGCTACCTTTACAGACTTTGAATGTACAGGAATTAGTTAACAAATATAAGATATTAGACAAAAATACCAATTAAGGGTTATGTAAATGTTGAACCAATGCTTCTTATAGGGATAGATAATTGTCCGGCAATTTGCGCTATAAAGAGCGTGGCGCTGGATAGAAATTTGGTTGCAACAAAAACAGCATTGGGATGGTATATTTATGGATGGACTCATAGTCATACTGAAGTATCACCAATTTGTACAGTAGTGCTACACACAACTGCTCCGAAGACACAAGTAGAAATGGATATGCACAAATTAATAACTGATTATTTTTCAACAGAAAGTTTTGGCGTCGAAGTATCTAGAAAACGTTTAAGAGTCTGCCGCAGAAATCAGAGCAAGAAAGATACTACAGGATACTACAAAACAATTAAATGGAGCATACGAAACAGGACTGCTATGGGCAGTGGATGAAGTGAACTCACCTGATAGCTACAAAATGGCCATGCACAGATTACATGCGGTTGAAAATAAAATGCGCAAAATAAATAAAATGGAAGACTATGATAGAGCTGTAATGGATTTTATAGAGAAAGGATACGCTGTTAAGCTATCAAAAGAAGAAGCTGACATTATACATCCTTACACATGGTATTTACCGCATTTTGGAGTGCACAATATCAACAAGCCTAAAAAGATGCGGTTGGTTTTCGATGCAGCAGCGGTAGTTGATGGAGTTTCTCTGAACTCAAAGCTTTTAAAAGGACCAGATGAGAATCCTCCAGTTCCGCCAAGGAAAGGTGGCTGTGTGCGCTGATATTAAGGAAATGTTTTTGCAGGTTCGAGTTAGAGAACAGGATCAGCAGGCATTCCGTTTTTTATGGAGACATGGAAACCCAGATGAGGAAGTGGCTACTTACAAGATGACAGTAATGATATTCGGAGCTGCTTGTTCCCCATGTTGTGCACAGTACATTAACAAATTTTTGAGCTCAGAGGGTTTGTGTCCAATTCAATGGATGTAGAAGAAAAACTGAATAGCACAACATCCGAAATTCACAATAGAACAGTCAACATGGACAGTGATAAAATTGACAAAATACTTGGAATGCATTGGGATAGCAGAAATGATGAATTTATATTTGATCTTCAGTTAAACCGCGTAGATAAGGATATTGTGAACGCCGTAAAATGTCCAACAAAACAACAATTGCTAAGTTTGGTTATGTCAGTATATGACCCATTTGGAATGTTGGCGGACTTGATGGTACACGGCAAAGTATTGGCCCAAGATGTATGGCGTTCGGGAATAGACTGGAATGACATATTACCTGAGTCTTTGTTTGAAAGATTTAAAATATGGGTTCTCCAATTGGAGAATGTTAAACACTTTAAAATAAGTAGATGTTATTCCTTGAATTACTTTGACCATTGTACACAGATCGAACTACATGTGTTTGTAGGTGCAAGCGAGTTGGCTTTCGCGGCAGTAGCTTATTGGAGAATTGTCCATAATGGTTGTATTAAAACAATATTTGTTGCAGGAACAACGAAGTGTGCTCCATTAAAGATGCTTTCAGTGCCGAGACTTGAGCTTCAAGCAGTAGTGTTAGGCACCGGTCTCCGAAATACAATTTTGGCTTGTCCCGATATAAAGTTGCTGAGATCGATATTATGGTCTGATTCGATGACAGTTATTTCATGGATACACTCCGATCATCGACAATATTAACCATTTGTTGCTCACCGTATAAGTGAAATACTGGAAACAACAGAGGAAAGTGATTGGAAATGGGTACCCACTGAGTTGAGTGCCGCCGATAAAGCTACAAAGGCACCTAAAAGAATGAAGTATGACGCTGAAAATATCTGGAGTAAAGGACCAGAGTTTCTATTGCAAGAGAGTCAGTTTTGGCCTTCCTCAAATATAATACACAATCCAATTGATGATACAGGAGAGCGAAAAAAAATGATACTGACTCTACTACAGAATCCTTTAGTGGATATAAATAGGTACTCGCAGTATTTGCTTTTGAAACGCACAATAGCATGGCTACTAAGATTTATAAAAGGACTACGTCACCAACGCACTGATGAAACTCAGCTTAATTCAAATGAACTTTGGCGTGCTGAAATTGTTTTATGCAAGATGGCACAGAGTCAAGTATACAGCCAGGAGCTGACAGATCTAAAGGGAAAAGGAACAGTTTTGAAAAACAGCACAATTTATTCGTTGTGCCCAGTATTATCGCCTGATGGAGTTTTAGTGGTAGATGGAAGGCTCGATTATGCCGTCACTTTGCCTGAATCGGCTTGGCACCCTATAATCATGCCTTCAAAACATGTTTTAAGCATTTTGATAATTAAATGGTATCACGAGGTTTACCATCACCAAAACGAGGAACTAATTATAAATGAAAATTTTTTGCGAAAATTTTGAATAATACATTTGCGGAAGGCTGTAAAACGAGCTAAAATAGTTTGTCAACGATGCAAAAATGAGAAAGCGGTGCCAATACCGGCACAGATGGGGCAATTACCCAAAGATCGAGTAACTAGCATTGTTCACTTGTCTAACAATAAGAGCAGTGGATCTCGAATTGGCAGCAGATTTATCCACTGACGCATGCATACTATGTATCCGTAACTTTGTGAATCGGCGAGGTATACCAGTGAACATCAGATCAGTCATGGGAACGAACTTCGTCGGAGCAGACAGAGAGATCAGAAAGACTAAAGATCTGTTTGATTGGGATGTTATTAAGTCATAAACGGCAAACAAAGGCATCTGTTGGGAATTTAATTGTCCAGCTAATCCAAGCTCAGGTGGCTGCTGGGAACTTTTAGTAAGATTAGTAAAACGAGTCTTAGCTGTCACGCTCAAACAACACGCTCCTCAAGTGGAGACCCTGAGAAGGCTGCTTATAGAAGCAGAAAATATTGTAAACAGCAGACCGCTAACACACGTGCCGGTTGGTGTAGATGATCCAGAGCCCTTAACTCCGAATCATTTTTTACTTGGCACCACAAATTCCACTCAAACTCCTGGAGACGGTGGCAATTTCTGCTTTCATAAGCAGTACCGTATTGCTAAGCAACTTAAGGACAATTTTTGGCGGCGTTGGATAAGAGAGTATTTACCTACATTAACCAGACGTACAAAATTTCTTGCTTGGACAAAGGCAATCCGCGTGGTAGACATTATAATCTGCGATGACAACCAACCACGCGGCAATTGGAAAAAAGGAATCATAGTTCGAACAATACCAGCAAAGGATGGGCAAATACGAATAGCAGAGGTACAGACCTCAACTGGAACACTAAGTCGACCCATATCAAAGTTGGCAGTATTGGATGTATTGGGTAAAACTCCCGAGTAGTTTTACGGTGGGCGGGATGTTCCGATTTCATTAAAATGCCTGTCAAGCCTTGCCATACTTCCCATTTTGGTTCATGCAAACCATATTATTTAAATACTAAATTGAATATTATTATTATTTGCTATCGATACATTTTGAGAAAAAAAGAGGTGTTGCACAACACTGGACAAAAGCAGAAAAGAGAGACATTGCATGCATATTAAAATAAGTTCTTCTTTCTTCATTCATAATTCTTAATTTTCTTTTTGATTGCTTTCACATTTAAATAAATACATTTAAATGGGACGAAAGGGACTTGTAGAATTCTATTTTTGTGCTGCAATGGCATGTTCTTATTGAAGTCAGAACAGTCCGTGTTTCAAGACGGGTCCCGAAGGTATCCTGAATATTTCGCATTGTTCATCATACGAATGCTTATAATAAACACAATAATCAATGATAATCATGCCAATATATAATTCCGAAAATTACCGCATTTATATGAATACATATAAATCATTTATTTTATGTTAAAATGCAAGCGATCTAATTTAAATAAACATTTATCACAATCGTTTAATAAATTACTTATACTTATCGGGCTTAACCTCTAAGCTTAGAGAGCTTTTCAACTTTCCCTTACGGTACTTGTTTGCTATCGGTCTCATGGTTATGTACAAGGACTTAAATCGTTAACTTCTCATACTAGAATATTGATGTTCCATACACTGCATCTCACATTTGTCATATAGACAAAGTGACTTAGTGCTGAACTGATTTCTTTTCGCTTGACGCTACTAAGAAAATCCTTGTTAGTTTCTTTTCCTCCCCTAATTAATATGCTTAAATTCAGGGGGTAGTCCCATATGAGTTGAGGTTGTATAATTATACAATATATGTTTAAATAAAAATGTTCTTTATTTTAACAATATGAAATGTACTATATTTTTAGTTTGAAGGTCTATATTATTCACACAAATTTTTCTTTATTCATATTCATTAACAAGAGGCAATTCTAGTCTATATAAAAATCACATAGTCTGTTCTAGACGTTCCTCAGTACTATTTGAATTGAATAAAAAATATATAATTCTTCAAATTTCTCTTACAAAATAGAGGCATTGAAATTCCATTTATTTAATATTATAAATATTTTTAATAAGAATTTTTCAAATTTATATTATCCAATAATATACCATATGCATAAAATTTCGAAAAATTTTAAACAACTTTTTTACATAGTCTTACAACCCTCAACGATATGTAGTCCAAGCAGCACTCTAAAATTAATTAAAGTACATAACAAAATGGACTGGCGATATGCGCTCAAAATGTCGATGTTCATGTGTGATTCAGTTCACACGATGACGCACAGTTTGCTGCGCGCTTCATCGACCCATGAGCCGAGTGATCCACCGCTTAGAGTGATACAAATTTTTTGTTTTATTTCATTACCTCAAAACATTTTTTATTGAAACAAATTAAAAATACACCATTTTACTGGCATATATCAATTCCTTCAATAAAATATAAACCTAATGAAATGTATACCTAAAGAAATGTTGCGAAATGTCTTAGTTTTACAAAATCGGTGATAATAACAGATTACAAGCATATTTATAAAATTTCTACATCATTTTATTACAATCAATATATGTAAAGCATTAACCTGAAAAACAACTACAACATTGTTTAATTTAGGTTGTTGCGTTTATACAATGTATGCGCATTGGAATATGAACAATACATTTATGCAACGCATGTATATTATGGTACATATACACGCAATATTTTATATTTCACGAGGTGTCCTCTACTTCGTTCCGCTACACGGAGCTGCGTAGCGGACCGCTCGCTTCGCTCGCTCACCTCTTCGGCCCGCGCCCCCGTATTCCCATTCCCTCCACGCCACTAAAAACTCAATGTTTGGTGTAAAGCTTCCTCAAACACAATATTTTTCATAACTTTCTATCAATTCAATTTTAATGCCTCCTCTACCTCCTCCTCCTCCTCCATCTCCTCCTCTTCCTCCATCTCCTTCTCTTCCTCAATCTTCTCCTCTTCCTTCATCTCCTCCCTCATCTCCTCCTCCTCCTCCATTTCCTCCTCCTCTTCCATTACTTTAAAGGTTAAAGGTTAAAGGTTAAATGTTAAAGGTTAAAGGTTAAACGTTAAAGGTTAAAGGTAAAAGGTAAAAGGTTATAGGTTAAAGGTTAAAGGTTAAAGGTTAAAGGTTAAAGGTTAAAGGTTAAAGGTTAAAGGTTAAATGTTAAAGGTTAAAGGTTAAAGGTTAAAGGTTAAAGGTTAAAGGTTAAAGGTTAAAGGTTAAAGGTTAAAGGTTAAAGGTTAAAGGTTAAAGGTTAAAGGTTAAAGGTTAAAGGTTAAAGGTTAAAGGTTAAAGGTTAAAGGTTAAAGGTTAAAGGTTAAAGGTTAAAGGTTAAAGGTTAAAGGTTAAAGGTTAAAGGTTAAAGGTTAAAGGTTAAAGGTTAAAGGTTAAAGGTTAAAGGTTAAAGGTTAAAGGTTAAAGGTTAAAGGTTAAAGGTTAAAGGTTAAAGGTTAAAGGTTAAAGGTTAAAGGTTAAAGGTTAAAGGTTAAAGGTTAAAGGTTAAAGGTTAAAGGTTAAAGGTAAAAGGTCAAAGGTAAAAGGTGAAAGGTAAAAGGTAAAAGGTAAAGGTAAAAGGTTAAAGGTTAAAGGTTAAAAGCTAAAGGTTAAAAGTTAAAGGTTAAAGGTTAAAGGTTAAAGGTTAGATATTAGAGGTTAAAGGTTAAAGTTTAAAATGATTCCCGGAGGAGGAGGAGGAACAGTAAATTAATATATATAATAGAGAGATTTGTTTTTATTACATTTTAAATACTTACAATGAATATCATTTTACCCATTGAAATAATATAAAATTTAATTTTTTTAACGGTTAGATTCATTATACAATAATGATCCTTCCGCAGGATCACCTACGGAAACCTTGTTATGACTTTTACTTCTTCTAAATAATCAAGTTCGGTCAACTTTTGCGAAACAACCGCAACACACAAGGCGTCACAGTTATCACGTCCGGAGACCTCCTAAATAATTCAATCGGTAGTAGCGACGGGCGGTGTGTACAAAGGGCAGGGACGTAATCTCGCGCACTTTCCGTTCTCGCGCTCTTTGTGCTGTGTTTTCTTGTTGGCCGTTTTGGCTATTCTTTTCTCTGCTTTCGTCGCGCCCGCGATTGTAATTTTGTGCTTGCTGTTTTTCTGTAAGTAGATATCAGCGTACTAATACCCTGTTATTAACACACATTTTATTTCTCATTTCAATTTTTGGTTTAATTTAATTGTTATTTTCTGTAAAAACCTGCAGTATGTTTGTCTGCTATAATAAAAAATGCCGTTTACCAGCAAGCGCACAAATGGGTTTCGTTTGCTGCTGGCTCTGTGACAATGTTTCACATCAAAAATGTTGCTGGCTTCACCGGCCATATAGTCGACGTAATTGGCTCTAAATCTGGTTTAAGATGGACATGTGAGTCATGCAGGGATGTTCATACGTCAGACGAAGCTAGGCCTTGGTAATCTATTCGCAGGTTTAAAAAAATTGCGGATATTTTCGCAACTTTGGACTTTGGGTTTAAAGGCAAGCTTTTAACCGAGTCTCCAAAGCGTAAAAAAGCTAATACTCGTTTGTCCATTGGCCCTAACGAACTTGATGTCCCTGAACTGGTCAACAACTCGTCCGTTCCGAATAATCTAATGTTATTTACGTCTCCCACCCTCGATACTTATCAGCGTTAATGATTGCCGACAATGACATTGCTCCCATGGATGTCATTTGTTCTGATCCCGTTTCAGTCTCGGTACCTGCAGTAGTTGTTAATGTTGCAGAAACTCAACATGATAAACCTTCTGCTGTACCTAACGTTCTACCAGCTAGTACAGATGCTGCTATCTCGATAGTAGGTGTCCCACCTATGAAACAAATTTTTGTTTCTAGGTTTGCCCCTAATACGTCATCTGACGACATTAGGACCTTTATTTGGTCCAAAATTCAAGCATCATTAAAAGTGTAAAATATAATTTCTCATATGGACGGGAAATCGCATCTTTCAAAATAAGTGTTCCTGCCGAGCATTTTAGTAAAGTTTGCTCTAAAGACTTTTGGCCGTAATACTTAATAATTAAAGAGTATGTAAATAAAAAGAAAAATCGGACACCGATTTTACTTCCAAATGTTACCACTAATTCCTCTAAGCCTCAAACTCCATCTGATAGCTCAAAAAACTAACTTCTCTCCTGCTTGGCTATCAAAATGTAAGAGGCCTTTGTAGTGAACTTAATAATGTTTATTTAAAAAGCTTAATTTTTCCTTTTCATGTCATTGACTTCTCTGAAACTTGGTTAAGGCATGATATTCTGAATCCTGAAATCTTTACTAACAAATTTTCTGTCTATAGACGTGATCGCATGCGGCGTCGTGGTGGTGGTGCACGTAGATTTATGATTCTGAGCACGTAGATTTTTGTAGTGATTTAGATATCGAATTTGTAGCTGTAAAACTAATTTATTGTAATTTTAGTATCTTTATCACCTGCTCATATATACCTCCAACCTCAGATAACTCTCTGTATTTATCCCATTTTTCTGTAATCAATAGTATTTCTGAAATGCTTTCTGGAATTTCATGGCTTTCGTCATGTGAGTCCAACGTATTGAATCCTTCGTCAACTCATGTCTTTGTTGATAGCCTTTTTGATATAGCTTTGTCTCAAACCAATTCTATACCAAATTGTCTAGGTGAAATGCTTGATCTGATTTTTGTTTTGGATCCCAATACCTGCACGGTGTCCAGATCAAATTCTATTTCCTCACCTGATTATCCCTACCACCCTACTTTGGAGGTATTGATTGAGTAACCAACAAGTGTTTCGGATACAGGTGATTTACCGGAGAAGCGAGTTCGTTGTTTTCGGAATACCGATTTTAGAAAACATTCTTTGCTTCCTTCGCGTTCTGACTGGTCCCAACTTTCTTCGTGTATTGACCTGGACAAGGCAGTTGAAATTTTGTATTCTACATTAAAATCTCTGTTTGATGCTTGTGTACCCCTTGGTACTCCACAATTGTCTAATAGACCGTTATGGTTTACTAAAGAACTAACAAAGTTAAAGAATAAAAAATCAAAGCTATATAAAAATATAAAGAAACTGACTATTTGAGAAGGTACAGACTAACGTTTCAGCGTGACCCGAAACGCTTCTATGACTTCGTCAAATCGGAAGCGGAAGACGTCAACACTTCCAACAACATTATTTTTTGATAAAAAGACAGCTTTTAATAATGGTGGCATTGCCGATCTGTTTGCTGATTTTTTTCAAACGACCTATTCCACATCAACTTTTTATAGAGCCCAGTCTTATCCGTATCAAGTAAACCAAGCGAATTGCATTTTTGGTCCCTTACTTTCTGAAAGTTTACTCTTACGTGAACTTAAGTCATGTAAACCAGTCTTTTCTCCTGGCCCTGACGGAGTTCCTAGTTGCATGCTTAGGTTCTGTGCAGAGGGACTTTGTAAACCACTTTTAAAATTATTTGAATTGTCTGTAGAGTTGTGCTCTTTCCCTAATCTTTGGAAAGAGTCTTACATCATTCCTCTCTTGAAAAAAGAAAATAAATCCAACGTTCAAAGCTATAGTGGTATCTCTAAGTTGTCTGCTATTCCCAAAGCCTTTGAGAAACTAATAACTTCTCAACTGTAACACTGCTGTAAATCTATAATTTCACCCTACCAGCATGGGTTTGTGAAATGTAGGCCTACCACTAACTTATTAGAATTCTCATCAATTATTAGTGAAGGGTTTCAATCAAAAATGCAAACGGATGTCATTTACACTGATTTCAGTAAGGCTTTTGATTCTGTCAACCATAGTCTCTTATTATACAAGCTCAATCTTCTTGGATTTCCACAGAACTTAAGTTTGTGGATATCTTCATATCTCACATGTAGAATTCAAAGAATATTTTACAAGGGCTCTATGTCCAAGACTGTCCAAGTCACTTCTGGTGTACGCCAAGGAAGTCATTTAGGCCCATTACTGTTTACATTATTTATAAATGATCTACCGTCCGTTATATCATACTCTCGCATACTTATGTATGCAGATGATGTTAAGATTTGTCTGACTTTTAATGATCCCATAAATAGCCTCAGATTGCAATCTGACCTTGATTGTTTTCAATCGTGGTGTGCTATAAATTTATTAAATCTTAATTGCAATAAATGTAAACTTATGACATTTTTTAGGGTATTCTCCATTTAAATAATTATCATCTTAATGATACTCCACTTGAGCGAATAGAGTCAGTAACTGATTTAGGTATCCTTCTTGATTCAAAATTAAAGTTTGATAAGCATATTTTGTCTGCTTCTAAGAGAGCCATGGGTGCCTCGGATTTATTAAACGTTGGTCAAAGGAATTTAACGATCCCTACATTACTAAACACTTGTACATCTCACTGGTTAGTCCTATTCTTGAGTATGGCTCTAATATCTGATTTCCCCAGTATAGGGTTCATCAAGATAGGCTTGAATCAGTGCAGCAACAATTTCTTATTTTTGCTCTTCGTAGTCTTAGCTGGAATCCCTGAATTAGATTGCCTTCATATCGTAGTAGACTTTTATTACTAAATCTTCCTTCTCTTTCTGACCGTAGAACTATGCTTGGTGTAGTGTTTCTACATAGACTAATCATTGACGAAATTGACTCCAGCCAGATTAGCTTTACCGTTCCGGTCAGAACGACTAGAAATTTCTTTCCCCTCTCTCTTTCCCGTTGTAGTACTAACTATGCCAGTTGTTGCCGAAATCTAGCGAGACTAAGTGCGCATCACTGTTCAGCTGCATTTCGAGCATCGCTGACGGCGAGAGCAACTTAAGTCGCTGAATTAACGCTGAATAAGCTCTCTCTCTCAATAACCTTATCTTTAAATCCTAACTGTTAATTGAAAAAAGCTCTAAGCCTCCACGCGACAAAATGTGTAAAATGTAAAATGTAACAATTCACTTGGATTAAGATCGTTGTGAGGCTAGGGTAAGTTAGCGGAAAATTATCATTGTAAATACTAATCACGTGTAATTTGCAGAATTTTAAAGTCCACCCATTCCATTAAAAAACAATTATATTAAAATTGGCTAAAAATTCTTATACGGCTTGTCCAACGCGAAAAAATTGCATAATCGGTCATAACTATGACAGCAACTGGGAGTTGCAAATTATGCACCGCGTCGGACGATTAACAAATGCTAACATGCTCAAAATGTTCAAGCCTGTTTCATTGTACATGCTGCGGACTGGACAACGATGCCACACCCAGCACATGGTTGTGCGAGACGTGCATCCGAGTTAACCTTATAAGTGCTTCACAGATTGGAGCGATACATAACCTCACTTCTCAGTCATCAATGACAGGCATCGACAGTGGATCACATGCCACATGTACCCCTGTTGACAAGGCCAATGAGTTGGAATGTCGAGCAGCACCTATGGAGGATAACAGCGATCACCAACTATTGCTAAAATCACTGGATGAAGAAATGTCCATCGAAAAGTGCGCCGTAAGTACGCCTTACTAAGCGCGCACGTGCCGGCAGGCGTGCCTACAATCGCTAAAAAAAAAGCCGCTGCCACAGAAACGGGTAATTGTGTTCCACAAATGCCACAGCTACAGCCAGCCGGCTGCAGCACCCCGTATCCAGCACGTGCAAATCAAAGTTACCAGCAAGACGAGTACATAACCTCACAACAGGCATCAGCTCGTCATGCGCTACCAAGGGATCTGCCAATCTTCGATGGAGATCCAAAGGAATGGCCACTGTTTCTAAGTTCTTTTGAGAACAGCACAACACTCGCCGGCTACAGCCCACAAGAAAACATAATTCGATTTGCAAAAGTGCCTAAGGGGCAAAACTTTGGAAGCTGTGCGAGAAAGCTTTTGTTCCCGACATGCTGTCGGACGTAATGCGTACGCTAAAAATGTATTTCGGCCGCGCGAAACATATAATAAAAGTGCTTATAGAAAATGTGCGTAACTTACCTTCACCGAAAAGCAAGTTAGAACCGCTAATAGACTTCGCCTTTGTTGTGAAAAATATATGTGCAACCATGCGAGCGTGCCAGCTTAGTGCACACCTAAATAATCCGATGTTTGCTGCAGGAACTCATCGAAAAGGTGGGCCCAGTTATGATGCTGAAATGGGCAATACGTTCCAAAGAAGTCCAATCTCCAAACCTACAACATTTTACGGATTGGTTGTTCGAGCTTGCAGATGCTGCGTGCCGAGTTTCAACACCGGCACTACCTTCAACCAATGACAAGCACAGGACTCGTCGAGGTGTGCTAAATACGCACACCAAAGACGCCGTCGGTGATCGTCAATCGTCGTGACCCATATGCGATCGGGTACATTGAGTTTCAAACTGCAATATCTTCCAGAGAATGAGCATAACTGATCGCTGTGAAGCCATCAGAACACATCGATTTTGCTGCCAATGCCTTAAACGGTACACACGGTCATGCTGGACGAAAATTATATGCAACATTGATGGATGCAAAGGCAAACACAATTGCCACTTGCAATTGCCTCTTGCAAAATCGAAATCGATCGACGTCTACTCATTTTAGGAGGACGGCTCGACTCTGTCGCTTCTCGAAGAGGGCTTAGTCAAACAACTTGGCGACCAAGGCGTCGCAAGTCCTCTATCAATCAAGAAGGCTGGACCTCAAAATATCCAGCAGAAGCCCCGACGGTAAAATTTTCCAACTCAACGATGTCCACACCGTTAGAAGCTTGGGAATGTCAGCGGAGACGATGATTGCGGACATAGTAAAATCTAAATATCCTCATCTCAAGGGTCTGCCGCTGCCGACATATATAAAGGCAGTATCCGCAATTATAATTGGAGTCAACAACCCGAACTTGCTAGCTTCGCTAAAAATACGCGAAGGCAAGTGGCAGCAGCCAATAGCTACCAAAACCAGATTGGGTTGAACCGTGTTTGGAGGATCGCGCAAAAGTGAAGGTCATCTCCACCTGCACAAATGTCAATGCGATCAAGACTTGCACGAAATGGTTAAAAAGCACATGCTTATGGAGGACAACGCGCCCCGACGAAACCATCATATCAAGGGATGAGAAAACTTAACAAGCTATGACGCCGGCAAATACACAGTGGGCCTGCTATGGAAAAACGATATCAGACAGTTCCCTGACAGCCTGGCGACAGCAAAAATACGACTCACATGTCTACAAAAAGAGATGGCCAGCGACCCACAAGCAGCTGCTGACATCAACAATCTAATTCAAAATCTCATTAAAAAGGAATATGCCGAAAAGTTAAGCGCCGATGCTATTGCGCATAATAAAGACGTGTGGTACTTGCCCATATTTACGGTCCGCAACCCACATAAACCAGACAAAGTTAGGCTGGTCTGGGAAGCCGCGGCCAAGTCATCAGAAGTCTCACTCAACGATTACTTGATGAAGGGACCAGATCTTCTCATGACCCTCACCCGAATTTTGTATAATTTCAGGATGCGAGCAGTCGGCGTGTATGGAGACATTGGTGAAATATTTCACCGCATCATTACCGCACGCTGAGGATGCCCGAGCACAACGATTTTTATGGCAAGACGTGTGATCCAGTGCTATTGATGTTTATTAGCTCAATGCGCTAACTTTTGGAGCTAGCTGCTCACCATGCATTGCGCATTACGTGCGTTACCTGACATAGATTCCTGCCATACGGTGAAGCAAGCCACAACTTTAGCAAGAGAAGTTAGAGAAGTTCACTCACGAGGCGGTTTCATATGCACAAGTGGTGCTCGAATTCGAAGGAAGTTCTGGCAGCCTTAAATGAACCAGCAAATCAGGATGAGAAAGGTTTCCACAACAATGAAGATATACACTCCAGCGAGAAAATACTGGGTATGCAATGGAACCCGCAGAAAGATGCGTTCACATACGCACTCAAATTTGTTCGCATAAAGCGCGACATTATTTCGGCCAATACAGTACCAACCAAAAGAGAAGTTCTACAGGTACTTATGTCAGTTTTCGACCCCATGGGCTTCGTGTCTTGCTTTATGATGTATCTGAAGATATCACTCCAAAATATCTGGCGGAGAAACATAGGCTGGAACGAAGAGATATCGCCGGACCTCTACAGCAAATGTTCAACATGGATATCATATATACCAATGATCGCCCAGGTAGTGGGTTTACGCTGGCGAAGATGCTTACGCTGCTGTTGCCTACTTCAGGATCGAGCATGAGGGTGATGTTGTTCTTCGACTCGCGTCAGCCAAATCAAAGGTAGCACCTTTACGTCCACTCTCAATACCGCGTCTCGAGCTACAGGCCGCAGTCATAGGAGCGCGCTTACTGGATAGCATCAAAAAACAGCACGATGTTAACATTCAACAATGCCACTTATGGACAGACTCAAGGACTGTTCT
Organism: Drosophila pruinosa; assembly: GCA_018150935.1. Classification (NCBI taxonomy): domain Eukaryota; kingdom Metazoa; phylum Arthropoda; class Insecta; order Diptera; family Drosophilidae; genus Drosophila; species Drosophila pruinosa. Next base: position 122,623 of record JAECWR010000460.1, on the reverse strand, counting down.
GGCATGGCTATCAGGGGACCCGAGACGCTATCAGCAATTCGTCATGTTCAGGATAGCGGAGATAACTGAAGTCACAATTATCAACGACTGGAAATGGGTGCCCAGCAGTCTAAATGTGGCTGACGTAGCTACTAAATGCCAACGAGGTGCAGAAGCGTATACCCAATGGTTCGATGGGCCCAAATTTCTCCGGCTGCCACCTACACAGTGGCCAAAACAAGTTGGCGAGCGCACAGAAACAAAGGAGGAGCTGCGTCCACATTTTCTACACATGCGTGCCATCATAACACAACTAAATCTTAAATGTTTTTTCAGATTGGAGCCGATTGTGCCGCGCAGTCGCCAAGTGGTTTCTGTACAGGGAGAAGCTGCTCAACAAAATTCGAAAAACAAGCAGAGATTCTCAACTACAGTCAAAACATATCATCTGCGCCCAAAAGTTCTTATATCGGACTATGCAACTGGACAATTACGCAGATGAATATGCCGCCACAAAACAAGGACAACCAGTCTGTCGCAGTAGCCAACTGCGGAAACTACAACTTTACATAGACAACGGGGTGATTTATGTACGTGACCGCGCAAGGCGCTATACGAACATCCCAACAGACCTCGTCGCACTTTCACCCAAGCACTGGGTCACAACGTTGATAATTCGCCATTATCACAATAAGTATTATCATATCAATCACGAAACGGCAATTAATGAGGTGAGACAAAAGTATTACATTACAAAACTAAGGCCCTTATTCAAAGCAGTTCGCCGAGATTATAACGTATGCAAACTTCACAATGCAAAACCTGTGCCACCATTGTTGGCTCCTCTACCTCGAGCACAGTTGGGAGCATTCAAGCTACTATTTACATACGTGGGCGTCGATTATTTTGGGCCGCTCACAGTCATCGATGGAAGGAAGACACTTAAGAGATGGGGCATGCTCGCAACATCTCTTACAATGCGGGCAATCAGCATCGAAGTTGTCCACAGCCTAAGCACCAACTCGTGCCTAATGGGTCTACGCCGCCACATAGCACGACGCGGGACCCCAAAAAAGATTTACAGCGATAACCGAACCAACTTCCGCGGGACCGACGCATTTCTTCGGGAGCAGCTTCATCTGGACAAAACCGAAATGCATAAATGCATGTTGCCGAAGTCTAGCTAGACTAAGTGCGCATCACTGCTCAGCTGCATTTCGAGCATCGCTGACGGCGGGAGCAGCTTAAGTCGCTGAATTAACTCTGAATAAGCTCTCTCTCTCAATAACCTTATCTTTAAGTCCTAACTGTTAATTGAAAAAGCTCTAAGCCTCCACGCGACAAAATGTGTAAAATGTAAAATGTAACAATTCACTTGGATTAAGATCGTTGTGAGGCTAGGCTAAGTTAGCCGAAAATTATCATTGTAAATACTAATCACGTGTAATTTTCAGAATTTTAAAGTCCATCCATTCCATTAAAAATAAATTGTATTAAAATTGGCTAAAAAACTACCACTCGTTTGTGTCGCTACGAGAAATCTTCTTCCAACACCAGTCACAATCCTTTTCGTATTTTATGTGTAAATTATAATAAATTTTCTAATCTTGTTAATAATACTAATACTACCTTAGAAATAAAACAAGTAAGAAAGCTACAGTCGAGTTTGCACGACTGTGAGATACCCGCCACCCAATTTTACCATCCAAATATTATATTTATATAATAGTATAAAAATATACTGAAAAAATACTTTAAAAAAATATGCTAAAAATACCAAAATAATATATCAAAATTTTCTTTGTTCGAAGTTATTAGCGGCACTTTAGTTGGGTCATTAAGATGGTGATTAATATTGTGCGTTCCAAAATTGAACGTTCTAGGTTTTAAACGACGCTTGCAATTCAGTTTTTTTCAATTTGCATGTGCAGAAGGGGGCCGAAATCAAAAACAAACCTGATCTGCGTGCGTAATAAGATATACTGTCGCGAAAAATTTGTTACTCTATCTCTTATAGTCTCTGAGATCTAGGTGTTCATACGGACGGACAGACGGACATAGCTGTATCGTCTCGGCTGTTGACGCTGATCAAGAATATATATACTTTATGGGTTCGGAGATGCTTCCTTCTGCCTGTTACATACATTTTCGGTCGGCACAAAGCCATAATACCCTTCTACCCTTTGGGTAGGTGGGTATAAACATTAATCCTACATATTTATTTAAGAACAGTTCTAATTATTATTATTAGTAGTATTAGTATTATTATTATTATTTTATTCTTTTTATTAATACTATTTGGTTGTTTTGTCTGTGTTAATTGTTCGCGACCTCCGTTCCCGCACGTTATGCGGTTGCCCCGCGGTCGGATGGGCGGGTGGTCGTGTCTGCCTAGGTCCGCGCGTTAACAAGCCCGAGCTTGGTGTCGCTGGGCCACTTGATCGTACTGTCTTTAGTACGTCAACGTCCAAGAATATTAATAAAGACTCACACTTTCTGGGAATTCCAAGTTCATGTGAATAGTTTCAGTTCACAATCCCAAGCATGAAAGTGATTCAGCGGTTTACCCGGACCTCTCTGTCTAGGAAAAACACGTTGATACTTTCATTGAAGCGCGTGCAGCCCAGGACATCTAAGGGCATCACAGACCTGTTATTGCTCAATCTCATTATTGCTAGACGCAATCTGTCCATTTAAGAAGCTAGTGTCCATATAATGGGACAAACCAACAGGTACGGCTCCACTTATATAAACACATTCAAACACAATAAACATTTTACTGCCACCATGAATGAAGTCTATATAAGTTTCAACACCATAATCCTGAAGATATCTATTTAATATATTTGAGTATCAATCTGTCTTACACATTATGTTCGGGCCTGGTAAGTTTTCCCGTGTTGAGTCAAATTAAGCCGCAGGCTCCACTCCACTCCTATCCTGGTGGTGCCCTTCCGTCAATTCCTATAAGTTTCAGCTTTGCAACCATACTTCCCCCGGAGCCCAAAAGCTTTGGTTTCCCGGGAATCGACTGAGAGAGCCATAAAAGTAGCTAAACCCAATTGTTAGCTGCATCGTTTATGGTTAGAACTAGGACGGTATCTGATCGCCTTCGAACCTCTAACTTTCGTTCTTGATTAATGAAAACATCTTTGGCAAATGCTTTCGGTTAACTTAGTCTTGCTATGGTCCACGAATTTCACCTCTCGCGTCGTAATACTAATGCCCCCAAACTGCTTTTATTAATCATTACCCCTCTTGATCTGAAAACCAATGAAAACAGAACAGAGGTCTTACTTCATTATCCCATGCACAGAATATTCAGGCATTTGAAGCCTGCTTTAAGCACTCTAATTTGTTCAAAGTAATTGTACCGGCCCACAATAACACTCGATGAAGAGCACTAATGCAGGTTTTTAAATAGGAGAAACATATAAAAAAATACAAGTATTTAATTATACATAAGAACTCCACCGGTAATACGCTTACATACATAAAGGTATAGTACTAACTACAATTGTTAGTTGCACTACCTGTATGAAGCACAAGTTCAACTACGAACGTTTTAACCGCAACAACTTTAATATACGCTATTGGAGCTGGAATTACCGCGGTTACTGGCATCAGACTTGCCCTCCAATAGGTCCTTGTTAAAGGATTTAAAGTGTACTCATTCCAATTACAGGGCCTCGGATATGAGTCCTGTATTGTTATTTTCGTCACACACTCCCCGAGCTGGGAGTGCATAATTTACGCGCCTGCTGCCTTTCTTAGATGTGGTAGCCGTTTCTCATGCTCCCTCTCCGGAATCGAACCCTGATTCCCCGTTACCCGTTGCAATCATGGTAGTCCTAGATACTACCATCAAAAGTTGATGGGGCAGACATTTGAAAGATCTGCATGTTATCTAGATCAACCAGAGTAACGATCATACGATCGCTTGGTTTTAGCCTAATAAAAGCACACGTTCCAGAAGGTTCGTGTTTTAATTGCATGTATTAGCTCCAGAATTTTGCGGTTTCACTTTTAATTCGTGTGTACTTAGACATGCATGGCTTAATCTTCGAGACAGGATCAACCAGAATAATTTTTCTTTATGTGAATAATGTTAAATTTTTCCACATAAATGTATATTCAAATATGTAAATACATGACAACTCAAAAATATTTTTGAATAAAAATGATGATAATATTCAATAAAATATATATATATTTTGCATATGACATGTACTAAATGAATATGGCCACATTTAGATAGCAATCACGTTCGTTAGAATTAAATAACTAACTACTGTTAATATATATATATATATGTTGTATATATAAATATATATCCATATAATTCGTTCAAAAGTATCATTTTATTTCGACTTACTTAATATAAATTGTCACACATACACTTTTAATTTAAAGAAATCTAAATTAAAGTTTTTTTCATTTTGATAACAAATTGATAATTTGTCCACTATGCAACTTTTGAAGTAACAATATTATATTAAATAAAGCCATAACCACACTATATACATAATGTGATTTTAATTAATATTCCGCTAAGACCAATATTACGACTATCTTGTATCGAATTATACATTCTAACATATGGAATATCCCAATTGAAAGACAAACAACATTGTACATTTTGGTACTATTTATATAAAACTGACTAAGCCCTTAAGGATGGTGACAATAGAATTGACACATTGATAACAGGAAATCTATTAAGTATTATAGCGAATTCCCTTGTTATCTAATATCCCATTAATTAAAATATTAATATACCACTAAACTTCATTATTTATGCCATTTTTATATTATATTGCGTATGCCGCCAAGCCATACTGTCATATGATTATTTCATATAAAAATTTTTCATATGATATGCCTTGCGGGACACCACTCCCTATAAAGGTTATGTGACACGTTTTTTACAAAATCACCATTTGCCTTGGTGTTATTAACAATAATTAGCGGGGAAAGAAGACCCTTTTGAGCTTGACTCAAATCTGGCAGTGTAAGGAGATATTAGATTTCGGTTTAGTATCGACAATGAAATACCACTTCTCTTATTGTTTCCTTACTTACTTGAATAAATGGAACGTGTATCATTTCCTAGCCATTTTGCGGATATATTTATTTACTCTTATGGTATTGTGTTTTGATGCAAGTTAATTGATCAAAGTATCACGAGTTTGTTATATAATCGCAAACAAATTCAGTAATGAGAGAATACATTTATGGGGCGGTATATCTCTCAAATAATAACGGAGGTGTCCCAAGGCCAGCTCAGTGCGGACAGAAACCACACATAGAGCAAAAAACGCAAATGCTGACTTGATCTCGCTGTTCATTACACACAGGGTCAGCAAAAACTCGGCCTATCGATCCTTTTGGTTTAAAGAGTTTCTAACAAGAGGTTTCAGAAAAGTTCCCATAGGGATAAATAGCTTGTGACGACCAAGCGCTCATAGCGACGTCGCTTTTTGATCCTTCGATGTCGGCTCTTCCTATCATTGTGAAGCAAAATTCACCAAGCGTTTGATTGTTCACCCATGCAAGAAAACATGAGCTGGGTTTAGACCGTCGTGAGACAGGTTAGTTTTACCCTACTAATGACAAAACGTTGTTGCGACAGCATTCCTGCGTAGTGCGAGAGGAACCGCTGCTACGGGCTAATGGCACAATACTTGTTCAAGCGAACAGATTATGTTGGATTATGCCTGAACGCCTCTAAGGTCGTATCCGTGCTGGACTGCAATGATAAATAAGGAGCAATTTGCATTGTATGGCTTCTAAACCATTAAAAGTTTATTATTCATTTAATAGACCACAATGGATGTGATACAACAATGTAAATTGGGAGGATCTCCGAGCACCTAGTGCCCCGCTAGTTATATATTTATACATTAAAACATTATTTAATACAATGACAAAGCCTTCAATCAATTGAAAACGACTTTTATAACAGGCAAGATGTTGTAAGTGGTTGAGCAGCTGCCATACTGCAATCTACTGAAGCTTATCCTTTGCTTGATGATTCGATAAAAATTATATGTTTATGAACATCAAAATTCATAAAATATATATATATAATATAGATATATATACATAATGTATATATAAATATAAATATATATATATATTTATATACAAATATTTAAAATATATGTAAGTGTGCATATATAAATAAAAGTATAGAAAATACTTATTTAAATTATAAATACAACAGAAATGTTGTATAAAAAAGGCCTCCCAATAATTAAGAAATATATATTATAATAGAAATTAAATATATATTTGTAAAATTTATTAATATATAATAATGATACAGTTTAAAACTGTTGTATTAAAAAATTGCACGATATTAAAGAACTATACATTATGATCATGATGAAATATATGTATGTGTAAAATATATTAATATTTAAGAATGATACACTTTAAATATGTTGTATTAATAAATTGCCCGATATTTAAGAAATATATATTATGGTAATGATTAAATATATGTAGATGTAATATATATTAATATATAATAATGATACAATTTATATATAAAATTGGAGGAAAGAAAATTAAATTGGTTTATTGTGCATGTAAATGGTAGAGCAGATACCATAACGCGATCCACTTCACTAAAGCTAATCCTTTTGCTTAAAGATACGATAAAAATATAATTTTATGAACATCAAAACACATATATGTATATATATATATATATATATATGTATACATATATATCTATCTAAATATTTTAAATATATGTGCATATATATTTATACATATATAAATGTACGTATAAAGAATAAAAAGTATAAATAATATACTAGTCTTAAAACTTGCCCGATATTTAAGAAATATATATTATGATGATGATGCGATAAAATGGATGTATAAATTATATCAATTTCGCTCGTATTCGCATTCGCATTCGGACGTGTTTTTTTTTGCTGTCAACTAACATTTGTTATTTTACCCTTCCTGCGCCTTGTTATTAAATACTTTTGTTTGCAAACTAACAATACCTGTGCTATACGTCGGAGTGTTTAGTCACAGTGTAATAATATTTAATAATTTACAATTAAATCTGTGTTTTAATATATCAACAATTTGTGAGGCCTAATTTTCTGTTTGTGAGAGCTTACAGTAAATTTGTGTTTTGTTTTGAACTGCTACAGCACATTGTTGGTATATCATTGCATATCGCGCTCTTTCCGATCTCGGGCACTTTCCGCTCTCGCGCTCTTTGTGCTGTGTTTTGTTGTTGGCCGTTTTGGCCATTCTTTTATCTGCTTTCGTCGCGCCCGCGATTGTGATTTTGTGCTTGCTTTTTTTCTGTAAGTAGATATCAGCGTACTAATACCCTGTTATTAACACAAATTTTTTTTTATTCTTATTTCAATTTTTGGTTTCATTAAATTTTATTTGCATCAAAAACCTGCAGTATGTTTGTCTGCTATAATAAAAAATGCCGTGTACCAGCAAGGGCAAAAATGGGTTTCGTTTGCTGCTGGCTCTGTGACAATGTTTCACATGAAAAATGTGCTGGCTTCACCGGCCGTATAGTCGACCTAATTGGCTCAAAATCTGGTTTAAGATGGACATGTGAGTCATGCAGGGATGTTGAAAGGGATGTTGCGGGATTCATACGTCAGACGAAGCAAGGCTTTGGTGATCTATTCGCAGGTTTCAAAAAACTTCCGGATAGTTTCGCAACTTAGGACTCTGGGTTTAAGGGCATGAAGCTTTTAACTGAGTCTCCAAAGCGTAAAAAAGCTAATACTCGTTTATCCATTGGCCCTAACGAACTTGATGTCCCTGAACTGGTCAACAACTCGTCTGTTCCGAATAATCTAATGTCATTTACGTCTCCCACCCCTCAACACTCGTAAGCGTCAATGATTGCCAACAATGACATTGTTCCCATGGATGTCATTTGTTCTGATCCCGTTTCAGTCTCGGTACATGCAGTAGTTGTTAATGTTGCAGAGACTCAACATGATCAACATTCTGCTGTACCTAACGTTCTGCCAGCTAGTACAGTTGCTTCTATCTCGACTTCTGCTACAGTTGCTCAGAACACTATAGTAGGTCTCCCACCTATGAAACAAATTTTTGTTTCTAGGCTTGCCCCTAATACGTCATCTGACGACATTAGGACCTTTATTCGGTCCAAAATTCAAGCATCATTAAAGGTGGAAAAATTTAACTTCTCATATGAACGGGAAATCGCATCATTCAAAATAAGTGTTCCTGCCGAGCATTTTAGTAAAGTTTGCTCAAAAGACTTCTGCCCGGAATACTTAATTATTAAAGAGTATGTAAATAAAAAGAAAAATCGGCCAACTTAATAATGTTTATTTAGATAGCTTAAATTTTCCTTTTCATGTCATTGCCTTCACTGAAACTGAATACTGAAATCTTTACTAACAAATTTTCTGTCTATAGACGTGATCGCATGGAGCGTCGTGGTGGTGGTGTACTTATTGCTGTCGATGCTGATATCTCTTCTGAGCACGTAGATTTAGGTAGTGATTTAGATATTGAATTTGTAGCTGTAAAACTAATTTATTGTAGTTTTAGTATCTTTATCACCTGCTCATATATACCTCCTGCCTCAGATAACTCTCTGTATTTATCCCATTTTTCTGTAATCAATAGTATTTCTGAAAAGCTTTCCGATCGTGATTTCTTAATAGTTCTTGGAGATTTTAATGTTTCTGGAATTTCGTGACTTTCGTCATGTGAGTCCAACGTATTGAATCCTTCGTCAACTCATGTCTTTGTTGATAGCCTTTTTGATATAGCTTTGTCTCAAACCAATTCTATACCAAATTGTCTAGGTAAAATGCTTGATCTGATTTTTGTATTGGATCCCAATACCTGCACGGTGTCCAGATTAAATCCTATTTCCTCACCGGAGGATCCCTACCACCCTACTCTGGAGGTGCTGATTGACTTACCAGTAAGTGTTTCGGTTGCAGGTGTTTTACCGGAGAAGCGAGTTCGTTGTTTTCGGAAGACCGATTTTAACAAACTTTCTCTGCTTCTTTCACGTACTGACTGGTCCCAACTTTCTTCGTGTATTGACCTGGACAAGGCAGTTGAAATTTTTATTCTACATTAAACTCTCTGTTTGATGCTTGTGTTCCCTTTGGTACTCCACAATTGTCTAATAGACCGTTATGGTTTACCAAAGAACTAACAAAGTTAAAGAATAAAAAATCAAAGCTTTATAAAAATATAAGGAAACTGGCTCTCTCTTATATTTTTCTCGCTACACTGTTGCTCGTTCCGATTTCTCCACGCTAAATAATCTTTGCTACAAGGATTATTTGAGAAGGTGCAGACTTACGTTTCACCGTGACCCGAAACGCTTCTATGACTTCGTTAATTCGAAGCGTAAGACGTCAACACTTCCAACAACATTATTTTATGAAAAAAGACAGCTTTTAATGATCGTGGCATTGCCGATTTGTTTGCTGATTTTTTCAAACGACCTATTCCACATCAACTTTTATAGAGCCCAGTCTTATCCGTATCAAGTAAACCAAGCGAATTGCATTTTTGGTCCCTTACTTTCTGAAAGTTTACTCTTACGTGAACTTAAGTCATGTAAACCAGTTTTCTCTCCTGGCCCTGACGGCGTTCCTAGTTGCATGCTTAGGTTCTGTGCAGAGGGACTTTGTAAACCACTGTTAAAATTATTTGAATTGTCTGTAGAGTTGTGCTCTTTCCCTAATCTTTGGAAAGAGTCTTACATTATTCCTCTCTTGAAAAAAGGAAATAAATCCAACGTCCAAAATTATAGAGGTATCTCCAAGTTGTCTGCTATTCCCAAAGCATTTGAGAAACTAATAACTTCTCAACTGCAACACTGCTGTAAATCTATAATTTCACCCTACCAGCATGGGTTTGTGAAATGTAGGTCTACTACCACTAACTTATTAGAATTCTCATCAATTGTTATTGAAGGGTTCCAATCAAAAATGCAAACGGATGTCATTTACACTGATTTCAGTAAGGCTTTTGATTCTGTCAACCATAGTCTCTTATTAAACAAGCTCAATCTTCTTGGATTTCCACAGAACTTAATTTTGTGGATATCTTCATATCTTTCATTTAGAATTCAAAGAGTATTTTACAAGGGCTCTGTTTCCAAGACTGTCCAAGTCACTTCCGGCGTACCCCAAGGAAGTCATTTAGGCCCATTACTGTTTACATTATTTATAAATGATCTACCGTCCGTTATATCATACTCTCGCATACTTATGTATGCAGATGATGTTAAGATTTGTCTGACTTTTAATGATCCCATAAATAGCCTCAGATTGCAATCTGACCTTGATTGTTTTCAATCGTGGTGTGCTATAAATTTATTAAATCTTAATTCCAATAAATGTAAACTTATGACATTTTTTAGGGGTATTCTCCATTTAAATAATTATCATCTTAATGATACTCCACTTGAGCGAATAGAGTCAGTAGCTGATTTAGGTATCCTTCTTGATTCAAAATTAAAGTTTGATAAGCATATTTTGGCTGCTTCTAATAGAGCCATGGGTGTCCTTGGATTTATTAAACGTTGGTCAAAAGAATTTAACGATCCCTACATTACTAAACACTTGTACATCTCACTGGTTCGTCCTATTCTTGAGAATGGATCTAATATCTGGTTCCCCCAGTATAGGGTTCATCAAGATAGGCTTGAATCAGGCAGAAACAATTTTTTCTTTTTGCTCTTCGTAGTCTTAGCTGGAATCCCACAATTAGATTGCCTTCTTATCGTAGTAGACTTTTATTACTAAACCTTCCTTCTCTTTCTGACCGTAGAACTATGCTAGGTGTAGTGTTTCTACATAGACTAATCATTGGCGAAATTGACTCATTGCAGTTGACAAGTCAGATTAGCTTTGCCGTTCCGGCCAGAACGACTAGAAATTTCCTTCCCCCTCTCACTTTCCCGTTGTAGTACTAACTATGCCAGTCACAATCCTTTCCGTATTTTATGTGTAAATTATAATAACTTTTCTAGTCTAGTTAATAATACTAACACTACCTTAGAAATTAAAACATTACTCCTAGATACATTAGCTCGTATTTAAGAATAGTTCTAATTATTATTATTAGTAGTAATAGTATTATTATTATTATTTTACTCTTTTTGTTAATACAATTTGGTTGTTTTGTCTGTGTTAAGTGTTCGCGACCTCCGTTCCCGCACGTTATGCGGTTGCCCCTCGGTCGGATGGGCGGGTGGTCGTGTCTGCCTAGGTCCGCGCGTTAACAAGCCCGAGCTTGGTGTCGCTGGGCCACTTGATCGTACTGCCGTTAGTACGTCAACGTCCAAGATAAAAAAAAAAAAAAAAAAAAATCTATATAAAAATGATACAATTTATAAATAGGAAAGGAAATGAAATTTGTTTCCTTTGGCTTAAAGATTCGATAAAAATGTAATTTTATGAACATCAAAATAATATAATATATAATATAATATTTAATATAAGTGTGCATATCTCTCTATTATATATATGAATTTTCTGCTCCTGCTCATTTTGACCTTTGACCTTTAACCTTTAACCTTTAATCTTTACCCTTTAACCTTTAACCTTTAACCTCTGTATTATATATAATAATTCTCCTCCGGCAATCATGTAGGAGGAGGAGGAGCAGAAAAACAGGAAATGGGGGAGATGGAGGACGAGGAAGAAATGGAAAAAATGAGGGAAATGGAGGAGGAGGAGGAATTTGGGAGATGGAAGAGGAGGAGGTGGAAGAGCAAATGGAAGTGGATAAAAAGGGTAAGAAGGAGGAGGAAATGGAAGAGGAGCAAATTGGGAGGAGAAGGAGAAAATGGGGAGCAGGTGGAGAAGGAAATGGAGGAATTGAGGAGGAGAAGGAGGAGCAGGAGCAGATGGTGGAAGAGGGAGGAGATGGGGGAAGAGGAGGAGATGGAGGATTTGGAGGAGACCGTGGAGGAGGAGATGGAGGAAGAGGAGGAAGAGTAGGAGAAGGAGTTGGAAGAGAAAATGGAAGAGGAAATGGAAGAGGAAATGGAAGAGGAAATGGAAGAGGAAATAGAAGAGGAAATGGAGCAGGAGATGGAGGAGGAGGGGGATGGAGGAGGGGGAGATGGAGGAGGAGGAGGAGGAGGAGAAGGAGGAGGAGGAGAATATGGAAGAGGCATTAAAATTTGATTGAAAGAAAGTTATAAACAAGTATGAAAGCTACTGTCGAGTGTGCTCGACCGTGAGATACCCGCCGCCCAATTTTACCATCAAAATATTATACTTTTCAAAAAATATACTGAAAAACAAGTAAGAAAGCTACAGTCGATTTTGGTCGACAGTGAGATACCCGCCACCCAATTGTACCATCAAAATATCATATTTACATAATAGTATAAAAATATACTGAAAAAATACTTAAAAAAAATATACTAAAAATACCAAAATAATATATCAACATTTTCTTTTTTCGAAGTTATTGGCTTGGCGGCACTTTAGTTGGTTTATTGAACACCATTATTATGTCGCGGAGTGTCATAGCAACTAACTAGGCAGCACTAGCAGTTGCACGTGGTAACGCCTTATAAAAGTAATATCTTAATAACTTCTGTGTTTTTGATCCGATTGTAACCAAATTCGCTGAGATCATTAAGATGGTGATTAGTATTGTGCGTACCAAAATTGAACGTTCTATGTTTAAAACGACGCTTGCAATTCGGTTTTATTACGGGGGCGGGAGGGGCGTGGCCAAAATCAAAAACAAACTTGATCTGCGTGCAACAATAAGATATACTGTCCCGAAAAATTTGTTGCTCTATCTTTTATAGTCTCTGAGATCTAGGTGTTCATACGGACGGACAGACGGGCATGGCTATATCGTCTCGGCTGTTGACGATGATCAATAATATATATACTTTATGGGGTCGGAGATGCTTCCTTCTGCCTGTTACATACATTTTCGGTCAGCACAAAGCCATAATACCCTTCTACCCTTTGGGTAGGCGGGTATAAAAATATTGTGTTTGCGGAAGCTTTACACTAAACGTTGTGGCGTGGAGGGAGTGGAAATACAGGTGCGCGGGCGGAAGAGGTGAGCGAGCGAAGCGAGCGCTCCTCTACGCAGCTCCGCGTAGCGGATCAAAGTAGAGGACACCTCGACCCTCTATTATATATATTAATTTTCTGCTCCTCCTCATCCTCCTCCTCCGAGAATCATTTTGACCTTTGACCTTTGACCTTTAACCTTTGACCTTTGACCTTTGACCTTTGACCTTCGACCTTTAACCTTTAACCTTTAACCTTTAACCTTCAACCTTTAAACGTTAACCTTTAACCTTGAATCTTTAACCTTCAACCTCTCTATTATATATAATCCTCCTCCTCCGGGAATCATGCTCGTCCGAGGTAGGCGAAAGTATTTTAAAATGATTGCTGGAGGAGGAGGAGCAGAAAAGAGGAAAATAGGGGGAATGAATGAATGATTACCGAAAAACAGGAAATGGGGGGAACGGAAGAGGGAGAGGATGAGGAAATGGAAGAATAGGAAATGGGGAGGAGTAGGAGAAAATGGAAGAGGAGGAAATGGGGAGGAGGAGGAAATGGGGAGGAGGAGGAGGAGGAGGAGGAAATGGAGCGGAGGAGGAGGAGATGGAGGAAATTAAGGAAATGGAGAAGAGGAGAAGGAGATGATAGAGGAAATGGGGGAGATGGAGGACGAGAAGGGCATCGTTTTAAAATGTACTAACAAATACCAAAGAGTTAAGCGAAAGTTTTCTGCTTACTCCTCCTCCTCCCGGAGGTTTATGGATCATATTAAGTTTAGCAATCCGTTATATATTGAACAAATTTGGTGTAGCGGTGTGTTATGATGGTTTACTAAACATAGAAAATTTAGCAGTGTGATATATGGTTTAGTGAACAAATAAAGTTTAGCAGTGCGTTATGTATTGAACGTATTTAACAAATTTGGTATAGCGATGTGCTATGATGTTTATTAAACATAGAAAGTTTAGCAGTGTGATATTTGGTTTATTGAACAAATAACAAATAACAATAAAGTGTGTTATGTGATACATTAAACCCAAAAAAAGTTTTAGGTGGTAATACCAAAGAAAAAACGTGTCACAAACGAGTCGTGTGGAGTGGTGTCGCGCAGGGTATTTCATATGAAAAATTTTTATATAAAAAATCATATAATAGTTGAGTGTTGCCTGGCCGGCATAAGCAATATAATATATAAATGGCATAAATAATGAAGTTTAGTGGTGTATTATTAAATTAATGGACCTAAAAAAAATATATAGAGTGTAACACCAAGGAAAATGTTGATTTTGTAAAAACGTGTCACAAAAATTTTATAAGGGAGTGGTGTCGCGCAAGGCACGGCATATGAAAAATTTTTATATGAAAAAAATCATATGACAGTGGAGTGTTGCCTTGCCGGCATGAGCAATATAATATAAAAATGGCATAATTAATGAAGATTAGTGGTGTATTATTAAATTAATGGACCCAAAGTAGATGGTTGTACCAAAGAGAACAAGAGAATTGTAGAAAACGTGGCACAAAACCTATACAAGATGAGCAGTGTGAACTCATGTGTTGTATGATGGGATGCATACAACTTATTGAATAAATTAATCGTTATTTGTCGTCCTCAGAACGTCTTGGCTGTGATTTATGTGATATTAGATAACAAGGGAATTAGCCATAATACCTAATAGATTTCCTGTTATTATTGTGTCAATTCTATTGTCACCATCATTAAGGGCTAAGTCAGTTTTATGTAAATAGTACCAAAATGTAGGATGTTGTTTGTCTTTCAATTGGGATACTCCATATGTTAGAATGCATAATTCGATACAAGATGGTCGTAATAACTGGTCTTAGCTAAATATTAATCACATTATGTATGTTAGTGTGGTTATGGCTTTATTTGATATAATATTGTTACTTCAAAAGTTGCATAGTGAACAAATTATCAATTTGTTATCAAAATTAAATAAGCTTTAATTTAAAAATTATTTAAATTAAAAGTGTATGTGTGACAATTTATATTAAGTAAGTCGAAATATAATGATATTTTTGAACGAATTATATGAATATATATTTATATATACAATTTATTAACAGTTGTCAGTTATTTAATTCTAACGAACGTGATTGCTATCTAAATGTGGCCATATTCGTTTAGTACATGTCATATGCAAAATATATATATATTTTATTGAATATTATCATAATTTTTATTCAAAAATATTTTTGAGTTGTCATGTATTTACATATTTGAATATACATTTATGTGGAAATATTTAATATTATTCACATAAAGAAAAATAACATTATTCTGGTTGATCCTGCCGGTAGTTATATGCTTGTCTCAAAGATAAGGCCATGCATGTCTAAGTACACACGAATTAAAAGTGAAAGTGAAAAGTGAAAAAGTGAAACGTTAACAGTTACTTGGATAACTGTGGTAATTCTAGAGCTAATACATGCAATTAAAACACGGACCTTCTGTAACGTGTGCTTTTATTAGGCTAAAACCAAGCGATCGCAAGATCGTTACACTGGTTGAACTCTAGATAACATGCAGATCGTATGGTCTCGTACCGACGACAGATCTTTCAAATATCTGCCCTATCAACTTTTGATGGTAGTATCTAGGAGTACCATGGTTGCAACGGGTAACGGGGAATCAGGGTTCGATTCCGGAGAGGGAGCCTGAGAAACGGCTACCACATCTAAGGAAGGCAGCAGGCGCGTAAATTACGCACTCCCAGCTCGCGGAGGTAGTGACGAAAAATAACAATACAGGACTCATATCCGATGCCCTGTAATTGGAATGAGTACACTTTAAATCCTTTAACAAGGACCTATTGGAGGGCAAGTCTGATGCCAGCAGCCGCGGTAATTCCAGCTCCAATAGCGTACATTAAAGTTGTTGCGGTTAAAACGTTCGTAGTTGAACTTGTGCTTCATACGGGTAGTGCAACTTACAATTGTAGTTAATACTATACTTTTATGTATGTAAGCGTATTTCTGGTGGAGTTCATATGTATAATTAAATACTTGTTTTTTTTTACCCAAAGGGTAGAAGGGTATTATGGCTTTGTGCCGACCGAAAATGTATGTAACAGGCAGAAGGAAGCATCTCCGACTCCATAAAGTTTTTATATTCTTGATCAGCGTCAACAGCCGCGACGATATAGCCATGTCCGTCTGTCCGTCTGTCTGTCCGTGTGAACACCTAGATCTCAGGGTCTATAAGAGATAGAGCAACAAATTTTTCGGGACAGTGTGTCTTATTGTTAGATTTTTGTCACGCACCCTTCCGCCCCGTAAATCGAAAAAAACGAATTTCAAGCGTCGTTTTAAACCTAGAACGGTTTTTGCACGCACAATACTAATCACCATCTTAACAACCTCTGAAAATTTGGTTACAAGCTGATAAAAAATCTGCAATTTGACCTCTAGAAGCAATATCTTCAATTTTGTAAAAGTACTCGAAAACACACTCGTTGTTGCCACATTTCGTTTGCGCGAGTTGCTCGTGAACTAGCTTGCTGCTTACAGTCGACTTAAATTCGGATAGCAATGCTATTTTGAGAGAACTCCACGAATTTAGACTTCTCTCGCTCAACACAAACAACTTTGCAATTCCTTTTAGTGCCTTTTTTGCAAACAGAAACTTCTGGAAGTCATTCCAATACATAAGCGTCGTTTGTTTTCGTATTCTTCTATCCATACTTCGACTGGAATAGTGTTAGTACCATCATAACTTCGTATGCTCTCTTCTACGTCGCGAAAACTGATCGCAAAGCGTGGCGTCGTCATACTGTCGTTTTCTGCAAATACTTTGTGCCTGGTATTCATCTCGTCTGCTCCTTGTACATTTTCGTAATTTTATTCGGCGTTCCTTGCTCTGCTCGGCGTCTGGAACATAACGTTTTCTGTTTCACCATCTGTTTCGTCTTCGTCGGCTTCGGTTGACGCCAGTAAACTGTTCTTCTTCAAGTTGCGGAAAATGTGTATATGCAGATCTTCGTTTCTGTACCCTATGCCTAGCACCTTGCACATTGACACAAGGTCAGCCTGCTTCAAATTATCTACTGCGTATTCCCTCTTTGCACCATATCTCTTTTTTGTTTTACAAGTTCTACTTTTGTTTAATGTCATCAATTTTGTTCACTTATGTCAATACCATTCACATTTCCTCAATCCCGGACGAGCCTCCAAAATGTGGGGTTTTAATATAATAATATGGATTTTATTCGTATTTTTAAACAAACAAATCTTGTAGCCACACAGGCAGTCAGCACAACTTAACTCTTCTATGAGCAAGCAACAACTCCCCTCGTACAGCACTTCGCTCTCGTAGCGTTGTGCGTTTTCTCCTCGTTGATCGTCGTGTTTGCGAATTCGCCACCTTGCTAATTCGCCACCTTATTCATCTTTAGTCGTTGCTCTTCTCGTTA
Organism: Drosophila pruinosa; assembly: GCA_018150935.1. Lineage (NCBI taxonomy): Eukaryota > Metazoa > Arthropoda > Insecta > Diptera > Drosophilidae > Drosophila > Drosophila pruinosa. The sequence continues at coordinate 105,162 of JAECWR010000460.1, read as the reverse complement.
TCGTTATCGTCGTTGTCGTTTTCTAGGGATCAGCTGTTTCATACTAGTGGGATTTGGGTAAACAGCCAAAAAAACAACACTGCTTGCGAATTGGGCGACAGTGTTAGCGTCAGTTTGGCAATGGATAAGACGGGGACAATGCTAATCATGGGTAGATTGTCCGCCAGTCGGAAAGTATTACAATAAATGTTAGCTCACTCTACGTTGCTATCCAGTATGCAACATAAATGTTTTGAATCCGCAAACTCCCCCAACTACTACCCTGGTACTGATAACATTGCTGTCAGCAGCGTTTAGGACACCGAGTGCTCACAATCTTGTTACCGACGGATAGCTCCAGATGCCCCTCCAGTTCAGAATGGCAGAAACGGTTCTAATATCCTCATGTGCCTGATTATTATTATTATTATTTGTAAAAGGGAGTCTCCCAATAGATAAGGTGCGAGTCACTGCGACCATGAAGGTTTTTTGTGCCTATAGGCTCTCCTAGCTAGACAAAAGATGCTCTGCTTCCCTAATGAAGCAGAGCAGATCTTTTGTCGAGGAACGCACAATATGCTCGGGACCTGCGGTATCCACGTGCAGATGTTTCCTCCTAGTCCACATCAAGGCTGGACAGTCGCACAGAATGTGTTTGGTTGTCTCGTCGTCCTCTTTGCAAAGTCTGCACTTAGCATCAGAAGACAGACGCATTTTGGTGAGGTGATAGTTCACCGAATGATGGCCACTAAGAAAGCCAACGAGGAGGTGAAGATCCCTCCTGGAAAGTAAGCTGGTTTTCCGGTCGACCACGGGATTGATAAGCTCTTTGGCTTGCCGCATCCCTGGTTGAACCGACCAGTAGCGATCAGTCAACCTAACAGCCCAGGTTTTCACAATAGCAGAGATGGTTGACCAACCCATGCCACACAAGGGCTCAGGGCCGGAAAAAGTAGCTGACGAACCGGCCCTCGCAAGTTCGTCCGGCAGCTCATTGCCCTGGATACCAGAGTGTCCAGGTATCCATAGAAGGGTGACGTTGTTAGTAAGAGACAGTCTCTAATCTAGTGCAGATATCTATGCCAGGAATGTCTTTGGTCAGGCTAGCATGTCCTGATTCAGTAGCTAGAAGCCCTGCTTGGAGCTTGATTCTAAGAAAGCTCATAGCGGCGACTTCTTTAATTTGGATATGCAGCGGAGTCAGATTCAGTATCGATTCCATTGCTGCTGTGGGACAGGTACGAAGTGCACCTGTCCGTGAGAGGCACAGCAGCCTGTGCAATTTATTGCATTTGCTGATGACAGTGACCTGCGTAACCTTTGGCCACCACACAATAGCAGCATAGGCAAAAAGCCACCGGATGGTGCAGGATTTAAGACCCCAGATTCTACCAAAGAATGTCCACATGGCATGGGTCCCCATTGTGAGGGTGTTGCTGAGGTGGGAGTTCCATTTAAGTCTTTTATCTAGGGTTACCCCTACAAGGGAGCCGCTGATATAAAGTTGACCAATATCAACGGAATAGCGCCTAGTGAAAGGAACTATAATAGCTTTTTGTGGATTGATGCTAAGACCAACATCTGCGCACCATCTACTTACCGTGTTCAGAGCTGATTGCATCAACTCTGTCACGGTGCTGGTATAGTTCCCGGTCACTATTAGAGCCAGGTCGTCAGCATAGCCGATAGCTTCAACGCCCTGCTCGGAGAGTAAGACTAGTAGTTCGTCAACTACTAGGGGACAGCATTTGACTGCATTAATGCATGCAGTCGTGGAGTCCAGGGTGGAAGTGATAATCCGGTGTTTGAGCATAGCTTCAATCCACCGGATCAATGGACGGGCAGTTCCTCTACGTTCTAGAGCAGTAGAGATTGACCCGTAGCCGGTATTATCAAAAGCACTTTCTATATCCAGAAAAGAGCATAAAGCAATGTTCTTGTATATGAAGGCTCATTCAATTTTTCCCAATAACCTGTGGAGAGCGACCTCCGTCGGTCTGCCGGTTATGTACGCAAACTGCGTGGGATGCAGAGGTGTCGACGTCTGCAGATAGCACGTAATGTGCATATCTATGAGCCTTTCTGCCGTTTTAAGCAGAAAGGAGATAAGACTGATCGGCCGATAGAACTTAGACTGGTCAAGCGGACGATTCCCTTGCTTGGGGATGAATACCACATTAACTCTCCTCCAAGAGATGGGTATGTATCCCCAAGTAAAACTAGCTCTAAGAAGGCCGACCAGTGGATCAAGAATATGAGCCTTGCTGTTTTGAATAAGGGCTGGGAAGATTTTGTTACCCCCTGAGGCTTTGAAAGGAGCAAAAGAATCTACAGCCCATTTGACCTTTTCGGGGTCGAAGATGGATCTAGATAGGCTGAATCCGCGTGAGTCCGGTGACAAAGTGGCGTCATCGCGACCGGAGAGATCTGGATTCGCCACAGAACCCGGGAAGTGGACTTGCAGTAGAAGCTCAAGTGTTTCCCTGTGATCTTGAGTGAAAGAGCCATCTGCTCTTTTAAGAAGCCCTATTCCATTAGACGACCCTTTAGCCAATACTTTATGAAGCCTCGCTGCCTCTGGCAACGATTCTAAGCTACCACAGTAGGTGCGCCATGTATCGCGTTTAGCTCGTCTAATGCTTTTGTGTAGTTGGTAAAAGCGTCCCTATAGGCGTCTCAACTTGCACGGTTTAGCCTTATTAAAAAGGCTTCTAACCCTCCTTCTAAGGACAGCCAGTTCCTCATTCCACCACGGAATTTTCCGATTGACCCTTTTAGTCTTCTGTACTGAGCTGTCTTCGAAGGATGAGATAAGCACATCTTGGAGCAGATTGGCAGCGAGATCTATCTCACTGATAGAGATTGCTGACCAATAGGTCTGCTTTAAAAGCTACAGAGGCTTTAAAGAGCTCCCAATTTGTATTTTTTGGACAGAAGAAGTTTTGGCGAATTTCGACTTGGCCAGGAAGGTCAAACCTGATGTGCTGATGGTCTGACAAAGTGCATTCGTTTGTGACCCGCCAATTAACAAGCGAACTTGCTATCGAGTTGCTGATTAGGGTGAGATCTAAAACCTCTTCCCTAATAGCATTGATAAAAGTGGGTTTGCACCCTATGTTAGCTACATCTAATTGACAACACAATAAGTAGTCTAAGAGGGACTCACCACGTTTATTGATGTCGCTGCCCCCAGATCGTGTGATGTGCATTGGCATCACAGCCGATCACGAGCGGCTTGTTGTTGCGGCGACAGAATTCCTCCAGCCGCTGGACCTCTGCTGGGGGTACATCATCCAGTGCGCGGGGCACCTCCCATACGGTCATTTAACAACTTACATGATCCACATGAAAGTCCACGTATTTGGCCACCGATCAATCATGGTTCTTGGACGAGAGCCAGGTTAATTTGATATTCACAGACGACCCTGCACTGTGTGGCCGACGCTCCTCTAGCGTGGTGCAGGTTCCACTGGAGCACTTTAAGTTTGCTCATCTTCCCTCCTTGCTCGCGGGAGGTGCCCTTGCGGGTGGGTTGCGGCCTGAGGTGATGGCAGTGGGCCTGGCCGAGGCACCTCTGACGGTTGACGGACGATGGCCACTTGTCACACGTCTAGTTGGGCCCTTCGGGGCTGTGACCACAATGACCGGTTGGGTGGGGGAAGGTGGAGGCCACAGGGTCAGCCAATGCTGGAATCCCTGAGGAAACCACTAGCGCGGTTGCCGGAGCGGCACTGGCAGGAGAGGGAGCGGGTGAGGATGTGGATGGAGCAGGGGTGGCGGAGGAGGCTTTGGGAGCTAAATTCTTTAGGATCAATTTGACCCTGCCAAATCAGAATTTCACCCTCCCTTGGCACTCCGTCAAAGCCCTGTACGACTCCTCATCAACCAACATTGCGAGGTGAGTCGTAGTGCCGTTCAGGCTGTGCTGCACCACCCGCCACAGCTTCGTTGAGAATCTGCTGGCGTTCTGGAGCCCAATGTACTCCAGGATGGTTGTAGGAGTAAACTCAGTACTACTAGGAAAGTAACCTCTAATGAGGTGAGCTTTGGGAAACTCCGTTTCCTCCAGCAATTTGACGTCAAGGGCGCTGGCACTTGGCTGAACAGTGGTTTCGTGGACTCATTATGAGTCTTTTTGGACCTCTTTGAAGAGCTAATGGGCTCGACGATGGTATCGTCAGCGCGCGTCCGTTTAGCCTTGGTGTTAACGGGGGGCGCTGTGGCGATAGCTAGAGCCTCCTCTCTGTTAGAACCCTTTGCGAGTGCAGCTTTAAAAAGCTTCTTCTCGCGGCTCTTCAGTGTTACAAAGGCGTCCTTAGATTCCAGCCGCAACAACTGGATCTGAGAGCCTGCTTCCGTAAGGCCTGACCTCCGAGAGGCCACGAAAGCGTCGTCAGCAAAGCTGATTCGGTCGCGGTTAGCTTCCTCGTCCGAAGACAATACCTCGACGGGTTGCTGCCAGCCTGAACCGCTACTGGACGGAAGTTCAGCACTACCGAACCCTGTGTCCAAGGGAGTTCGTGGCCTATCCGAGTCCCCTAGAATACTAGAGTCGAGACCCGTAGTATTCGGGGTGGAAGCCAGCAGCCCACTGGCTGCAGTGCTGGTGTAGGGGTCAGCCGTGAAGGCATCGCCCAGGGATGATACTTTTAAAGCCGTATCAGACTTATGTGTTTTTAAATTTTGATCCATGACTAAAGATCCCACGAGTAGGCGGGAACGGAAGGTCATCCACGGCATAGCCCGCATACCGTGGAAAGTCTAAATGAAACTGGAGCGCGACAGGTATCCAGAGTCCGCATACTAGAGACCGGGCTACCCCACGGTCATGCATCCATCAGCGCATGCTGTTCCACCATGGATTGGGGTGATTTATAGATTCACGATTTTCGCCCGACTACAATTAGTCAGCACCTCTAGACATGACCGTGCTAGGGGTCTGCTTCCAGCCGCCCTCGCGTGGAGAGTATAGTCGCACTTCCGGCAGTAGGAGCAAGGACGGTACGTGCCACAGCCAATACTGATATTACATGTTGGTCCCCTTGCTTCCTCTGACGGCTGACGGCCAATTATTATTATATATTAATAAATTTTACAAATATATATTTAATCATTATCATAATATATATTTCTTAATTATTGAGCGGCCTTTTTAATACAATATTTCTGTTGTATTTATATTTTTAACAAGTACACTTATATATATTAATATATAATATATATGATGTGCATATATTTTAAATATTTATATATACATTATGTATATATATCTATATTACATATATATAAATTATTTTATGAATTTTGATGTTCATAAAAAATATAATTTTTATCGAATCATCAACCAAAGGATAAGCTTTAGTGGATCGCAGTATGGCAGCTGCTCAACCATTTACAACACCTTGCCTGTTATAAAACTCGTTTACAATTGATTCAAGGCTTTGTCATTGTATTAAATAATGTTTTAATATATAACTAGCGCGGCACCAGGTGATCGAAGATCCTCCCAATTTACTATGTTATATGTAACATTGGCATCACATCCATTGTCGTCTATTAAATGAATAATACACTTTTAATGGTTTAGAAGCCATACAAGGCAAATTGCTCTTTATTTATCATTGCAGTCCAGCACGGATACGACCTTAGAGGCGTTCAGGCATAATCCAACGGACGTAGCGTCATACCACTGTTCGCTCGAACAAGTATTGTGCCATTGGTCCGTACCTGCGGTTCCTCTCGTACTACGCAGGAATGCTGTCGCAACAACGTTTTGTCATTAGTAGGGTAAAACTAACCTGTTTCACGACGGTCTTAACCCAGCTCACGTTCCCTTGCATGGGTGAACAATCCAACGCTTGGTGAATTTTGCTTCACAATGATAGGAAGAGCCGCCATCGAAGGATCAACGAAATGAACGCTTGGCCGCCATAAGCCAGTTATCCTGTCGCTGTCCCTGTGTGTACTGAACACCGAGTCAAGTCAGCATTTGCCCTTTTGCTCTATGTGTGGTTTCTGTCCGCACTGAGCTGGCGTTGGGACACCTCCGTTATTATTTGAACGATGTACCGCCCCAGTCAAACTCCCAACCTGGCAATGTCCTTGAATTGGATCATACCTGAGTAATTGGAATTATACCAAATTTTTGAATCAAGAATACATAAATGCACTCTCTCATTAATGAATTTGTTTGCGATTATATAACAAACTCGTGATACTTTGATCAAGAAGCTTGCATCAAAACCCAATACCATAAGATATAATAAATATATCCGTATAATGGATAGGAAATGATACACGTTCCATTTAATCAAGTAAGTAAGGAAACAATAAGAGTAGTAATATTTCATTGTCGATACTAAACCGAAATCTAATATCTCCCACTTATTCTATACCTCCTATATCTCCTTACACTGCCAGATGAGAGTCAAGCTCAAAAGGGTCTTCTTTCCCCGCTAATTATTCCAAGCCCGTTCCCTTGGCTGTGGTTTCGCTACATAGTAGATAGGGACAGTAGGAATCTCGTTAATCCATTCATGCGCGTCACTAATTAGTTGACGAGGCATTTGGCTACTATAGGAAATGATCTTTTGCCCACACACTGACGCCAATCAAATATGACGCAGCGCATGGCTATTTTCCCTTTTCTTTGTACCTTTAAGATGTTGGCCTAGGTAGCAGACTAGTATAAGGAAATAAATAAATAAATGTTAGCTCACTCTACGGTGGTATCCAGTATGTAACATAAATGTTTTGAATCCGCAAACTCCACAAACTACTACCCTGGTATTGATAACATTGCTGTCAGGAGCGTTTAGGACACCGAGTGCTCTCAGTCTTGTTACAGACTGATAGCTCCAGATGCCCCTCCAGTTTAGAGTGGCAGAAACGGTTCTAATATCCTCATGTGCCTGATAATCCCTTATCAATGTAGTTCGTAAGTCCTGTCTGTCATAGATCTCAACCTTACTCCGATGAGCTTGGTCAAGATCAAGTCCGTCTGTCGCAACCTGCGCATCGATCACTAAAGTGTGATCTGGTCGGAAGGTCACCAGGTCCGGCTTATATATCCTGCTCTCTCCAATTCGTGCCTTCCATATGGCCATATGGTTCGACCACAGTACACTTCTGTTTAGGTTGCCCTTTAACACTTATCGTCAAACATTTATTAGCATTAAGGGTAAGCCCTACGGTTTTTAGAAAGTCAACCGTGGTATCCAGTAGTTCCTGAAGGCCCTTGGGAGTTTCGGAGAAAAGCACCAGATCATCTGCGAACGCTGCCACGTTTATTTTGGCGTTTCCATCATTGACACCTACATATTCGGGTAGAGACCTGAGCAATCGGTCGATGACCAGATTGAACATAAGTGGAGACAGAGGGTCACCCTGCTTTACACCTCTAGCAGGGACGAGTTCCTCTGACCTCCAACCTCTTCCACTAAAGTAGGTGCCCCCACCACTGTACATTCTACGTACGTAGTTGACAAAGTTTCTTGGTGCCCCATATGCTGTGAGGGTATCCAGCACTGCTTCGTGTGACACGGAGTCAAACGCTTTGCTCACATCCAACGTGGCAATATAGCAAGACTTATACTGTCTATGGCAATTCCTCAGAACTAAGTCAACTATCGTCGCGTTATCGGCACAACCTTGACGATATCGGGATGCCAAAATGGCATTAAGTTGTCTGACTATGACGTAAGGAACCGATCTCGGACGAAAGTCATGAGGTTGGGGATGCCTTACCCCGTTTTTGGGACGAAAACGGTAGTTCGCCGCACCAGAGAATAAGGTTCTTTATGCGAAGCATAACACCATTGGGAATAAGAGAGTCATAGTTACTCCCGCCGTTGACCCGCTCTTACTTGAATTTCTTCACTTTGACATTCAGAGCACTGGGCAGAAATCACATTGTGTCAACACCCGCTAGGGCCATCACAATGCTTTGTTTTAATTAGACAGTCGGATTCCCCAAGTCCGTGCCAATTCTGAATTGATTGTTAATTGATAATCGTTCTAATTTAAAAAAGAACTAACTGGTTGCCCAGTTAGTATTCTTAAAAATTTTAGCAAGAAAGTTCCACAATTGGCTACGTAACTAAACTATCCGGGGAACAAGAAACTACCATAAATGATAGAAACTCTATTTACCCAGAACGAGAACATAAACCATGTTATTGTTTCCCAATCAAGCCCGACTATCTCAATCTTCAGAGCCAATCCTTATCCCGAAGTTACGGATCTAATTTTCCGACTTCCCTTACCTACATTATTCTATCGACTAGAGACTCTTCACCTTGGAGACCAGATGCGGATATTGGTACGGCCTGTTGAGAAGTTTGCGTGTCCTCACCATAAATGTTCAAGGTCCGAGGAGAAAATATCGACAAAAATGTTTGTGTTTTAGTGGTTGGGCCAACTAATTCTGGGACCGCCCTCGTACTATCATCTACCGATTACCTTGGGTCCATTAATTTAATAATACACCACTAAACTTCATTATTTATACCATTTATATATTATATTGCTTATGCCAGCAAGGCAATACTCCACTGCCATATGATTTTTTTTCATATAAAAATTTTTCATATGACATGCCTTGCGCGACACCACTCCCCCCATAAAGGTTTTGTGACACGTTTTTTACAAAATCAACATTTTCCTTGGTGTTACCCTCTATACATTTTTTTTGAATCCATTAATTTAATAATACACCACTAAACTTCATTATTTATGCCGTTTATATATTATATTGCTTATGCCGGCAAGGCAACAATCCAGTGTCATATGATTTTTTTCATATAAAAATTTTTCATATGACATGCCTTGCGCGACACCACTCCCCCTATATAGGTTTTGTGACACGTTTTTTACAAAATAAACATTTTCCTAGGTGTTACCCTCTATACATTTTTTTGGTCCATTAATTTAATAATACACCACTAAACTTCATTATTTATGCCATTTATATATTATATTGCTTATGTCAGCAAGGCAATACTCCACTGACATATGATTTTTTTCATATAAACATTTTTCATATGACATGTCTTGCGCGACACCACTCCCTATATAGGTTTTGTGACACGTTTTTTACAAAATCAACATTTTCCTTGGTATTACCACCTACAACTTTTTTGGGTTTAATGGATCACATAACACACTACTATACTGAATTTGTTGAATAAACCAAATATCACACTGCTAAACTGTATTTGATCAATAAACTGCATAACACACTGCATTACCAAATTTGTTTAGTACATAACGCACTGCTAAACTTAATTTGTTCCATAAACCAAATATCACACTGCTAAACTTTCTATGTTTAATAAATATAATAAATAAACATCATAACACGTCGCTATACCAAATTTGTCCAATACATAACGCACTGCTAAACTGGATTTGTTCAATAAAAACCACATAACATACCGCTATACATTATTTTTTCACTAAACCATATATCACACTGCTAAACTTTCTATGTTTAGTAAACCATCGTTATACCAAATTTGTTCAATACATAACGTACTGCTAGACTTTATTTGTTCAATAAACCACATAACATACCGCTGAACATTATTTGTTCACTAAACCATATATCACACTGCTAAACTTTCTATGTTTTGTAAACCATCATAACACACCGCTATACCAAATTTGTTCAATACATAACGCACTGCTAAACTTTATTTGTTCAATAAACCACATAACATATCGCTAAACATTACTTGTTCACTAAACCATATATCACACTGCTAAACTTTCTATGTTTAGTAAACCATCATAACACACCGCTATATCAAATTAGTTCAATACATAACGCACTGCTAAACATTATTTCTTCAATAAACCACAAAGCATACCGCTAAACATTACTTGTGCACTAAACCATATATCACACTGCTAAACTTTCTATGTTTAGTAAACCATCATAACACACCGCTTTACCAAATTTGTTCAGTAAGTAACGCACTGTTAAACTTTACTTTTTCAATTATTTTCTTAACATTCCACATTTAGATATTGCATAACCAAATTTGTTCAATCTCCCAAATATTTAATTTTTTGTATATATCGATATTATGTAACATAAATAGTAAGCCAATCATGTACATATTATTATTGAAATTATATTATTGTGAAATTTAATAATTATTTATTATCTTCTCATTCTGAGCGTAAATACGAAGACATATTCTATTGCTACAAGTGAGTTGTTTTATAACCAACTTTTTTTAGCCGGGCAATTTCTTAAATTAGTATATAGCATATACTTTTCATTATTTATACGTTAAAGTATATATGCACACATATATTAAATATTTATATATATTTGTATATCTTAAGTGTTTTGATGTTCATAAAATTAAATTTTTATCGAATCTTTAAGCCAAAGGATAAACTTTACCATGTTAAACCAATTTCATTTTGTTCTAATTTTATTTATAAATTGTATCATTGTTATATATTAATATAATTTATACATACATTATATCGCATCATCATAATATATATTTCTTAAATATCGGGCAAATTTTAAGACTAGTGTATATTATTTATACTTTTATTTTTAATACGTACATTTATATATGTTTAAATATATATGCACATATATTTAAAATATTTAGATACATACATATATATATATATCTTATGTGTTTTGATGTTCATAAAATTATATTTTTATCGAATGATTAGCTTTAGTGGAGTGGATCGCTTTATGGTATCTGCTCTACTATTACCATTTTCTTTATATATAAATTGTATCATTATTAAATATTAATATATTTTACACATACATATATTTCATCATGATCATAATGTACAGTTCTTTAATATCGGGCAATTTTTTAATACAACATTTTTAAACTGTAGCATTATTATTATTATTATTATTTGAAAAAGGGAGTCTCCCAACAGAGGAGATGCGAGGCACTGCGACCATGGAGGTCTTTTGTGCCTATATGCTCTTCGTAGCTGGACAAAAGTTGCTCTGCTTCCCTAATGAAGCAGAGCAGATCTTTGTCGAGGAACGAACAATGTGCTCGGGACCTGCGGTATCCACGTGCAGATATTTCCTCCTAGTCCACACCAAGGCTGGACAGTCGCACAGAATGTGTTTGGTTGTCTCGTCGTCCTCTTTGCAAAGTCTGCACTCAGAATCAGAAGACAGACGCATTTTGGTGAGGTGATAGTTCACCGTATGATGGCCAGTAAGAAAGCCAACGAGGAGGTGAAGATCCCTCCTGGAAAGTAAGCTGGTTTTCCGGTCGACCACGGGATTGATAAGCTCCTTGGCTTGCCGCATCCCTGGTTGGACCGACCAGTAGCGATCAGTCAACCTAACAGCCCAGGTTTTAACAATAGCTGAGATGGTTGACCAACCCATGCCACAGAAAGGCTCAGAGCCGGAAAAAGTAGCTGACGAACCGGCCCTAGCATTTTCGTCGTCCGCCAACTCATTGCCCTGGATACCAGAGTGTCCAGGTACCCATAGAAGGGTGACATTGTTAGTAAGAGACAGTCTCTGGAGGCAGTTCCAGCAATCGGCCACCAGTCGAGAGCTTACTCTTTTGGAGGAGAGGGCTAAGATGGCGGCTTGACTGACAGAGAAGATGTGGATGTTCGCTCCTCTAATCCCCTTCCCTAGGATCAGACGGCAGCAGAACTCGATGGCATGAACCTCAGATTGGAAGACTGTGGGCCATTTGCCCATAGCAATTGAGGTTTTAGAGTTGGGTCCAAAGATCCCAGCTCCAACCCCTGATCAGTTTTTGACCCGTCGGTATACCAGTGAATACCGTAGGGGTCGATGATGGGGTTGCCAGTGTCCCAGTCCTTCCGGTCCGGGATGAGGGTTCTGAATTTAGCACCAAAGAAAAGTTCCTTAGTCATAGTATCTGATCTAGTGTAGATATCTATGCCAGGAATGTCTTTGATCAGGCTAGCATGTCCTGATTCGGTAGCTAGAAGCCCTGAGTGGGGCTTGATTCTAAGAAGGCTCATAGCGGCGACTTCTTTAATTTGGATGTGCAGCGGAGTCAGATTAAGTATCGATTCCATTGCTGCGGTGGGACAGGTACGAAGTGCACCTGTCAGTGAGAGGCACAGCAGCCTGTGCAATTTATTGCATTTGCTGATGGCATTGACCTGCGTAACCTTTGGCCACCACACAATAGCAGCATAGGTGACGATCGGTCTGACCATCATGGCAAAAAGCCTCCGGATGGTGCAGGATTTAAGACCCCAGATTCCACCAAAGAATCTCCTGCAGGCCCACATGGGATGGGTCGCCTTTGTGAGGGTGTTGCTGAGGTGGGAGTTCCAATTTAGTCTTTTATCGAGGGTCACCCCTAGATATTTGACTTCGTTGGATAGCCCCACAGGGGAGCCGCTGATATAAAGTTGACCAATGTCAACGGAATAGCGCCTATTGAAAGGAACTATAATAGCTTTTTGTGGATTGATGCTAAGACCAACATCTGGGCACCATCTACTTACCGTGTTCAGAGCTGATTGCATCAACTCTGTCACGGTGCTGGTATAGTTCCCGATCACTATTAGAGTCAGGTCATCAGCATAGCCGATCGCTTCAACGCCCTGCTCGGAGAGTAAAACCAGTAGTACGTCAACTACTAGGGACCATAGTAGGGGGGATAGAACCCCTCCCTGGGGACAGCCTTTGACTGCAATTATGCATGCAGTCGTGGAGTCCAGGGTGGAAATGATAATCCGGTGATAGTTCACCATATGATGGCATAGTTTCAATCCACCGGATCAATAGACGGGCAGTTCCTCTACGTTCTAGAGCAGTAGAGATTGACCCGTAGCCGGTATTATCAAAAGCACCTTCTATATGCAGAAAAGAGCACAAAGCAATGTTCTTGGATACGAAGGCTCTTTCAAGTTTTCCCACTAACCTGTGGAGAGCGACCTCCGTCGATCTGCCGGCTATGTACGCAAACTGCGTGGGATGCAGAGGTGTCGACGTCTGCAGAGAGCACCGAATGTGCATATCTATAAGCCTTTCCGCCGTTTTAAGCAGAAAGGAGGTAAGACTGATCGGCCGATAGGACTTAGGCTGGTCAAGCGGACGATTCCCTTGCTTGGGGATGAATACCACATTAACTCTCCTCCAAGAGATGGGTATGTATCCCCAAGTAAAACTAGCTCTAAGAAGGCCGCCCAGTGGATCAAGAATATGAGCCATGCTGCTTTGAATAAGGGCTGAGAAGATTTTGTCACCCCCTGGGGCTTTGAAAGGAGCAAAAGAATCTACAGCCCATTTGACCTTTTCGGGCCCGAAGATGGATCCAGATAGGCTGAATCCGCGTGAGTCCGGTAACAAAGTGGCGTCATCGCGACCGGAGAGATCTGGATTCGCCACAGAACCCGGGAAGTGGACTTGCAGTAGAAGCTCAAGTGTTTCCCTGTGATCTTGAGTGAAAGAGCTATCTGCTCTTTTAGAAGCCCTATTCCATTAGACGGCCCTTAGCCAATACTTTAAATCCTCCTTCTAAGGACAGCCAGTTCCTCATTCCACCACGGAATTTTGCGATTGACCCTTAGGGTCTTCTGGACTGAGCTGTCCTCGAAGGATGAGATAAGCACATCTTGGAGCAGATTGGCAGCCAGTTCTATCTCACTGATAGAGCTAGGATTGCTGACCAATAGGTCTGCTTTAAAAGCTACAGAGGCTTTAAAGAGCTCCCAATTTGTATTTTTGGACAGAAGAAGTTTTGGCGAATTTCGACTTGGCCAGGAAGGTCAAACCTGATGTGCTGATGGTCTGACAAAGTGCATTCGTTTGTGACCCGCCAATTAACAAGCGAACTTGCTATCGAGTTGCTGATTAGGGTGAGATCTAAAACCTCTTCCCTAATAGCATTGATAAAAGTGGGTTTGCACCCTATGTTAGCTACATCTAATTGACAACACAATAAGTAGTCTAAGAGGGACTCACCACGTTTATTGATGTCGCTGCTCCCCCAGATCGTGTGACGTGCATTGGCATCACAGCCGATCACGAGTGGCTTGTTGTTGCGACGACAGAATTCCACCAGCCGCTGGACCTCTGCTGGGGTACATCATCCACATCGCCCGGGAAGTATGCGGAGGCGATCACAACTTCCCGGACACCGTCTACAGTGGCTACCTCAATAGCCGTTACTACCAGGTCTCTGTGGATGAAGTTAGTTAGTGGGAAATGTCTGACACTGTTATCCATAAGTATAGCAGGGCGCGGGGCACCTCCCATACGGTCATATAACAACTTACATGATCCACATGAAAGTCCACGTATTTGGCCACCGATCAACCATGGTTCTTGGACGAGAGCTAGGTTGATTTGATCTTCACAGACGACCCTGCACAGTGTGGCCGAGATTCCTCTAGCGTGGTGCAGGTTCGCCTGGAGCACTTTAAGTTTGCTCATCTTCCCTCCTGATGGCGGTCGAGACAAGGCCACTTGCCTTGCCCCCCGAGAGTCGTTCGGCGGTCGGGACGAGGCCACAGGGTCAGCCAATCCAAATCCCTGAGGGAACCACTGGCGCCGTTACCAGAGCGGCACTGGCAGGAGAGGGAGCGGGTGAGGATGTGGATGGAGCAGGGGTGTCGGAGTAGGCTTTGGGAGCTGAATTCTTTAGGATCAATTTGACCCTGCCAAAGCAGAATTTCACCTTCCCTTGGCGCTCCGTCAGAGCCCTGTACGACTCCTCATCAACCAACATTGCGAGGTGAGTCGTAGTGCAGTTCAGGCTGTGCTGCACCACCCGCCACAGTTTCGTGGAGAAGCTGCTTTCTGGAGCCCAGTAAATTCCAGGATGGTCGCAGGAGTATACTCGCACTACTGGGAAAGTAAACTCCAAGTAACCTGTGCCTGATAAACACTTATCAATGTAGTTCGTAAGTCCTGTCTGTCATAGATCTCAACCTTACTCCGATGAGCTTGGTCAAGATCAAGTCCGTCTGTCACAACCTGCGCGTCGATCACTTAAGTGTGATCTGCTCGAAAGGCCACCATGTCCGGCTTATATATCCTATTCTCTCCCTGCAGACTTGGTTCAGCAATGACAGTGTAACCCCGTAACTCAATTAAATAACTATATATAGTTAAAAAACTAATCCCATTAATCGTCAAGTTAATTACGCTTATAGGTTTTTATCCTATTAACTTGCACATATGTTAGACTCCTTAGTCCGTGTTTCAAAACGGTTCCCGAAAGTATCCTGAATCTTTCGCATTTTTAATCATACAAATGCTTCTAATAAACGCAATAATCAATGATAATCATGCTATTATATAATTCCGAAAAATTAACGCACTGTATTCATATAAATCTATCAGCACTTTATCAAATTTATGACATTTATTTTATGTTAAAATGCAAGCATTCTAATTTAAATAAACATTTATCACAATCGTTTAATAAATTATTTATACTAATAGATTACAATGTCCTTATATGGAAAAAATTCACACTATTATTATAATATTGATTAAATATTACAACTTTAATGATGAATTTTCAGGATATTCAGGTTCATCGGGCTTAACCTCTAAGCAGTTTCAAGTACTATTTAACTCTCTATTCAGAGTTCTTTTCAACTTTCCCTCACGGTACTTGCTTACTATCGGTCTCATGGTTATATTTAGTTTTAGATGGAGTTTACCACCCACTTAGTGCTGCACTATCAAGCAACACGACTCTTTGGAAACATCATCTAATAATTATTAAAGTTATATAGGCCTGGCACCCTCTATGGGTAAATTGGCTCATTTAAGAAGGATCTAAATCGTTAATTTCTCTTACTAGAATATTGACGTTCCATTCACAGCATCTCACATTTGTCATATAGACAAAGTGACTTAGTGCTGAACTGATTTCTTTTCGCTCGCCGCTACTAAGAAAATCCTTGTTAGTTTCTTTTCCTCCCCTAATTAATATGCTTAAATTCTGGGGTAGTCCCATATGAGTTGAGGTTGTATAATTATACAATAAATGTTTAAATAAAATGTTCTTTATTTTAACAATATGAAATGCACTATATTTTTAGTTTGAAGGTCTATTTTATTCACACAAATTTTTTTTTATTCATATTCATTAATATGAGGCAATTCAAGTTTATATAAAAATCACATATTTTATGCTAGACGTTCCTCAGTACTATTCGAATTGAATAAAGAATATATAATTCTTCAAATTTCTTTTACAAAATAGAGGTATAGTAATTCCATTTATTTAATATTATGAATATTTTAAATAAGAATTTTTACAATCAAATTTATATTATCCAATAATATACCATATACATATAATTTCGAAAAATGTTAAACAACTTTTTTAGCATAGTATTACAACCCTCAACCATATGTAGTCCAAGCAGCACTCTAAAATTAATTAAAGTACATAACAGCATGGACTGCGATATGCGTTCAAAATGTCGATGTTCATGTGTGCTTCAGTTCACACGATGGCACACAGTTTGCTGCGTTCTTCATCGACCCATGAGCCGAGTGATCCACCGCTTAGAGTGATACAAATTTTTTGGTATATTTCATTACGTCAAAACATTTTTTTTATTGAAAGAAATTAAACATACACCATTTTACTGGCATATATCAATTCCTTCAATAAAATATTTTTATATACCTAAAGAAATGTTGCGAAATGTCTTAGTTTTACAAAATCGGTGATAATAAAAGATTACAAGTATATTAATAAAATTTCTACATAATTTTATTACCATCAATATATGTAAAGCATTAAACTGAAAAACAGGTACATTGTTTAATTTAGGTTCTTGCGTTTATACAATGTATGCACATTGGAATATGAACAATACATTTATGCAACGCATGTATATTATGGTACATATACACGCAATATATAATATATAATATATATATATTTAATTTGTTTTTATTAAATTTTAAATACTTACAATGAATATCATTTTACACATTGAAATAATATATAATTTTATTTTTTTAACGGTTAGATTCATTATACAATAATGATCCTTCCGCAGGTTCACCTACGGAAACCTTGTTACGACTTTTACTTCCTCTAAACAATCAAGTTCGGTCAACTTTTTGCGAAACATCCGCAAAACACAAGGCATCACAGTGATCACGTCCGGTGACCTCACTAAATAATTCAATCGGTAGTAGCGGCGGGCGGTGTGTACAAAGGGCAGGGACGTAATCAATGCGAGTTAATGACTCACACTTACTGGGAATTCCAAGTTCATGTGAACAGTTTCACTTCACAATCCCAAGCATGAAAGTGGTTCAGCGGTTTACCCGGACCTCTCGGTCTAGGAAATTCATGTTGATACTTTCATTGTAGCGCGAGTGCAGCCCAGCACGTCTAAGGGCATCACAGACCTGTTATTTCTCAATCTTATTATTGCTAGTCGCAATTTGTCCATTTAATAAGCTAGTGTTCTTATAATGGGACAAACCAACAGGTACGGCTCCACTTATATAAACACATTCAAACACAATAAACATTTTACTGCCACCATGAATGAAGGCTATATAAGTTTCAACACCATAATCCTGAAGATATCTATTTAATATATTTGAGTCTCGTTCGTTATCGGAATTAACCAGACAAATCACTCCACGAACTAAGAACGGCCATGCACCACCACCCATAGATTCGAGAAAGAGCTATCAATCTGTCTTACACACTTATGTTCGGACCTGGTAAGTTTTCCCGTGTTGAGTCAAATTAAGCCGCAGGCTCCACTCCTGGTGGTGCCCTTCCGTCAATTCCTTTAAGTTTCAGCTTTGCAACCATACTTCCCCGGAGCCCAAAAGCTTTGGTTTCCCGGGAAGCGACTGAGAGAGCCATAAAAGTAGCTACACCCAATTGCTAGCTGGCATCGTTTATGGGTAGAACTAGGACGGGATCTGATCGCCTTCGAACTCTAACTTTCGTTCTTGATTAATGAAAACATCTTTGGCAAATGCTTTCGCTTAAGTTAGTCTTACCACGGTCCAAGAATTTCACCTCTCGCGTCGTAATACTAATGCCCCCAAACTGTTTCTATTAATCATTACCTCTTGATCTGAAAACCAATGAAAGCAGAACAGAGGTCTTATTTCATTATCCCATGCACAGAATATTCAGGCATTTGAAGCCTGCTTTAAGCACTCTAATTTGTTCAAAGTAATTGTACCGGCCCACAATAACACTCGATGAAGAGCACTAATGCAGGTTTTTAAATAGGAGGAACATATAAAAAACAAGTATAAAAGCTACTGTCGAGTGTGCTCGACCGTGAGATACCCGCCACCCAATTTTACTATCGAAATATATTTTTCAAAAATATACTGAAAAAATACTAATAAAAATATACTAAAAATACCAAAATAATATATTAACATTTTCTTTGTTTGAAATTATTAACTTGGCGGCGCTATAATTGGTTTATTGGACACCATTATTATGTCACGGGAGTGTCATAGCAACTAACTAGGCAGCACTAGCATTTGCACGTGGTAACTCCTTATAAAAAGTAATTTTTTAATAACTTCTGTGTTTTTTATCCAATTGTAACTAAATTTTCAGAGATCATTAAGATGGTGATTAGTATTGAACGTTTATTGAATTGAACGTTCTAGGTTTAAAATGACGCATGCAATTCCGTTTTTTTAATTTGCATGGGCGGAAGGGGCGTGGCCAAAATCAAAAACAAGCTTGATCTGCGTGCAACAATAAGACATACTGTCCCGAAAAATTTGTTGCTATAGAGCAACCATATAGTCTCTGAGATTTAGGTGTTCATACGGACGGACTGTCGACGCTGATCAAGAATATATATACTTTATGGGGTCGGAGATGCTTCCTTCTGCCTGTTACATACATTTTCGATCGGCACAAAGCCATAATACCCTTCTACCCTTTGGGTAGGCGGGTATAATAATACCCTTCTACCCTTTGGGTATACATATGAACTCCACCAGTAATACGCTTACATACATAAAGGTATAGTATTAACTACAATTGTAAGTTGCACTACCCGTATGAAGCACAAGTTCAACTACGAACGTTTTAGCCGCAACAACTTTAATATACGCTATTGAATCTGGAATTACGTCGGCTGCTGGCACCAGACTTGCCAGTGTCTTAAAGTGTACTCATTCCATTACAGGGGCTCGGATATGAGTTCTGTATTGTTATTTTTCGTCACTACCTCCCCGAGCTGAGAGTGCGTAATTTACGCGCCTGTTGCCTTCCTTAGATGTGGTAGCCGTTTCTCAGGCTCCCCCTCCGCAATCGAACCCTGATTCCCCGTTACCCGCAACCCGTTGCAACCATGGTAGTCCTAGATAGCCTAATAAAAGCACACGTTCCAGAAGGTCCGTGTTTTAATTGCATGTATTTGCTCTAGAATTACCACAGTTATCCAAGTAACTGTTAACGATCTAAGGAACCATAACTGATATAATGAGCCTTTTGCGGTTTCACTTTTAATTAGTGTGTACTTAGATATGCATGGCCTAATCTTTGAGACAAGCATATAACTACTGGCCGGACCAACCAGAATAATGTTATTTCTCTTTTTGAATAAAAATGATGATAATATTCAATAAAATATATATATATTTTGCATATGACATGTACTAAACCCATATTCGTTTATTCGTTTATTATATTCCACATTTAGATAGCAATCACGTTCGTTAGCATTAAATAATTGACAACTGTTAATATACATATATGTTGTATATATAAATATCTAAATATCTATATATATAAAAATTGAATACAAGTTTTGGAAGTTTTATAACTTGAGAACGGCTGAACGGATTTATCTTATCTTAGTCTTGAAATGTTCGGGGTGGTCTATGGAAGGTTTAGGTGGTGAGAAAAAATTTCCGCGAAAACCCTAAAAACAGCCCTTTTCCCATACAAAAAAAAAGTATTGCCTACCCAAAGAACAATTTAAGGCAGCAAAAAGTCGAACGACTAGTAGGCTGCCTTCATCTACCCTGGACAAAAAAATCTAACGACAAGCAAGCCTGGATATTTTATTTGGAAATCGTATTACGGATTTGCAACACACATGCTTCATTGAATTCTAAGATTTTGTGATATTTCAATCGTACTTCTATATATATAACAAGTATGAAAGCTACTGTCGAGTGTGGTCGACCGTGAGATACTCGCCGCCCAATTTTACCATCAAAATATTATATTTTTCGAAAATATACTGCAAAAATACTATACCAAAATTTTCTTTGTTCGAAATTATTAGCTTGACGGCGGTTTATTGAGCACCATTATTATGTGAAGGAGTGTCATAGCAATTAACTATGTCACGGAGTGTCATAGCAATTAACTTGGTGCATCTGCACGTGGTAACGCCTTACAAAAGTAATTATACCCGCCTACCCAAAGGGTAGAAGGGTATTATGGCTTTGTGCCGACCGAAAATGTATGTAACAGGCAGAAGGAAGCATCTCCGACCCCATAAAGTATATATATTCTTGATCAGCGTCAACAGCCGAGACGATATAGCCATGTCCGTCTGTCCGTCTGTCCGTCTGTCCGTCCGTATGAACACCTAGATCTCAGAGACTATAAGAGATAGAGCAACAAATTTTTCGCGACAGTATGTCTTATTGTTGCACGCAGATCAAGTTTGTTTTTGATTTTGGCCACGCCCCCTCCCGCCCCGTAAATCGAATAAATCCGAATTGCAAGCGTCGTTTTAAACCTAGAACGTTCAATTTTGGTACGCACAATACTAATCTCCATCTTAATGATCTCTTCTCTGGTTACAATCGGATAAAAACCACAGAAGTTATTAAGATATGACTTTTATAAGGCGTTACCAAGTGCAACTGCTAGTGCTGCCTAGCTAGTTGCTATGACACTCCGCGACATAATAATGGTGTTCAATAAACCAACTAAAGTGCCGCCAAGCTAATAACTTCGAACAAAGAAAATTTTGATATATTATTTTGGTATTTTTAGTATAATTTTTTTAGTATATTTTTATACTATTATATAAATATAATATTTTGATGGTAAAATTGGGTGGCGGGTATCTCACAGTCGAGCAAACTCGACTGTAGCTTTCTTACTTGTTTTTTAATAACTTCAGTGTATTTTATCCGATTGCAACCAAATTTGCAGAGATCATTAAGATGGTGATCAGTATTGTGCGTACCAAAATTGAATTTAGGATTAAAATGACGCGCGTAATTCGGTTTTATTAGATTTACGGGGGCGGAAGGGGGCGTGGCCAAAATCAAAACAAACTTGATCTGCGTGCAATAATAAGACATACTGTCCCGAAAATTTGGTTGCTCTATCTCTTATAGTCTCTGAGATCTAGGTGTTCATACGGACGGACGGACAGACGGACATGGCTATATCGTCTCGGCTGTTGACGCTGATCAAGAATATATATACTTTATAAGCCTGAATATTTTTATTTTATTTGGAAATCGTATTACGGATTTTCGAACGATAAGCAAGGCTGGATATTTTTATTTTATTTGGAAATCGTATTACGGATTTTCGAACGACAAGCAAGCCTGGATATTTTTATTTTATTTGGAAATCGTATTACGGATTTTCGAACGACAAGCAAGCCTGGATATTTTATTATATATAAAAATATATATATGTCGGATCCAAATAAAGTAATTTAAAAGTTGGCGCTTCGATAAAGTATCGATAGCACTTATTGACAGTGTTGATCAGAATACTGTAATTGATCTGGTAACACTAAAATACAAGCGTGGCTCTGACGAGGTTGCCGGAACAATTACTTTTTGAATTGACCGTAGCCAACAGCAGTCAGAGACTTGCTAAATTATTTAAAATAAACGTACAATGGCGGATTCTCCTGAGAGAAACGATGCGACATCAGAAGTGGGATCTGATCCGCGCGCTATAAGTGTGGAAGATTGCTTGCGAGTGCTGATGGAGCCGCAAAATCGAGATTTTCTGGTTTTCGCAAAAGCATTGCAAACGACGCCACGTGAGCGTCAAGATGGCGGCAGCGTCGTTTTGCCGAAATTTAATTGCTGGCGCCAACGCTGCACAATGGTGCGCAACGGTGGACATCGTTCTTGAGAAAAAGCAACTGCAGGGAAGTGAATTAATTTTGGCCTTGAGCAATGCGCTAGAAGGCAGTGCAGCTAACTGGATTTCGCACAACTGTTATGCTGGCATGACCTGGGCAGAGTTCAAGGTATTATTTGAACAACATTTTGCAAGTAAAGAGACGCCAGCTGCAGTTTTCCTAGACGTGCTCAATGGTCGGCCGAAACAAGCTCAGCAACAGTTGGCAACATTTAGAAGACGAAGCCAAAGTTGTAGCTGTTGTCTTGGGGTGCTTGGCCAACTATGACCGTAGAGTACAGAGGATCGCTTACACTGCAACTATTAATAACAGAAGCGACTTATTAAAGGAATTGCAAGTATACGCCTACGAGAAGAGACTTCAAGACGGTGATAATAGAGAGGCTGGAGTCAAGCGAGCTAAATTGTCACTACCCAAAGAGGTAACAACCTCTGTGGCAGAGTTGGCCACAAGAAGTCTGAGTGCAGAACCAGGAATCAATTTCGAGGAACATCAGGAGGCGAGGCCCAGAAGGGAAATCAGCAGCCGTATGTCCGCAGCAATGTTACATGCTACGGATGTGGTCAACAGGGCCATATATCTTCACGGTGCCTGAACAGGACGGCAGATGCTAGATCACCCATACAAAAGAGAGCCGAGCTGTGTGAAGTGAGCAAGCCTACAGTAAGCATGATGATACAGGGTAAGGAAGTCCTAATTTTGTTTGATTCAGGAGCAGAATGCTCACTTGTCAAGGAAAGTTTTTCAAAAAGTTAATTGGTAATAAATTACATCACAATATAATATTAAAAGGCATTGGTACCAAAAGTGTGTGTAGCACAATGCAAATAGAATGTGAAGTAATCATAAATGAAAACTCCCTTAAAATAATATTTCATGTTATACCTGATAATTGTATGAGCAATAACATAGTAATTGGTCGCGAAGTCCTAGCACAAGGCTATTCAGCTCTAATAACGTGTGAAGGCGGAAAAATAACTAAAAACAGAACATTTAACATATGTCTGACAAAATTAGATAATCCTTTGATACAAATAAATACCGACATAATAGGTGAAAGTAAGCAGAAATTAGAGTCTATGTTAAAATCTTACAAAGACTCATTTATAAGTGGTACACCACAGACTCGTATAGCTACAGGAGAGATGGTGATTAGATTAACTGACACAACGAAGACGGTACAAAGAAGACCATATAGATTTAGTGAAAGTGAAAAGGAAATAGTTCGTGAGAAAATTCAGGAGCTGTTGGAAAGTAATGTCATCAGACCCAGTAGCTCACCCTTTTCCAGTCCAGTAAAGAAAAAGACGGTTCGGCTAGGCTCTGTGTGGATTACCGAGAGTTAAACGCAAATACCATTGCAGATAAGTTCCCCATTGCCATTGATCTCCGATCAATTAGCCAGATTGCAGGGCGCACGATATTTTACCTGTCTAGACATGGCAAGTGGGTTTTACCAGGTCCCAATACACCCAAAGTCTATTGAATACACTGCGTTTGTTACCTCGGAGGGACAATATGAATTCCTAGCCATGCCGTTCGGACTTAAGAATGCTCCTTCGGTTTTCCAAAGAGCAGTTATGAAGGCATTGGGTACACTATTTGTCCCTAATTTCTCACAGTTAATAAAACCCCTGTATGTTCTCACCTCAAAGAATGCTAGTTTTGAATGGAACGACGATCATGAGGTAATCCGACAAAAGATAATTGACATTCTCACAAATAAGCCAGTGTTGATAATTTTTGATCCACAATATCCAATTGAATTGCACACCGATGCAAGTGCTATTGGATATGGGGCAATACTCTTGCACAGAATTGAGTATAAGCCATACGTAGTGGAGTACTATAGTAAAACAACAACGACATATGAGTCGAGATATACGTCATACGAATTAGAGACACTGGCCGTGGTTAATGCAGTGAAGCATTTTCGCCACTACCTGCATGGCAGGAAATTTGTTGTGTTCACCGATTGCAATTCCTTAAAGTCTTCTCGAACAAAAATTGAACTGTTGCCCCGAGTATATCGTTGGTGGGCGTTCCTTCAGGCATTTGACTTTGACATCCAATATCGTGAAGGCAAACGTATGTCTCACGTTGATTTCCTGTCAAGAAACCCCACGCTATCTAAAGACATTGCAATATTTGAAAAGGTTGAACAAAAGCGAGTCGAATTAACTGAAATATCAGAGAATTGGATAAGAGCTGAACAACAAAAAGACCAGGACATTGTAGGGATAATTTTTAAAATTGAAAATAATGATTTGACCATGAAAGACATTAAAACTTATGACATAAGATCAGGATTATTGTACAGGATCATTCAAAGAAAATGTAAAAATGTTTGTAGTCCCACGGGCATTTCGGTGGTCAGTAATAAATCAAATCCACGAGTCAATAATGCATCTGGGTTGGGAAAAGACCCTTGACAAAGTATATGATTATTATTGGTTTAGTGGTATGAAAAAAATACGTCCAAAAGTTTGTTTCGATTTGTATTACATGTGGGGTATCAAAATTAGCAACTGGAAAAGTACAAATAGAACTACACCCCATTCCAAAAGTCAACATCCCATGGCATACCGTTCACATAGACATATCGGGAAAGCTCAGTGGCAAAAGTGACCAGAAAGAATATATTATCGTGCAAATCGACGCATTTACTAAATTCGTCTATTTGACTCATACAAATATGTTGAACGCTGATAATTGTATTGCATCAGTAAAGTCTTCAATTCCTTGTTTGGTGTTCCAAATCGGATTGTGGCTGATCAAGGAAGGAGCTTTACTGGAGCCAAATTTGTTGATTTTTGTACCACACAAAAGATAAAGTTGCATTTGATAGCTACTGGAGCTAGCCGAGCCAACGGGCAGGTCGAAAGGGTGATGAGTGTTTTAAAGAACACTAACAGCTGTTGGAAACGAGCTCACGAACATGGCAGGAAGCTTTAGGTGAGGTGCAGTTAGCTATTAATTGCACAGTTAATAGAGTTACAAAAGCAAGTCCCCTAGAACTACTGATAGGGAGGTGGCTCGTCCGTTAGGGTTAATCCCAATAGCAGACGAAGAAACCGAGATAAATTTAGCTGAAATAAGAGAGAATGCTTTGAAAAATATAAACAGTGCAGCAAAAATACGAAAAAGAAAGGTTCGACAAAAATAAAGCAAAGATAGTAAAGTTTAATGTAGGTGATATGGTGTTGATAGCTAACAATGAGAGAAACCAGACGAAACTGGAGCCAAAATTTAGAGGCCCGTTTCAAGTTATTGAACTGTTAGAAAATGACCGATATAAGTTAAAGAATTTGAAAGATAGGCGAGAATATAAATATTCTCATGAAAGATTAAAGAAAATGCCAGATGGGCATGTGATAAGAGAATTGGAAATCAATGAGAGCCCTCCAGGTGAATCTGTTGAAATAGACAGTATTGCAGATGATGATCTGTGGGAGGATGTGTAAAAAAAAATTGAATTGAACATGTTATGTTGAAAAGAGAAAGAAAAATTGAATTGAACATGTTATGTTGAAAAGAGAAAGAAAAAATTGAATTGAAAATGTTATGTTGAAAAAAGAAAGAAAAATTGAATTGAAAATGTTATGTTGAAAAAGAGAAAGAAAATTGAATGGAAATGTTATGTTAAAAGAGAAAGAAAAATTGAATTGAAAATGTTATGTTGAAGAAGAGAAAGAAAAATTGAATTGAAAATGTTATGTTAAAAGAAAAAGAAAATTGAATTGGAAATGTTAAGTTGTAAGAAACAAAGATTGGTAAATTATAAGAAAACAAAGTATTACTGTATGAGAATCAAAAATATGAAAAGTCTGAGACTAAGATAAGTTGATAAGTTGTTGATGATATAAGATTAAAGTTGTGAATTTTGATTTGAAAATTATTAAATGAATATTAAGTTAAAAGATCAGAAGACTGAATTGAACTGAATTAAAAGATACACGAGGACGCGTATAATGTCAGGATTGGCCGTGTCGGATCCAAATAAAGTAATTTAAAAGTTGGCGCTTCGATAAAGTATCGATAGCACTTATTGACAGTGTTGATCAGAATACTGTAATTGATCTGGTAACACTAAAATACAAGCATGGCTCTGACGAGGTTGCCGGAACAATTACTTTTTTGAATTGACCGTAGCCAACAGCAGTCAGAGACTTGCTAAATTATTTAAAATAAACGTACAATGGCGGATTCTCCTGAGAGAAACGATGCGACATATATATATATAAAAATTGACAATTTTATTTGGAAATCGTATTACGGATTTTCGAACGACAAGCAAGCCTGGATATTTTATTTGGAAATTGTATTACGGATTTGCTACACACGTGCTTTATTGAATTCTACGATTTTGTGATATTTCAATCGTGCCTCTATATAAAATTTTATTTGGAAATCGTATTACGGATTTTCGAATGACAAGCAAGCCTGGATATTTTTATTTTGGAATGAATTCTACGATTTTGTGAGATTTCAATGGTGCTTCATACTTCTTCTCGAATTCGTTCATCAATCAGTTCACGTGCATAGCAAAATAAAATGCCACGACTAAGGCGTGCTAATATTGGTCGCCTTACACGTAATGCTTCTTCTTTATCGTCGAATAGAAGATTGCAAAGTGAGGAACAGCGTGCACAAATTAATGCCGATAACAGAGATCGATATGCACGAAATCGAAATTCACCTCGAAATCGGCCAATGCGAGCGGGAGTTCGTGTTTTGCAGCAAACGCTCCTTGGTTTTAATTACGATAGTGTGATTGATTTCGGTGCATATGGCATACGATACGTAGACTGGTCTTTTCATGAGGACTTTTTGGTGGGCAGCATCGAAATAAAAGTACTGCGATGCTGCCCACGAACATGTTGGGTCGTAAGACGTTGCTACCCACCAACAAATAACTGCATAAAAACGGTTTTTGTTTGCGACGGCGTACACCGCATTCGAACGTGCACACGTTTGATGCTAGTCGAAGCTCTAGTATGTATGTGTTAATATATGTATATGAGCAAATTGATTGTGTGTGAAGAGCTGCCGGCAATTTGCGAACATTGCACAGCTTTTCGTATTTTCGGTTTTTTGACTTCACAATGTGTCAATGTTTCTTATTGACTTCTCAAGTAGTTCTCTTCTCTCCTTCGGTTTCATGTATCATATGCATTTGTTGTTATTGTTAGATGACCTTCCCCTTGTTTTCTTTGCCTTCGCTCGGCTGATGCTATTGTTTTGCTTGACGTTGACGTCTTGGCTGTTGGTGGTGCGTTTGTTGGTGTGTTCTTTTATTTCCTTGTGCCTGCGCCGATTACACCTGTTTAAGTGTTACGCACATTGATAATATTTTAAAACAGTTGCTATGGACATATTATATTTAAATTTCAGCAAATTTTATTGCGATTTAGAAAGTGTTTTGAAAATTACTATAATTATTTATTTAATAAATAAAATAAAACTAACTCATTTACTTTTTTTAGTTAGTTTAAATTAGAATTAGAATGTCAAAAAATATACATAGTGTATATGTATGTACATATGTATATAATAATTGATATATTTTAAAACTGCGTTTATATATTTAAGTATTTCATAATTTAAGTTTGCTTGATAAAAATAAAAATAATAATAATAACAATAAAATTTGCTGAAATTTAAATATAATATGGCCATAGCAATTTTTTTAAATATTATCAATGTGCGTAGCACTTAAACAGGTGTAATCGGCGCAGGCACAAGGAAATAAAAGAACACACCAACAAACGCACCACCAGCAGCCAAGACGTCAACGTAAACCAAAACAATAGCAACAGCAAATCGAAGGTCATCAACAGAAACAATAATTACATAGTATACATACATGAAACCGAAGGACAGAAAAAAACAACTTGAGAAGTCAAGAACAATCAAAATAAAATGGGTGATATCTACCAGCAGTTACTCTTTCTTAGTTTTTATTGCCAGAGCAATATATGGCAACAAGGAAGAGTATAAACTATTCAACTATCCAAATGAGGCGTTCAGAAATCACAAATATGAAACGCTGGGCAATGCACTCAAATTGACAAGCTCCACCCATACTATTGTATCTTGTCATATACATACGTGCATTTACCAACACATACATGCATATGAAATATTCTAAAATCAAGACAGCTAAAATTTGAAATGCTGGGCAATGCTTGCGCCTTTGAATGTATTGGTGAATACACATATATGGCAAAATGCAAATGTGTTGAGCTGTAGACAAATTTTGTGTATTCGATTGCTTTAATTTTGATAGTTTCAAGTCTCATTAGGATATTTGCGCGACTTCTTTGAACTGACACCAATTGTTTTTGTTATTTTCGTTTCTTGTCGGCTGCCGAGCGCTATTGTCGTACGCCTCGTGTTGCCTCCCCTCCCCTTGCCTATGTTTTTTTCAACATCGTTTGACTGATGTGATTGTCTTTTTGACATGACGTAATTTGTGCTGCTGCTAATGGTGCTGCACTTGCTGAGTCGCTGTTGTTTTTTTCAGTGGCTTGCGCCGATTACACCTGTCTTTGAATATTTTGACATGATTTGATATTAGTAGCAAATAATTAGTATGGAAATATTATATTCAAATTTTAGCATATTTTATTCCGAGTTATTATATATTGTTGGAATACCCCATTCAACATACAAAAATAACGTTTAACAACACTGTCTTATAATTGACATGTATGGTCACATATTTAAGTTTAGTTCTTCTTGTTCGTTTCTTACTCCTGAAAGCAAGTCGTGGTGCTGGTGTTGCAATCAAAAATATATTTAAAATTGAAAACGTAAAACTTGACTTATTATTTATAGGAACATAAATACATAAACTACAACAGGTTATGGGCCCAGTCCATGCCTAATAAACAATTTAAGTGTGAAATAATTTTACTGAGAATTTTTGAATTCCACGTGCGCCGCGTTTTTTTTTCATATATAGCTGTGTATGTGTAAGCGGTAGAATGGACAAAGCAAAACGCAATATTAAACCGTTCGATGGCGAGAAGTACGCGATATGGAAGTTTAGAATTAGGGCTCTTTTGGCCGAGTTAGATGTACTTAAGGTAGTTGACGATATAATGCCTAACGAGGTAGATGATGGCTGGGAAAAAAGCAGAGCGTCGTGCAAAAAGTACACTAATAGAATATCTAAGCGACTCATTTTTAAACTTCGCAACAAGCGACATAACGGCACGTCAAATTCTCAAGAATTTGGACGCCGTTTACGAACGAAAAGTCTGGCTTCGCAACTGGCACTGCGAAAACGTTTGCTTTCTTTAAAATTATCAAGTGAGATGTCACTATTAAATCATTTCAATATTTTTGATGAACTTGTAAGCGAACTGTTAGCAGCCGGTGCAAAAATAGAAGAAATGGATAGAATATCCCATTTGCTGATCACATTGCCTTCGTCTTATGACGGCGTCATTACGGCAATAGAGACGTTATCTGAGCAAAATTTGACGCTTGCGTTTGTGAAGAATAGATTATTAGATCAGGAAATTAAAATAAAGAATGACCAAAATGATACTAGTAGGAAAGTGATGAACGCAAATGTGCAAAGCAAAAATAAAAGCTATAAAAATAATATGTTTAAAAATCGGAAAACCAAAGAAAATAAAACATTCAAGGGAAATTTCAAGAATAATATTAAATGTCACCACTGTGGCAGAGAGGGACATATTAAAAAAATTGTTTTCATTATAAAAAATCATTAAATAATAAAAATAAAGAAAGTGAAAAACAGGCTCAAACTGCAACAGCACACGGCATTGCTTTTTATGGTAAATAAAATGAATAACACCTCAGCGATGGATAACTGCGGGTTTATCCTTGATTCCGGTGCTAGTGACCATCTTATAAACGATGAGTCGCTATATATCGACTATGTAAAGTTGGTGCCTCCACTTAAGATCGCAGTGGCTAAGCAAGGAGAGTATATATAGCTACTAAGCGTGGTATTGTTCGACTGCGAAGTGACTGTGAAATTACGCTTGAGGATGTACTCTTCTGTAAGGAAGCTGCTGGCAATCTGATGTCAGTCAAACGCTTGCAAGAGGCAGGAATGTCAATCGAGTTTGACAAAAGTGGTGTAACCATTTCGAAAAATGGATTAACGATTGTTAAAAATTCAGGTATGTTGAACAATGTACCTATGATAAATTTTCAAGCATATTCTATTGATGCTAAACATAAAAATAATTTTCGTTTATGGCATGAGAGGTTTGGCCATATCAGCAATGGCAAATTATTGGAAATAAAACGAAAGAATATGTTTAGCGATCAAGGTCTTCTAAATAATTTAGAGTTATCTAGTGAAATTTGTGAACCCTGTTTAAACGGTAAACAGGCAAGACTCCCTTTTAAACAAGTGAAAGATAAGACTCATATTAAGAGGCCACTTTTTGTAGTTCACTCGGATGTCTGTGGGCCAATAACTCCAGTTACCTTAAATGACAAAAATTATTTTGTGATCTTTGTTGATCAGTTTACACATTATTGTGTAACTTATTTAATTAAGCACAAATCTGATGTGTTCAGTATGTTTGAAGATTTCGTAGCTAAGAGTGAAGCTCATTTTAATTTAAAGATTGTTAATTTATACATTGACAATGGTAGAGAATATCTTTCAAATGAAATGAGGCAGTTTTGTGTTAAGAAAGGAATTTCTTATCACTTAACAGTGCCACATACACCTCAGTTAAATGGTGTTTCTGAGAGAATGATAAGGACCATTACCGAGAAAGCTCGGGCCATGGTTAGTGGTGCAAAACTAGACAAAAGCTTTTGGGGTGAAGCAGTATTAACTGCAACTTATTTAATCAACAGAATTCCTAGCAGGGCACTTGTTGATAGTTCAAAGACCCCATATGAGATGTGGCACAATATGAAGCCAAATCTAAAACATTTGAGAGTGTTCGGTGCAACTGTTTATGTGCATATTAAGAACAAACAAGGAAAGTTGAATGATAAATCATTTAAAAGTATTCTTGTGGGCTACGAACCAAATGGTTTTAAGTTGTGGGATGCTATCAAAGAAAAATTTATTGTTGCAAGAGATGTAGTTGTCGATGAAACCAATATGGTTAATTCTAGGGCTGTTAAATTTGAAACAGTGTTGCCGAATGAGAGTAAGGAATGCGATAACATACAAATCCCGAATGATAGTAGGGAAATAAAACAAACAGAATTCCCGAATGAGAGTAAGGAATGTGACAATATACAATTCCCGAACGATAGTAGGGAAATAAAACAAACAGAATTCCCGAATGAGAGTAAGGAATGCGACAACATACAATTCCCGAACGATAGTAGGGAAAGAAATAAATATTATCTGAATGAAAGTAAGAAAAGAAAGCGAGATGATATCCTGAATGAAAGTAAGGAATCAAACAACCCGAATGAAAGTAGGGGAAAATGAAATAGCAGAGCACTTAAATCAAATTGGAACAGGCAAGGATTCAATTAGAAATGATGGCATAGAAATTATAAATAGAAGAAGTGAGGCTAAGTCCCAGATATCCTCTAATGAGGAAGATAATAATTTGAATAGATTTGTTCTAAATGCTCACACTATATTTAATGATGTCCCAAATACATTCGATGAAATTCAATATAGGAATGATAAATCTTTTGGGAAGAAGCCATCAATACAGAGTTAAATGCTCATAAAATTAATAATACTTGGACAATTACGAAAAGGCCTGAAAACAAAAATATTGTAGATAGCAGATGGGTATTTTCTGTTAAACATGATGAACTTGGAAATCCAATCAGATACAAAGCTAGATTGGTTGCACGAGGATTCACTCAAAAGTACCAAGTTGACTATGAAGAGACATTTGCCCCTGTAGCTAGAATTTCAAGTTTTCGATTTATATTATCATTGGCAATACAGTACAACTTGAAAGTCTATCAAATGGATGTAAAAACAGCTTTCTTAAATGGCACATTGAAAGAGGAAATATATATGAGACTTCCTCAAGGTATACCGTGCAATGATAACAATGTGTGTAAATTGAATAAGGCAATTTACGGACTCAAACAAGCCGCTAGATGCTGGTTTGAAGTGTTTGAGCAAGCATTGAAAGAATGTGAGTTTGTAAACTCTCCAGTAGATCGCTGTATATATATTTTAGACAAAGGTAACATCAATGAAAACATATATGTGTTATTATATGTAGATGATGTGGTTATTGCTACAGGGGATATGACAAGAATGAATAACTTCAAAAGGTACTTAATGGAAAAGTTCAGAATGACCGACCTAAACGAAATAAGACATTTCATTGGCATTAGGATAGAAATGCATGCAGATAAAATTTATTTAAGCCAAGCCGCATATATTAAGAGAATTTTAAATAAATTTAACATGGAAAATTGTAATGCAAGTTAGTACTCCTTTACCTAGCAAAATAAATTATGAATTACTTAATTCAGATGAAAATTGTAATGCTCCATGCCGTAACCTTATAGGATGTTTAATGTACATAATGCTTTGTACACGTCCAGATTTAACTACTGCAGTAAATATCTTGAGTAGATATAGTAGCAAAAATAACTCCGAGCTATGGCAGAACTTAAAAGAGTTCTTAGATATTTGAAGGGCACTATTGATATGAAATTGACTTTTAAAAGGAACTTGGCATTTGAAAATAAATTAATAGGTTATGTGGATTCTGATTGGGGTGGTAGTGAAATTGATAGAAAAAGTACAACAGGGTACTTATTCAAAATGTTTGATTTTAATCTTATTTGTTGGAACACAAAGAGACAGAACTCAGTAGCAGCCTCATCAACTGAAGCTGAGTACATGGCCTTATTTGAAGCTGTGAGAGAAGCTTTATGGCTTAAGTCTCTATTAACTAGTATTAATATTAAACTAGAAAACCCCATTAAAATTTACGAAGACAATCAAGGCTGTATTAGCATAGCAAACAACCCCTCATGTCATAAACGAGCAAAACATATTGATATTAAATATCATTTTGCCAGAGAGCAAGTTCAGAATAATATAATTTTTCTTGAGTATATTTCAACAGAGAATCAACTTGCTGACATATTTACGAAGCCGCTGCCTGCTGTAAGATTTGTGGAACTAAGAGACAAATTGGGCTTACTGCAAGATGACCAATCGATTGCTCACCGTTGATTTAAAAAAAAATAAAATTACTAATAACCAAGGAGGTTTTATATTCTATAGGAATAATTTTTGTTATGTTTATTTGATATTGTTAAATTAGTTAATTTCTTAAATTTAATTTTTTTTTCGTAAGTTTTGTTACTTTGATTACTGATAACCAAGGAGGTTTTATATTCTATATATTGTTAAATCAATTAATTTCTTAAATTTAATTTCTTTAAGCTTTTATAACATTGATCTGATCGGGTTTTTCTGGGTTTTCCCCCGTATCCTTGCAGCGAATGCTGGATCATTTAACACTTCCCAGAATACACACCACCCACATATGATAGTTACTAATGAATAATTTGTTATTTTTTTTAATTATAGACGTTATTTTTGAGGGGGCGTGTTGGAATACCCCATTCAACATACAAAAATAACGTTTAACAACACTGTCTTATAATTGACATGTATGGTCACATATTTAAGTTTAGTTCTTCTTGTTCGTTTCTTACTCCTGATAGCTAGTCGTGGTGCTGGTGTTGCAATCAAAAATATATTTAAAATTGAAAACGTAAAACTTGACTTATTATTTATAGGAACATAAATACATAAACTACAACATATATGAATAATATATGTACATATACAAACTCGCAATAAAATATGCTGAAATTTAAATATAATATGTGTGAGGAGGCGGGGTCCCCCCTCCCACATTTCTATTCTATTATATATATATTTTATAGTCATTAGTAGTATTAGCGGATTAGGATTAAGTCATGTTCATTAGGTTTAAGTCATCATCATTAGTATTAGGGCACGAAGCCAACATTCATTAGTTATTAAGGCACGAAGCCAACTAAAATTAAGTTACTAAGGCACGAAACCAGCTACGCAGAACCCAAAGTGTCACCGCTAAGCCGCCCACACTAAAGCTCAAAGAGAAGAAGCTCAAAGAGCGGCAGCTCAAAGAGAGGCAGCTCGAAGAGAAAAGGCTCACAGAGCGAAAGCTCGAAGAGACAAAGCTCACAGAGCGAAAGCTCGAAGAGACGAAGCTCACAGAGCGAAAGCTCAAAGAAGCCAAGCTCAAAAGAGAGAAAACCAACGCAGAGAGAGCAAGATCAAAGACAAGATAAGATAAGAAACTGAAACCCACCACCAAAAAAATCAACAGCGGCGGACAGCCAAAAATATGAAAAAGGAGTCTGAGCCCGGCAGCGAAGCAGAGCGGTCAAACACCAGCGGAGCACAAGAAACCACCAAGACGAACACCAGCGGCAGCAACAACAACAGCGAACAGCAACAGCGGAGGAACACTTTGGGTGAGCTAGCCCAAGTTTTGCAAGACTAACAGACACAGAGTGCGGTTAGGTTTTTTTATTAACAGTAGGAATAACCCAAATTATAAGCATGAAATAAACACAGAGAACACGAAAACAACAACCCCCCTCTTTTCCTTTCCCAAGTGAGCGTGATGTCGAATTCAAGGCCGACAGTGATCTAGCGATAAGACCCGGTGCCGAAGACCAAGATACGAGTCCCAGAGTGGGGGTGTGTGATCCACACCCACCAGGATAAGTTTCGGTCAGTAGGTCACGGCATTGGCAGTTCGTTTTGTGTCCATCTCGACCTGCCGAAGCCAACCGTGGGGTCATAGCCAGCAAGCCAGCGCCGAAGACCACGTCACGAGCCCTAGCGTGGGGGTGTGTATTCCACAACCGCCGGGGCAAGTTTCGGTCAGTAGGCCCAGGCAGTGGCAAATCGGTCGCCTATCACTGTCGGACCCACACCCATCTCCTCAGAGTCCATGCACTCTACAAATATTATTGTAAGTGGCCCTGGGCGTGACTGAGTACACCCCAGCCTAAGAAGCTTCTTTACAATTGGCGCCTGAGCAGGGACTCTTGGGTTTTAGGAGACGCCATCTTTCGTGGACTAAAGACCCACAAGTTAGAGACTCACCTCACAGAAAAGTCACATGATCCCTTTCTCCCCATACACACACACACAATGCATAGATACTTTCGTTCGTAACCTAACAACTTACACGCTGTCCCCGGGCGCATGGCAGACAAACTCTGCACGGTGGAGAACATAGGGCAAACGAGGTCCCGTCGAGATGAGGTAGCTCCATACCGCACTAAATGCCTGAGAGTGTAGTAAGCCTGAGGTTGGCCCCCTTTTCCCCGAATGGTGATCCCCGCCAAGAATAACGGCGAGGCGAGATGTTGCTAAGCAGCGAAACCACGCGGTTGCTAAGCAGCGAAGCCACGCGGTTGCTAAGCAGCGACACCACGCGGTCGCTAAGCAGCGGGCCGCGCTGTTGCTAAGCAGCGCCGGGAGAGGAGCTGCGTCGCTGCCAGCAGAGGAGGGATGCCAACGCTAGCTGCGCTGTCGCCACTAGCGGAGTTGGCTATATAGGCAGCGGGCAAGACGGATGTCGAGAGTCAGCGATCAACCGGGACAGAGCGCGGTCAAGGACCAACCGGCCCGAAGTGACACGAAAACCAGGATACAACAGCAAAGCAAGGATACAGTAAGGATACAACAACAAAGCAAGGATACGACCATCAAGCAAGGATACGACAACGAAAACCAGGATACGACTTCGAAGCAAGGATACAACCAGGATACGACTTCGAAGCAAGGATACAACCAGGATACGACATCGAAGCAAGGATACGACAAGGATACAACATCGAAGCAAGGATACGACAAGGATACAACAGCAAAGCAAGGATACGACAAGGATACAACAGCAAAGCAAGGATACAGTAAGGATACAACAACAAAGCAAGGATACGACAACGAAAACCAGGATACGACTTTGAAGCAAGGATACAACCAGGATACGACATCGAAGCAAGGATACGACAAGGATACAACATCGAAGCAAGGATACGACAAGGATACAACAGCATAGCAAGGATACAGTAAGGATACAACAACGAAGCAAGGATACCAGATCAACCAAGGATACAACAACAAAGCAAGGATACGAAATCAAAGCAAAATACCGGATCACAACAAGGATACAACAACGAAGACCAGGATACGACAACGAAGACCAGGATACGACAACGAAACAAGACACGCTTCAACATCAGCATGGGTACCAAATGGATCTCGTACCGGCGAAAAGATGAGCTGCAGTCCATAGCCACGGAGCTAGGACTAGGCACCCACTATCGTCAGGCTACAAAGTACCCAGGGCAGACAGAGAAAAACCGCCGGGCTAGCTGACCTAAAGCCGTTTTGCGAAGGAGACACGGACGAGCCACCGACGAGCAGAGATGAACTATGAGAGACAGGCACGAAAATGGCGAGGGCCACTCGAGGGTGGCGCGCCACCACGACGTCCTCGCCCGCCATTAACAAAAGCAAACTAATAACTAACACGCACACTAACATGGTCGTTAAGAGCAAGCTTTTCACCGCACGGGACGAAAACGATAGAGATCCAGAACGTCATTAAACACTTTAAAACCCCACAGAACCTCAACAGTTGTGATAATGGCCAGCAGACGAGACCCGCGGCTCGGCGCGACGAGCCACATCCAGAGTTGGGCGATCACCCACTGGCTGGGCGACCTGGAGGCACCCGACGACACCGACATGGTCATCGAACAAGAATACCAAACTCGGCGCGGCCGGCCGACTGTGCACTATAATGATTTGGTAGTATTCATCCCCGAATCAGGCAGCTCCAGCGAAGACTCCGGGCCGGAGCCGCGGATGTCATTAGACCCGGAGAGCGAGGAGGAGGAACCGCCAGCACGCGAAATGGAGGTGATCGAGATAACAAGCTCGACAAGCGGATCTACCACCCCAGCACCCGACGGTACGCCAAATCCATCAGTCAACATCACCCCATCCCGTATCCCTGCCACACCGTCGAAGCCCCGGGCCTACGCCCTCCTGGCCTATATGGCAGCAGCAGCCACCTCAGCCACCACCCTACTCCCAGCACCCACCCCGCAGCGTAACCCTAGCCCCCGACCGAGGAGAGCGACGGCAACCTAAGTCTGGGCTTGAGTGATGGCGCCACCCAAGAGATACTGGCAAGCCTACGGACGTGCCCCGGAGCCGGGCTAGTGCAGGCTGAAACCAGCTGGATTGTCGCCCCCGAGAGACTGGGAGGTGAATACCATGGGCCGTCGATTACCGGAGGCACTAGTCCGGGGCGTCCGGGGCGAGCTGGACCGAGGGAGTAAGGAGGAGAATGCGACGGGTGGAACACATCGAAGGGACGCTGTTCCGCGTCACGGTGACGAGGAACCACCGGGTGGTAGTCTCGTCAATCCCACCGAAGTAAGGGGGGGTGTGAGGAGGCGGGGTCCCCCCTCCCACATTTCTATTCTATTATATATATATTTTATAGTCATTAGTAGTATTAGCGGATTAGGATTAAGTCATGTTCATTATTTTTAAGTCATCATCATTAGTATTAGGGCACGAAGCCAACATTCATTAGTTATTAAGGCACGAAGCCAACTAAAATTAAGTTACTAAGGCACGAAACCAGCTACGCAGAACCCAAAGTGTCACCGCTAAGCCGCCCACACTAAAGCTCAAAGAGAAGAAGCTCAAAGAGCGGCAGCTCAAAGAGAGGCAGCTCGAAGAGAAAAGGCTCACAGAGCGAAAGCTCGAAGAGACAAAGCTCACAGAGCGAAAGCTCGAAGAGACGAAGCTCACAGAGCGAAAGCTCAAAGAAGCCAAGCTCAAAAGAGAGAAAACCAACGCAGAGAGACAAGATCAAAGACAAGATAAGATAAGAAACTGAAACCCACCACCAAAAAAAATCAACAGCGGCGGACAGCCAAAAATATGAAAAAGGAGTCTGAGCCCGGCAGCGAAGCAGAGCGGTCAAACACCAGCGGAGCACAAAAAACCACCAAGACGAACACCAGCGGCAGCAACAACAACAGCGAACAGCAACAGCGGAGGAACACTTTGGGTGAGCTAGCCCAAGTTTTGCAAGACTAACAGACACAGAGTGCGGTTAGGTTTTTTTTTTATTAACAGTAGGAATAACCCAAATTATAAGCATGAAATAAACACAGAGAACACGAAAACAACAACCCCCCCCTCTTTTCCTTTCCCAAGTGAGCGTGATGTCGAATTCAAGGCCGACAGTGATCTAGCGATAAGACCCGGTGCCGAAGACCAAGATAC
This sequence comes from Drosophila pruinosa, assembly GCA_018150935.1. Lineage (NCBI taxonomy): Eukaryota > Metazoa > Arthropoda > Insecta > Diptera > Drosophilidae > Drosophila > Drosophila pruinosa. Next base: position 66,734 of record JAECWR010000460.1, on the reverse strand, counting down.
GAGTCCCAGAGTGGGGGTGTGTGATCCACACCCACCAGGATAAGTTTCGGTCAGTAGGTCACGGCATTGGCAGTTCGTTTTGTGTCCATCTCGACCTGCCGAAGCCAACCGTGGGGTCATAGCCAGCAAGCCAGCGCCGAAGACCACGTCACGAGCCCTAGCGTGGGGGTGTGTATTCCACAACCGCCGGGGCAAGTTTCGGTCAGTAGGCCCAGGCAGTGGCAAATCGGTCGCCTATCACTGTCGGACCCACACCCATCTCCTCAGAGTCCATGCACTCTACAAATATTATTGTAAGTGGCCCTGGGCGTGACTGAGTACACCCCAGCCTAAGAAGCTTCTTTACATATGTCTATACTTCTAAATTGATAATAATAACACAATATTCAAACAAGATCGACAGGTGCAGTCGGCACACTCCAGCAAAAGTAAAAAATCAAATCAACAAAATCACTACCAGCAGCAGAACACAATTCGTCACAATACGATGTCGAAGAAAACAATGGTAAGGGGAGGGGGGACACAAGACAAGAAACCAAAATAAAAACAACAATTTGTGCTAGCTGCAAATCGAATACACAAAATTTGCCTATAGCTCAACACAATTGCATTTTGCATAAACTTATGTGTATTCACCAACATATTCAAGAACGCAGCAGCAGTACAAAACGCATATACACATAATCACACATACATACTAGAGCTTCGACTAGCATCAAACGTGTGCAAGTTCGAATGCGGCGTATGCCGTCGCAACCAAAACCGGTTTTATGCAGTTATTTGTTTGTGGGCAGCAACGTCTTACGACCCAACATGTTCGTGGGCAGCATCGCAATAAAATAGTGTGGCCGAATAGGCTCTCATGAAAAGCCCAGTCTATCTCTTATATGGTTAGTGATATGGCTGTATTGGTGCAATGACGGTGAGATGTGCACATTGTGATGCAGTCAAAGTTCCAAATGAAACAGATGGCTGTGCTAACGGCAAAGTGAATGTCATCAACGTAGACACATTTTTTGTCTCATATTCTAGAATACAATGAATGGATCATTTCAAATGACTTATTTTGGCGCGACAAGAGTTGGCCTGTTCAAGAGTTGGCATTTCAAACTCTTTATTTGTGTACGCTCCAAATGGATAGACGAAAAATATAGTCTATCCAAATGTTTTGGATTGAAAATAAAAATTTTAAAATAAAATAAAAAATTCTAGGATTTTCATTGCATTTTATGACTGCATGCGGCGATGCGGCGAAACGAAGGATCCGCTAGTATATCCATATAATTCGTTCAAAAATATCATTTTATTTCGACTTAATATAAATTGTAACACATTTTGATAACAAATTGATAATTTATCCAAAGGCGGCATCTCCTGTCTCTCCGCCCTAGGAAAAATTCACTCTATTGCATTCCACAAATGAACGCCACTCATTCTTTCACACTAACAAGCATATGCTTGTACTCAATCATACATTGACTATAAGAAGCCCTGAGTTAGTCTACGCTACTAGCATTGGATGATCAGGCTCTTTGGAATCGCTTCCGCAGAGTTCGAAACATCCTCCGCTTAACGCAGAGCTCACGCGTCCACCACTTCACACGCTTCAAATTCATCTTGCGACGTCTCTCAGGCATGCGATCATTCACACTCGTCACCCACCTACTCACACACACGACCTGCTCATCCACAGACATGTCACTGAAGGTTCTAAGCGGAACTTCCAATGCCGCCAGCCTAACAAACAGCTCATATTGAGCCCAATTCACACCACAAGTACACCAGCAATTACCTCCAACACTTTCATTCACTGTAGGAGTGTAAGAGATAAGAACCTCAATGGGATTGTGATCACTCACAACTACCCCACCCAGGACACACGATTGAAAATCAAACGCACGCATCGCTGCTTCATTCACCAGTGTGACATCTATGTCACATTTACCCATCGGACCATCAAACGTGTACCACTCACTGGGTTCGTTAAAGAACCGCACATTCGAGGATACGGCCCACTCGGCTAGAGCCTCACCCCTAATGTGATTCTGATACCCAGACGCTTGTCTAGATATCTTGCTGAACCACATGGGGGACGACGCATTCGCATCAATACCAAGGATGATTGGAACGCTACCCGCCAGTAGTAGCACCTCATCCATATATTGTATAAACGGTTCGAGGGGATCCCCGAACTTGCAATAGACACTCGCTACTAAAATTTTGCCAAAATGGCCATGCATACAAACACATACACCATAATCGGTCGAATTCATTAAAGTGCACTCGATACCGACCTCATTCACAACTATACCGGTTGCGGGCCTGCTATCAGGAAAAACTCGCTTACCAGCGGGTAAGCCTCGTACACAACCATTGGTTGCAACAGGGCCACATTACTACCCCTCTCACACATTAATGCTCCAACATCGCACATGACTGCATGCGACCCTTGGAAAATTGCTAGCCATTTTAATGTCTAGCGTTGGCCCTCGCGACAATTGCACTGTAAATCGGAGACATCATTAGATGCTCCGCCACTTTATGGTCGAAGCACAGACAACGGAAGCAGCTCACAACTGGGTCAAAGTTTCGCAAGCGAAATGAAAACCACTTAATGTAGCAGTGGCCAACGTCAAGTAGAGACTGCATGGCAACGCTTCAGCATTCATACCCCACGGTTTGCTGACCATTCGGACTCCTTTTTAAAGGCCTCACGAGACATTACGTCTTTGAGGTTCATATCGTATAAATCATCATGAATTCATCAGGGGTAACCTGCGAGTGAACGCCCTGGACAACCACCTTTGGCCCAAGCTTATCATTCACGCTCACCTCTAGTCCAACTTCAATTGACAATTTTAGTTAGTAAAGCAATAATTCGGTATTGGCGTAATAGTAATTATAGGAAAATTAGTATTAACAATATTTTAAGTGCAATAAATTGGTCATAGCATAATTTACAAGTCTGTGATAAAAACTGTGATAATAATATAGATTAGATGAAATGTACTAAATTATTATGTTTTAGCAAGATTATTTAGGGTTAACAAAGAATTGGCGTAACTATTTTAAGTTAACTGGTATAATCCGGTATAATTTTTACAAACTTTTAGCACTAACCATACAATACGTAGATATACCATTTCATACAAGCGTAAACGAACACACTCTTTTCGGCACAGTCAGAGATTGAGTTACGGACACGGTTGCATGTTGGCTCGAGCAAAAATGTGCCAGAAAATTCGGTTGCGTTTAGTCTGTTAGCGTTTGCATTCGAATGTCTAAACGTTTGCTGATTGTCTTTTACTGCTGCTGGGTTCTTGAATATGTTAGTGAATTCATATATGTATAAGGCAAAATGCAAATGTGTTGAGCTGTAGGCCAATTTTGTGTATTCGATTTGCAGCTAGCACCAATGGTTGTTGTTATTTTGGTTTCTTGTCTTGTGCCCTCCCTCCCCTTACTCTTGTTTTCATCGACATCGTATTGTCTTGTGTTGTGTCTTGTGCCCTCCCTCCCCTTACCATTGTTTTCTTACACATCGTATTGTGACGTATTGTGTTCTGCTACTGATAGTGATTTTGTTGATTTGATTTTTTACTTTTGCTGGCGTGTGCCGACTGCACCTGTCGATCTTGTTTGAATATTGCGTTATTATTATCAATTTAGAAGTATAGACATATTATATTTAAATTTCAGCATATTTTATTGCGAGTACATATATTCATATATAATATCTCGGAATAAAATATACTGAAATTTAAATATAATATGTCCATACTAATTATTTGCTAATAATATCAAGTCATGTCAAAATATTCAAAGACAGGTGTAATCGGCGCAAGCCACTGAAATAAAACAACAACGACTTAACAAGTGCAGCACCACCAGCAGCAGCACAAACGACGTCATATCAAATAGACAATCACATCAGTCAAACGATGTTGAAAAGAACAATGGCAAGGGGAGGGAGGCAACACGAGGCGTACGACAATAGCGCTCGGCAGCCGACAAGAAACGAAAATAACAAAAACAATTGGTGTGAGTTGAAAAGAAGTCGCCCAAATATCCTAATGAGACTCGAAAATATCAAAATTAAAGCAATCGAATACACAAAATTTGCCTACAGCTCAACACATTTGCATTTGCCTTATATGTGTATTCACCAATACATTCAAAGGCGCAAGCATTGCCCAACGTTTCAAATTTTAGCTGTTTTGATTTTTAGAATATTTCATATGAATGAATGTGTTGGTAAATGCACGTATATGACAAAATACAATAGTATGGGTGGAGCTTGTCAATTTGAGTGCATTGCCCAGCGTTTCATATTTGTGATTTCTGAAGGGTTCATTTGGATAGTTGAATAGTTTATGCTCTTCCTTGTTGCCATATATTGCTCTGGCATCAAAAACATAGAAATTGTAGGCAAGAGTATAACACGCTGTTTTTGCTCTGTTGTTGTTTTCTTCCGATTCATGTGCATTGCTTGGATTGTTATTATTTTATGACCTTCGCCATTTCGGTGTTTTCTTGTCTTTCTTCGATTCGTTTGCGTTGATAGTTATGCTGCTGTTGGTGCACTTGTTAAGTCGTTGTTGTTTTATTTCAGTGGCTTGCGCCGATTAATAAAATAATTAGTATGAACATATTATATTTAAATTTCAGCATATTTTATTCAGAGTTATTATACATATGTACATATATAAATTCGCAATAAAATATGCTGAAATTTAAATATAATATGTCTATACTTCTAAATTGATAATAATAACACAATATTCAAACAAGATCGACAGGTGCAGTCGGCACACGCCAGCAAAATTAAAAAATCAAATCAACAAAATCACTATCAGTAGCAGAACACAATACTTCACAATACGATGTCAAAGAAAACAATGGTAAGAGGAGGGAGGGCACAAGACAAGAAACCAAAATAACAACAACCATTGGTGCTAGCTGCAAATCGAATACACAAAATTTGCCTATAGCTCAACACAATTGCATAAACATACATATGTGCAAAGCCTACTTCTGAAACACCGGCAGGGCCAAAGCCTAAGAAGCACGCAGTACTCCGCGAAAGGACGCGACCCGATGCTATCGTCATAACGGCGAGAGGGGAAGCATCCTACGCGGAGATCCTTAGGAAGGTCAAGGCAGATGAGAAACTGGCCAGACTCGGTCAGGTGGTCTCAAGAATCAGGAGGACCCAGAAGGGGGAGCTATTGTTCCAGCTTAGCAAGGCAGGGGTGGACACCTCAGCATTCAGGAAGCTGGTCGGGGAAACTCTCGGAGAGGAGGCCGAAGTGCGGTCTCTTTCTCACCGGGTCACCATCGAGTGCAGGGATCTGGACGAGATCACTACCAGTGAAAAGGTATGCGAGGCTTTTAAGGAGCAGCATCAACTGGCGGACCTTTCCACAGGAGACATTAGTGTTCGGAAAGGATATGGCAGGACGCAGATAGCGTTAGTAAGATTGCCAGCAGACAGTGCCAAAAAAGCGCTGAATGTTGGCTTCCTCAAGGTAGGCTGGGTTAGATCCAGGCTTCGGATGCGCATTCCAATCGCTCGGTGCTACCGTTGCCTGGAGTTCGGTCATCTTGCCAACAACTGCTAGAGCGAGGTTGACCGATCTAAGCTGTGTCGACGTTGCGGGGAAGCAGACCATCTAGCGAAGGGCTGCCAGAAAGACCCTCAGTGCATGTTTTGCACGAAAGCAGGCACTGAGGCGAATCATAGTGCTGGCAGCGGCAATATGGTCAATTTTCAGTCCTCCAAGCGATGTCGACAGCAGTCAGGATGGCTTTGTTAGGGCTAAAATCAGGGGTGTCACTTTTTATAGTTGTTATGCACCGCCAAGTTGGAGCTTAGGCCAGTTTCAGAAACTGGTAGAGAGGATCTCAGGAGATGCGCGTTATAGAGCTCCTGTGGTTATCGCAGGAGATTTCAACGCGTGGGCTGTAGAGTGGGGTAGCAAGCAATCTAATGCTAGGGGGTCTGTTTGATAGAAGAATTCTCGACCTTAAACCTAGGGCCAGCTAACGACGGGCGGAAACTGACGTACCGTAAGAATGGTAGGGGGTCTATTATTGACCTTACATGGCTAAGTTCCTCGATCGGCAGGAGAGCTAAGTGGAAAGTCTGTGAGGACTTTACATTTAGCGACCACCAGTCCATCTGCTTCGTTATTCCACTGAATAACAAGCGCGGCCGCCAGAAGCCAAAGATGACTGGGCCCAAATGGAAGGCTAATTGCCTCGATGAAGAAGTCTTCATCGACTGTTTCACCCAGGTGGAATGAGCAATCGGGTCAGCCGAGGAAATGGCGCAGAGCCTGAAAATGGCTCTGTCCTCCACATATGATGCTTCGATGCCAAAAGGAAGCCAAGCAGGTTTGGAGCGCCCTGTTATTGGTGGACTGAGGAAATAAGCTCACTGAGGAAGGCCTGCCTTGCGGCAAGAAGACTTTCACAGAGGGCCAGGGGCCGTCCGAACTTCGACAGTAGAGTCGAAGCTTTCCGGAAGGCAAAGCGGGCTCTGAAACAGGCTATCAAAAGCAGCAAACAACGCTGCTTCAGAGAAACCTGCGAGGAAGCCAACTTAAATCCCTGGGGTACTGCTTATAAAGTGGTAATGAAAAAGATCAGGAGCCAAAGCACGTTGAGGGTCACGTGCCCCATCGCTCTCGCGGAAATAGTACAAGTACTGTTCCCGAGACATCCACAGCTGGAGCCAGTAGCTAGCTTGCCACCGCCCGAGGCTCCACACGTCACACTTGAGGAGCTAAAGGCGGCGACAAAACATATAGGCGACAGAAAGGCCCCGGGCCCGGATGGGATCCCAAATAAAGCTCTAAAGTTGGCGATCTCATGCCGGGCACAGGTGTTCGTCGAGACGTTCACCAAGTACCTCCAAGACGGCATATTTCTAAGAGTATGGAAACTTCAACGCTTGATCCTCCTGCCAAAAGGTGACAAGCCGGTTGAAGGGCCGTCAGGCTACAGGCCAATCTGTCTGTTAGATACAATGGGAAAAGTCCTGGAGACTATCATATATAACCGGGTGTTAGGGATAGTTGAGGAAAGAGGGACCCTCTCGGAACACCAATTTGGTTTCCGGAAGGCAAGGTCCACTGTGGATGCCATAAGCGCAGTCGTCAGCATCGCCGAAAAAGCGATCGCTGGGACTCGCTGGAGATGGGGCGACAAGGAGTATTGCGCAATAATAACGCTAGACATCAGGAATGCCTTCAACTCCGCGAGTTGGGCGAGGATAATAGGCAGACTGGAGCAGATCGGACTACCGATATATCTCCAGAACATCCTGGGTAGTTATCTATCGGACAGAGTGTTAGAGTACGACACAGAGATAGGCTGTAGGCAGTATAGGGTCTCCGCGGGGGTTCCACAAGGATCGGTCTTGGGACCGCTCCTGTGGAACATTATGTATGACGAGGTGCTAAGGCTCCAGCTGCCAGGCGGATGCAAGCTTATTGGCTTTGCAGACGACCTGGCGTTAGTTGTGGTAGCCAAAGAGACGAAGGAAATTGTGATGAATGCTAATAGAGCAATTTTGTGCATTAGTGAGTGGCTGATAAGCGCCAGCCTGGAATTGACAAGCCACAAAACTGAGGCTGTGCTAATTTCAAGCAGGAAAGTCGTGGAGTATATTGACATCCAAGTGGGCGATGTGACTATCAAGTCGAAAACATCGCTCAAGTACTTGGGTGTCATAATAGACAACCGACTGAGCTTTCGCCACCACATAGAGTGTGTAAGTAAGAAGGCATCAAAGATGCAGGCAGCACTCTCAAGGATGCTGCCCAACATTGGAGGGCCTAGAGTAGGAACGCGTCTTCTCTTAGGTAGATTTGTAGCCTCGATGTTGCTCTATGCAGCACCAATATGGGCAACAGCTCTTCAGGGTAGCAAGGAGCTTAGGAGAAAGATATCTGCGCCATACCGCCTCAGTGCACTAAGGGTGATCTCCGGATTCCGAACCATTTCGGACGAGGCAGCCTTAGTTCTAGCAGGCATGATCCCAGTAGACATTCTAGCAAACGAAATGAAAAATATCTATAGGAGTAGAGCAGAAGAAGGAAGATTTTCCGATGTGAGAGTTGTCCGTAGAACGGAGCGGGAAGCTTCGTTAGGCGCATGGCAAGAAAGGTGGCGCTCTTCGACGAAGGGAAGATGGACTTTTAGTCTAATCCCCAACGTCGTCGAGTGGCTTATTAGGAGTAGGGGACTGCCTAACTTCCATATCACCCAGTTCTTTACTGGGCATGGAGGTTATAGGCAGTACCTGTATAGGTTCCGTCATGAAGAGGCTCCCCAATGTACAGAGTGCGGTCCCCTAGAGGAAAACCCACTCCACATAATGTACCAGTGTTTCAGGTACATTACAGACACAAGGGAGTCCCTCCAGCTGACGGTCTGATAGGGTTCATGGTAGAGTCGGATGCGAACTGGCTACGAGTTAGCCAGCTCATTATAGACATCCAGAAAGATTTGAGAAGACGAGAGAGGGACCGTAGGTTGTACGAGAGAGCCTAGATGAGGCTCCCAATCCCCTTGAACTAATGCCTAACGGTGATACCGGGGTGTGTGTGGTGTGAGTTGTGTGAGGGGTGAGTTTAGTTGGTAAGTGCCTAAGTGCGGCAAGTCCAGCATACTTTCTGGTAAGGGCCAGATGTATCTTTTGAAGATTATCACCCCCATGGCGTATCCATGGAAAAAAAAAAAACATATGTGTATTCACTAACATATTCAATGACGCAGCAGCAGTATAAGGCAATCAGCAAACGTTTAGACATTCGAATGCAACCGCTAACGGACTAAACGCAACCAAATTTTCTGGCACATTTTTGCTCGAGCCAACATCCAACCGGGTCCGTGACTCAATCTCTGACTGTGCCGAAAAGAGTGTGTTCGTTTACGCTTGTATGAAATGGTATATCTACGTATTGTATGGTTAGTTATTGTGAGTACTAAATCATTTTAAAAAAAATTATTACAAAAATTAAATTTTAATTCTTATTTTATTCTCAGGAAGCCGTACGTAAAATGGAGGTCGCAACCAGATCGCAAGATGGTAGGCGAATGGCGGGCACGCCCCTGCACAAGCCAGATGTACAACAAGCGTGCACAGTCCAGCGATGTCACTTGGCAGCAGCAGTAGATGAAACTCTGGAGACTATTGGCAGACGAGGACACGGGGCAGTGCGCACATGCACCTGCCAGTACATCCAAACAGGCCAAAGGCATCAACGGGGGCTGCAGCAGCTATCAGCACGACGAAAAAGGTCCGGCGCAGTCTGTCAATTATTAGAGGGATTTGCGTGAGTGGCTGATTATTTCTTTATTTTGGAAGAAGATGCAAAACGTTAAGTAATAACGTGTTAGATGACGTCTTCAAGTGAGCTTTCGTGGGCGCAACATATGCAGCAACATGTAGGAGTACACACGGTGCCATATGGCATCAAAGCATGTAGGATTTAACTCGGAAGGTAAGTAAATGTTGTGTGTAGTTTGTTCAATGGTCACATTTAGGTTTGGGACCATTGGCTTTATTAGTAAAATATAAAGTTGTTTATCTGCATGCAATACTAGTAGAACGTTTAAATTGATTTGTTTTTTGTCAATTTTCAGGTAACAAAAGATGTGAAGCGTGTAGCAGTCGTCAATTGGAGCATACGTTCGTTTTTACTTTTTTCTATTACATATAAGGTGAGTGCACATGTGAGATGCAATTGCCTGTGATTTTAGTCTAATATGGTTTTCTTTTTCAGATCACGTTGTACAGAACTAACATCGATGTTTATTTAAATATATCAAGTGCATTTCAATGCAATTTGTAATTGTGTTTTTGTTGTCTTGATATTGGTGTGGTTAGGATATCATTATTTTAGATGTGTCGTCGCAGAAGGAGTCCCAGGCAAGAACTTTACAGCTTAGTGCAGGCCGCAAGCACCTACTTATAGTAGACTAAGGTTTACATCAGTCTCCACTGTGTCTTCTTCCATCATTCGTTGGAGAGCTCTACTTGTTGTGTCAAGGCCATGAGTAAGTATTGATTCCTGGCAAGGATCAGGAGTATTATCAGGTATTATTATTTGCTGGATTCCGAGGGGTTGTGCCTGTATAATTTCCAAAGCACTTTCTCTGCTTATTAAACCATCTCTGTATCTTTTTCGTAGAGTGTGTATAACCATCTCTCCAAATCTCTCGATCGGACGATTTTGGCGTAGCTGTAATCTTCGAGATTCTGCTTCAGCCAGCCTGGCCGCCTCACGCCTTTCATGTTCTTCCTCTTCAATACGAATGAGTGTCGGCAGTGGATAAGTAGTTGATTGTATTGGAATATGTGATGCAGACGGCTGATTTTGAGCTTGGAGGACTTGTATATGCTGACGTTGTTGGAGGAGGTATCTTGGACTTTGAAGTCGCAGTGGCACATACGGCTGTAGAAGGAGTTCGGAAATCTCTGGATTGCCATGGCCGCTTAGTGAGTTAGCAAATCTTTGGCTTGTCGTTTGGAAGGATTCGTTGACTGACTTAATTAGGTAAGTTTCTCTTATTGTGTCATTTCGTATAAGCCAAGATACATTTACAGATTTTTATACCCGCCTACCCAAAGGGTAGAAGGGTATTATGGCTTTGTGCCGACCGAAAATGTATGTAACAGGCAGAAGTAAGCATCTCCGACCCCATAAAGTATATATATTCTTGATCAGCGTCAACAGCCGAGACGATATAGCCATGTCCGTCTGTCCGTCTGTCCGTCTGTCCGTCCGTATGAACACCTAGATCTCAGAGACTATAAGAGATAGAGCAACAAATTTTTCGCGACAGTATGTCTTATTGTTGCACGCAGATCAAGTTTGTATTTGATTTTGGCCACGCCCCCTCCCGCCCCCGTAAATCGAATAAAACCGAATTGCAAGCGTCGTTTTAAACCTAGAACGTTCAATTTTGGTATGCACAATACAACTCACCATGTTAATGATCTCTGCAAATTTGGTTACAATCGGATCAAAAACACAGAAGTTATGAAGATATTACTTTTATAAGGCGTTACCACGTGCAACTGCTAGTGCTGCCTAGCTAGTTGCTATGACACTCCGCGACATAATAATGGTGTTCAATAAGCCAACTAAAGTGCCGCCAAGCTAATAACTTCGAACAAAGAAAATTTTGATATATTATTTTGGTATTTTTAGTATATTTTTAGTATTTTTTCAGTATATTTTCATACTGTTATATAAATATAATATTTTGATGGTAAAATTGGGTGGCGGGTATCTCACAGTCGAGCAAACTCGACTGTAGCTTTCTTACTTGTCTTTGGAAGGATTCCTTGCTTTTATTTTAGAGCAGAGAAAGCTTATGTGCGGGCTGAGTGTGAGCTTGCGATCAAGGGTGGCTCCTAGGTATGTATGTGAAGATTTTGACGGAATTAAGTGCGTATTTATTAGTGGTGATGTATTTTTTTTTAGATGTTTCAAGACTTCGCAGAGCATACATGACATGCGCTGTCTTATTTGTGTTAATTGAGATGCCCCATTTCTTAGCCCATCTGTGGAAGTGCTGTAGGTAGCGTGTATTTTCGTTAATAGCCAGTCCAGAGAAGTTAGAGGCGGACATAATGACTGTGTCGTCTGCAAATGTTGATAAAAGCATAATTGGCTGATTTGCAGCTGGGAAACGAGACCGTTGGGTCAACTGCGGTAAGGGCATGTCTGAGGAGAATATGGTGTATAGCACAGGGCCAAGGACACTTCCCTGCGGTACACCTGCTGTGATTCGGTCAATTCGTGATTTGAATCCATCGTTGCAGTTTACTACAAACGTTCGATCCAAGAGGTAGTGTTGTATGATACGGAATAAGCCAATTGGCAACAATTGTATTAGTTTGAATAGAAGGGCGTCGTTCCATACTCTATCGAATGCCTCAGAGATGTCGAGGAAGACAGCGGAGCAGAATTGACGGTTTTCAAGTGCATTTAATATAAACTGAGTGACACATGATAGCTGCTGTTCTGTTCCATGTTCTCTTCTGAACCCGAATTGCTAAGTAGGTATTGCATTAGCAAACTTTTCAACTTCAAATAGTCTTTTTAATAAAAAGTCTCTCAAAGATCTTAGAGAGGCCAGGCAGCAAGCTTATTGGGCGGTATGAAAACGTTTCAGACGAGTTTTTACCAGGTTTAAGGATCATGGAGATGCAAGCATGTTTCCATTTAGTTGGAAAGTAGCCTAATCTAAGGGAAGAGTTATAGATGAGAAGCAGGTAGAGAATGGCTTTTTGTGGCAATAGATTTATTAGGCGATTATCTATTTTATCTTCTCCAGGAGATTTTGCTGGTTCAAGTGCTTCAATTTCAAGTTTAAGCTCATTGAGTTTATTGGTCTAGGTGTAGGCTGTCGTCCTTCAGAGAGTAGCTGTAGCTTAAGGTTCAGTTCATTTTTTATATGCAGCTGGTCATTTCATGTGGAAGTAATGGTGGCACGCTAGTTAACCAGTTTGTTACACTTTTGATGTTAGATGCATATTTTTCGTTGCGTGCCATCCCTGTATTGAGGTCTATGCTAAGTGGTGAAGTTAGCATAAGCTGGTGAGTTTATTTGAGTGAGGTGCGAGGGTGGGCTGAGTGAGTGTGAGTGAGAGAGTGCAGCTGAGAGAGAGGAAGCACTGCTCTCTACTGTGATAGGTTTGCTGTCACTCTTTGCGTACTTGGAGTTGAGTGAATTTTGTTTTGCTTCTATTGTGTTTATTTGCGCTTCAGTCGCTTTCTCAGTTGAGTGCTTTTGTAAGTGTGTAAGTGTCATTGACTTATGTCCAGTTAAGTGTTCGGCCAATGGTCGTGAATCTGCTTTTGAGTGAGAGTCAGGTGGGAGAATGATTGCGGTAGTTGCCTTCGTTTCTGCGGCTGTTTTTGGGAGCGCGACATCTTGAATATGGTGTGCATTACCGCTGTTGCTATGCATGATTTTTTTTTTTGACAATATACGTTAACCTTTTGTTAGACTCATATAATACTGGCGGTATTTCAAACTGTAGTTGCCAACTTTGGTAGTTTGAACATAAGTCCCCATAAGTGCCAATCGAGTGGACCACGTGAATAATGACATCACCTAAAATCTGTAAACAGATTTTATTGGCTTTGGGCTATTTTGATGAATAATGCTATGTATATATTCAATGGATTCAATGGATATATATAATGGGTTGGCATTTGTTAGTTGTTAGTAGCTTGTTAGTTGTTAGTAGTGTTTTGTTTTTGCAATTTTAATCTTTCGATGAAATTGGCGGCTTAATATTTGGATTGTTTTAAAATGGTGGCTTGTTTTTACCCGTCGGTATGGGTTTGGAGGTATGCTAGAACATGTCACTAGGTGCTCAAAATTATATTACTTTGGCTATTAGCAACAGTGCTCCGATACTGAAGTGGCTGGTTTATGCTAGAGCATGTCCTAAGCGTACACAGTTGTATTTCGTTACTCTGTCTATGGCTTAGCAACAATGCACTTATGCATAGGATATTGGAGTGGTATTGTAATTTTAATCTTTCGATTAAATTGCCGGCTTAATATTTAGATTATTTTAAAATGGTGGCTTGTTTTACCCGTCGGTATGGGTTTGCAGGTATACTAGAACATGTCACTAGGTGCTCAAAGTGGTATTACTTTGGCTATTAGCAACAGTGCACCGATACTGAAGTGGCTGGCCTATACTAGAGCAAGTCACTAAGCGTACACAGTTGTATTTCGTTACTCTGTCTATGGCTTAGCAACAATGCACTTACGCATAGGATATTGGAGTGGAATTGCAATTTTAATCTTTCGATTAAATTGCCGGCTTGATTTTCGGATTTTTTGGAGTGGTATTGCAATTTAATCTTTTGATTAAATGCATAGGATATTGGAGTGTTATTGCAATTTTAATATTTCGATTAAATGGCCGTCTTGATTTTCAGATTGTTTTTGGAGTGGTATTGCAATTTAATCTTTCAATTAAATTGGCAGCTTAATATTTGGATTGTTTATCGCAATTTAATCTTTAGATTAAATTGCCGGCTTAATATTTGAATTGTTCATTGGAGTGGTATTGTAATTTAACAATACTAAAGTGGCTGGTCTATGCTAGAGTATGTCACTAGGCGTACACAGTTGTATTTTGTTACTCTGTCTATGGCTTAGCAACAATGCACTTATGCATAAGATATTGGAGTGGTATTTAATATTTCAATTAAATTACCGGCTTAATATTTGAATTGTTATTGGAGTGGTATTGCAATTTAATTTTTTAATTAAATTGGCGGCTTAATATTTGAATTGTTATTGGAGTGGTATTGCAATTTAATTTTTTAATTAAATTGGCGGCTTAATATTTGGATTATTTTAAAAAGGTGGCTTGTTTTTACCCGTCGCTATGGGTTTGGAGGTATACTAGAACATGTCACTAGGTGCTTAAAGTGGTACTACTTTGGGTATTAGCAACAGTGCTCCGATACTGGAGTGCTGGCCTATGCTAGAGCATGTCACTAAGCGTACACAGTTGTATTTCGTTACTCTGTCTATGGCTTAGCAACAACGCACTTATGCATATGATATTGGAGTGGTATTTTGGATTGTAGGTTGGAATCAAATTGCTAAGTAGCAGTTCATTCCTTAGGCTTTTTAGTGTTAGTTTATTAAAGGGTGGTTGTTTATAAACTAAACTCCCTTTTCTTATCATTACCACTTACACTTTTAGAGTAGTTATTTACATAACATTTTGGCTTAAAATCCAATTTTTGAGTTTTGGAGTAGTTATTTACATAACATTTTGGGTTAAAATCCTATTTGGCTTTGAAATGAATTATTGTGTAAAATGATTTTGTGCTGGTGGTTGTGAAATTTAAATTTCATTTGGCGTTTGCTGGGTAAGGGGTTGTGGGCAGCTAAACTGCCCTATTTGTATTTGGAGAGTAGATATTTGGCGTTCAGTAACTTGCAGATTTAAAGTTAGAGAACGTAGACTGCGATTTAGTTCAGTCATGTCTGAAGCTGAGCTGGAAAAGCGGAGTGTGAACGTTCGTTCAGTGGTGTCAGGATCATAAGGGAAATCTTTGCCTAACATCTGAGATATTTTGTATAAGCGTTTGCTTATTTATCTCAAGGTTGGCAAGTTGTTGTTGTAGATTTTCCAAAAGTAATTTGCTTTGGAGGCTGTCGTATTGGCTTAATATATTTTTGTAGTGGTATAACACATTAGGACCTTTATTCGGTCCAAAATTCAAGCATCATTAAAGCTGGAAAAATTTAACTTCTCATATGAATGGGAAATCGCATTATTCAAAATAAGTGTTCCTGTCGAGCATTTTAGTAAAGTTTGCTCAAAAGACTTCTGTCCGGAATACTTAATTATTAAAGTATGTAAATAAAAAGAAAAATCGGCCACCGATTTTACTTCCAAATGTTACCACTAATTCCTCTAAGCCTCAAACTCCATCTGATAGCTCAAAAACTAACTTCTCTCCTGCTTGGCTATCAAAATGTAAGAGGCCTTTGTAGTAAACTTAATAATGTTTATTTAGATAACTTAAATTTTCCTTTTCATGTCATTGCCTTCACTGAAACTTGGTTAAGGCATAATATTCTGAATACTGAAATCTTTACTAACAAATTTTCTGTCTATAGACGTGATCGCATGCAGAGTCGTGGTGGTGGTGTACTTATTGCTGTCGATGCTGATATCTCTTCTGAGCACGTAGATTTAGGTAGTGATTTAGATATCGGATTTGTAGCTGTAAAACTAATTTATTGTAGTTTTGGTATCTTTATCACCTACTCATACATACCTCCTGCCTCAGATAACTCTCTGTATTTATCCCATTTTTCTGTAATCAATAGTATTTCTGAAAAGCTTTACGATCGTGATTTCTTAATAGTTCTTGGAGATTTTAATATTTCTGGAATTTCGTGGCTTTCGTCATGTGAGTCCAACTTTTTTTCCAACTTTTTTAGCTTTGTCTCAAACCAATTGTATACCAAATTGTCTAGGTAAAATGCTTGATCTGATTTTTATTTTGGATCCCAATACCTGCACGGTGTCCAGATCAAATTCTATTTCCTCACCTGAGGATCCCTACCACCCTACTCTGGAGGTGCTGATTGACTTACCAGCAAGTGTTTCGGTTGTTTTCGGAAGATCGATTTTAAAAAACTTTCTTTGCTTCTTTCACGTACTGACTGGTCCCCACTTTCTTCTTGTATTGACCTGGACAAGGCAGTTGAAATTTTTATTCTACATTAAACTCTCTGTTTGATGCTTGTGTTCCCTTTGGTACTCCACAATTGTCTAATAGACCGTCATGGTTTACCAAAGAACTAACAAAGTTAAAGAATAAAAAATCAAAGCTTTATAAAAAATATAAGGAAACTGGCTCTCTCTTATATTTTTCTCGCTACACTGTTGCTCGTTCCGATTTCTCCACGCTAAATAATCTTTGCTACAAGGATTATTTGAGAAAGTGCAGACTTACGTTTCAGCGTGACCCGAAACGCTTCTATGACTTCGTTAATTCGAACATTATTTTATGAAAAAAGACAGCTTTTAATGATCGTGGCATTGCCGATCTGTTTGCTGATTTTTTTCAAACGACCTATTCCACATCAACTTTTTATAGAGCCCAGTCTTATCCGTATCAAGTAAACCAAGCGAATTGCATTTTTTGGTCCCTTACTTTCTGAAAGTTTACTCTTACGTGAACTTAAGTCATGTAAACCAGTTTTCTCTCCTGGCCCTGACGGAGTTCCTAGTTGCATGCTTAGGTTCTGTGCATAGGGACTTTGTAAACCACTTTTAAAATTATTTGAATTGTCTGTAGAGTTGTGCTCTTTCCTAATCTTTGGAAAGAGTCTTACATCATTCCTCTCTTGAAAAAAAGGAAATAAATCCAACGTTCTCCAAGTTGTCTGCTATTCCCAAAGCATTTGAGAAACTAATAACTTCTCAACTGCAACACTGCTGTAAATCTATAATTTCACCCTACCAGCAAGGGTTTGTGAAATGTAGGTCTACTACCACTAACTTATTAGAATTCTCATCAATTGTTATTGAAGGGTTCCAATCAAAAATGCAAATGGATGTCATTTACACTGATTTCAGTAAGGCTTTTGATTCTGTCAACCATAGTCTCTTATTATACAAGCTCAATCTTCTTGGATTTCCACAGAACTTAATTTTGTGGATATCTTCATATCTTTCATTTAGAATTCAAAGAGTATTTTACAAGGGCTCTGTGTCCAAGACTGTCCAAGTCACTTCCGGCGTACCCCAAGGAAGTCATTTATCCCCATTGCTGTTTACATTATTTATAAATGATCTACCGTCCGTTATATCATACTCTCGCATACTTATGTATACAGATGATGTTAAGATTTGTCTGACTTTTAATGATCCCATAAATAGCCTCAGATTGCAATCTGACCTTGATTGTTTTCAATCGTGGTGTGCTATAAATTTATTAAATCTTAATTCCAATAAATGTAAACTTATGACATTTTTTAGGGGTATTCTCCATTTAAATAATTATCATCTTAATGATACTCCACTTGAGCGAATAGAGTCAGTAACTGATTTAGGTATCCTTCTTGATTCAAAATTAAAGTTTGATAAGCATATTTTGGCTGCTTCTAATAGAGCCATGGGTGTCCTTGGATTTATTAAACTAAACACTTGTACATCTCACTGGTTCGTCCCATTCATGAGTATGGATCTAATATCTGGTTCCCCCAGTATAGGGTTCATCAAGATAGGCTTGAATCAGTGCAGAAACAATTTCTTCTTTTTTGCTCTTCGTAGTCTTAGCTGGAATCCCACAATTAGATTGCCTTCTTATCGTAGTAGACTTTTATTACTAAACCTTCCTTCTCTTTCTGACCGTAGAACTATGCTAGGTGTAGTGTTTCTACATAGACTAATCATTGGCGAAATTGACTCATTGCAGATGACAAGTCAGATTAGCTTTATCGTTCCGGTCAGAACGACTAGAAATTTTCTTCCCCTCTCACTTTCCCGCTGTAGTACTAACTATGCCAGTCACAATCCTTTCCGTATTTTATGTGTAAATTATAATAACTTTTCTAGTCTAGTTAATAATACTAACACTTCCTTAGAAATTAAAACATTACTCCTAGATACATTAGCTCGTATTTAGGAATAGTTCTAATTATTATTATTAGTAGTAATAGTATTATTATTATTATTTTATTCTTTTTGTTAATACAATTTGGTTGTTTTGTCTGTGTTAAGTGTTCGCGACCTCCGTTCCCGCACGTTATGCGGTTGCCCCTCGGTCGGATGGGCGGGTGGTCGTGTCTGCCTAGGTCCGCGCGTTAACAAGCCCGAGCTTGGTGTCGCTGGGCCACTTGATCGTACTGCCGTTAGTACGTCAACGTCCAACGTCCAAGATATATAATATACTTGTTAATATGTTGTATGAGTCTGGGACGACTTCTGGCTAGCCTAAGTGGTACATAGGCGTTGGCTATGAGCTTTCTTGCTTCAATATTATGGTGTATACTGAGTCGATCATCATGGTTATGTGAAAATTCTTCATATGTTTCATCAAATGGTACTGACTTGGAATCGTTAATTACAACTTCATTGGTAGTGTGTAGTGGGGGGTTTACAATACTCCTTAGTGTGGAACTATGGAAGCTTGCAATTCTGGAGGTTTGTGTTTGGCTTGCTAATGCTCCCCATATTGGTAGGCTATAATGCCAGATGGGGGCTATTAGCTGTTTATACAGGATTACTTTACAGTTTTTGGCAGTTTGCTATTTTTATTTAATAGCCATTCAAGCTGGGTTTTTCGTGACTTTAGTTTAGTCATAAGGGCATTCATATGTTTGCACATATTTAATTTCTTGTCCATATTTAGACCTAGGTAAGTATGGAACGGCTTGGTTTCAATGGTATGTCCCATTAATTTGGGAGCTTCTGTGGCTAGGTATATGTAGCTCTCATCCTTTAGGGAGAAGAGTACATGCCCCGTTTTATTTTTATTCAGGTTAATGCACCATTTATAGGTCCATTCTGTTAAGGCAATGAGAATGGTCTCGACTTGGCTAAAGGCATCCTGGGCGATATCTAATGCCACCATTACAATGGTGTCATCAGCATAGGTGGCAAGTAAGGTAGTAGTACCTCTTGGGATCCTGGCTAAAATATCTTCTGGTATTGGCATATCAGAAGTATAAAATGAGTATAGCACAGGGCCCAACATACTGCCTTGCGGCACTCCGGCTTCAATGGATTTAGGGAAGATTTTGCCCCCCATGGCCGTACGGCTTGAGAGATAACTGGTGATTACTCGATGGAGTGTTGGTGGCAAGAGTTTGTTAAGCTTAAAGATCAAGCCCTGATGCCAGACTCTATCAAAGGCTTCTTGGATGTCTAGGAATACTGCAGAACATTACTTATTGTTCTCAAAGGCTTTGAGTACAAATTGTGTTGTTCTGGCTAGTTGCTGGTCTGTTGAATGTCGGTAACGAAATACAAACTGGTGATTTGGGATGGCTTTTTGAAATCATTACACTCAAACATTCGTGTGAGAAGTAATGTCTCAAATAATTTGGATAGGCCTGATAATAGGCTGATTGGTCTATAAAAGCCTAGTAGCTCAGTTGGTTGCCTGGTTTATGTATCATTGTGACTGTCTAAGCATATTATTATATATGAGTATTAGATACAGAATGGCAGATATTGGAAGGGCTTTGATAACTCTGTTATCGATATTGTCTGAGCCTGGGGCTTCGTTATTTTTCAATTTTCGGATAAGGAGCTTGAGCTCTCTGACCGTGACGGGTAGGAAAGTGGATGGCTCCACTGTGTTGGGTAAGTGGTTTGTTTCAATTTGGAGTCTTTGCTCCATGGTGTTTAAGAAAATGGATTTGAATCTGGATTCAAGGTGTTTTGAAAAAGCTTCAGCTTTTTCCAGTGTGGTTTTTGCACCATCCGTTGTTAGCGGATGGTTCATTGGAGTAGTTTTTAATTGGCAGATTTGGGAATGGCTGTTTCTTAATTTGGTTAGTGAATTTCCACAGCTTTAGCATGCTGTATATGTCACTTGGGTTTATTTGGCTTAATGTTCTGTTAAGCCTATTGTGTTTTTGGGCTTTAAGAGCCTTTTTCAGCTGGTTTGCATATTTATGCAGTCTTCTGGCTTGGAAATCTCTTAATACGAGATGGTTGTCTTTTAAGTTGCGTTTAAGAATTAATAAGATTCTTATACGCCTGTTTGGTGTATATCGATTGTTGAATCGACTATTAGGGGGTAGATTTGGCATTTGGCTTTTTGCAAATAAGGCTGCTTGATGGATATTATTGGTGAGTATGTCGACAGTGTCCTCAATATCTTGACCAGAGGAGATATTGGTCAAGATAATATTGGAATCTTTTAATGTCGGCATTTTCTGGTAGCAGAGGCCTTTTATGAGGCATGCTTTCTGGTTTACACAATAGTTGTATAAGTAGTGGGAGATAATCGGAACCTAGTTCCATTTGTGATTCAATGTGAAGCATATTATCAGGGATATTTTTTTTTCTCTGCTCTGTGAGCTTTTTATTAGCACACCGAGGCCGGCTCGCGAGTTGCGAGGAGCGCGCACACGTCCGGCCTACGCGATGGATATATCAACTCTATGTTCCTCCATTACCAATTGGCAACATGCGGGAAGGTTTAAGTTTACAATATAAGAGAAAAATTTGAATTTTTGCGGGCCCGCCAATCAGAGCTCGATTGACGGGCACACTGGACTTTTACGTAAGCGTTACAGCTGACCTTAATTCGCTTAACGTTAACATGCAAATCAAAGTCAGCTGTAAGTGTCCATATGTTACATTAATTTCATTATTTACTGATACAATTTAAGTTAAGTGAAATTAAAACAAAGTGAACTGACATTTAAATAAAAAGTAAACAAAAGTGAAACTTAACACACCAACAAATAGACAAGAGTGACGTAGAACATGTAACATTAACTTACATTCTACAATAGATCATTCAAGTCATTTATTGGTGGAGCTTATTGGCAATGTTTTTTAAATTACAAAATTTGGTCAAGTTATTTATTAATAGGACAAGAGGGGACGTTACGTTAAAATATTTATTCTAATAAATAATTGTTGTCGCTCCTCCAGTCTCTTCATATTGGCCACCTGTTTTTCTTAAGCTCGTTGTTTGTGTAGGTCACGCACTGGTCACGCATGCGTGTGTCTGTGTGTCGTTCCAGTGCTGTTTGTGTTCGTTTCAGGTGTATTGGCTGCAACCCCTTCTTCTGCTGCTGTTGTCGCTGCTTCATCGTGGGGCCGCTCGTCTTTCGTCAGTTGCTGGTAAGTATATATTTATTGCTCAGGAGCTGCTGAATATAATATTTATATTGATTATTATTATTATTTCTTGCATAGTGTATTAATATACATTTATATTTTCAGCTGTCATGTTTCTCTTTCAGGTAAGTATTGATCTATTATATATTGTATTTTCTTTTCTCTTTTAAGGTAATGATGGCATTCTCAGACGGATGTTTTCTCCGCCACCATTAGTTCCATCGCTGTTAAAGTTGTTTCAGTTGCAGGCCGCACAGCCAGAGTTTATATACATACTATTACATATGTATATATATATTAATGAATTAAATTCTTTTCAGAATCAAGTCTGGCTGCTATATGTACGGCTCGTTGAATGTGTTTGTGTCCGGTTGTGCAAAAGGTATGTATGTTTGGTATAATTTATTTTCTAATATATTTTCTTCTTTTCCAGATTATTTGTCAATACAGACAACAGGATTACTTCGCCTCCAGGAGGTGCATCACTGCCACCGATGCTTCGGATGATGCTGCTGTCTGTGTAGATCCACTGTGTGCTTTGCTTATTGACCAATTAGTCATTTGTAAGTACTTGTACATATGTTATGTATGTATCCTCTAATGTGTATTTTCTTCTTTTGCAGGTTATTTATTTAGCCATACAGACGACTGGATTACTCCACCACCAGAAGGTGCGCCGCTGCCACCGGTGCACCATCTACTGCTGCTATCTGTGTAGATCGTCTGTGTGCCTTGTGTATTGGCTAGTTGGTCATTGATAAGTACTTGTACATACGTTTATGTATGCGTCTTTTAATATGTATTTTCCTCCTTAAAGGGACATTTATTGTCAATTAAGGTGATTGAATTGTGCCTCCATCATCAGTCTTATCGCTGCCACCGATACTCTGGATGATAGTCATGTTACTAAAGTTATGTACAGCGCACATACATTTCCATTTTGCACATTTAATTTATTATTTTTATTCCTTTTTCAGAATCGTCATTTGCTGTTTGTTGTGTGGGTCATCTATGTGGTTGTGGTCTGGCCGCTTTGGACGTAGGTAAGTATTTGTTTTTATTAATGGGTATTTATATTCTAATATTAATTTTATTCTTTTTCAGATTTTCAAATTGGCAATTAAGACGACTGGATTAGTCCTCCATCAGTAGTTACATCGCTGCCAACGATGCTTCGCCTGACGTCAAAATTGCAAAAGATATGAGTTGGTTATATACTTTTATATATATATATGTATTATTGAAAATTGTTGCTCTTTTGCAGAAACACCTTTGGCTGCCGTCTGTGTGGATCGTTTATGTGCTTTGCGTTTTAGCCAATTTGGTCGTTAAATAAGTATTTGTAGATAAATATATGTATACTTATTCTAAAACCTTTTTTTAACCTTTATATGTTGTCTATGAAGTATGTTATTTTCCCTTTTGACCTCGGTTGAGTATTATTGAGTATGTATTGTATTATATATTTTATAATATACATTATGTTATGTCATCTTTTTTCAGGTGTCCTGTTGCTGATGCAGTATTATCTGTATTTGTTTACTATTGTCAATGTCAACGAGAAGATTGACGAATATAAGTATTTATTTTATACGAACGTATATGGATATATACTTTTGATTATCTATTTTGTTTTCAGATGAGAATCCTACAGTTCCATGTTGGTGCCTATATTGAATGTTTATTTTACATGTGTCCATGAAGTGGTGAGTATTGTTCTATATATATAATTTTTTTCTCGCAGTGCTCTGTGAGCTTTTTATTGGGCACCGGGGCCGGCTCGCGGGTTGCGAGGAGCGCGCTTAAGGTATTTTACATAAATTATATACGCGCGCACACGTCCGACCTACTCGGATGACTTTCCAACTTTAAGTCCACCATTACCACTTGGCTACATTCGGGACGATTGCTATCACATTTAACGAGAAAAAAATTTGAATTTAAATTATGTATGCCCGCCGAACATTTAAATGTCAACGGGCACACTGGACTTTACGTTAACATAACAGCTGAGCTTCTCTTGATTAACGATAACATACAAGAAAAGCTCAGCTGTGAAGGTCCGATAAGAATTATTACCACTAACCATACAATACGTAGATATACCATTTCATACAAGCGTAAACGCACACACTCTTTTCGGTATAGTCAGACCCTGGAGCACACTTTAGTTGCATGTTGGCTCGAGCAAAAATGTGCCAGAAAATTCGGTTGCGTTCAGTCCGTTAGCGGTTGCATTCGAACGTCTAAACGTTTGCTGATTGTCTTGTACTGCTGCTGGTCATTGAATATGTTGGTGAATTCATATATGTATAAGGCAAAATGCAAATGTGTTGAGCTGTAGGCAAATTTTCTGTATTCGATTTGCAGCTAGCACCAATTGTTGTTCTTATTTTGGTTTCTTGTCTTGTGCCCTCCCTCCCCTTACTCTTGTTTTCATCGACATCGTATTGTCTTGTGTTGTGTCTTGTGCCCTCCCTCCCCTTACCCTTGTTTTCTTCCTCACATCGTATTGTGACGAATTGTGTTCTGTTGCTGGTAGTGATTTTGTTGATTTGATTTTTTACTTTTGCTGGCGTGTGCCGACTGCACCTGTCGATCTTGTTTGAATATTGTGTTATTATTATCAATTTAGAAGTATAGACATATTATATTTAAATTTTAGCATATTTTATTGCGAGTTTATATATGTACTTATGTATGTAATCATATATAATAACTTGGAATAAAATATGCTGAAATTTAAATATAATATGTTCATACTAATTATTTGCTAATAATATCAAGTTATGTCAAAATATTCAAAGACAGGTGTAATCGGCGCAAGCCACCGAAATAAAACAACAACGACTCAACAAGTGCATCAACAGCAGCATAATTATCAACGCGAACGAAATCGAAAGAAGCAGACAAGAGAACACCGAAATGGCGAAGGTCATAAAATAATAACAATCCAAGCAATGCATATGAATCGGAAGAAAACAGCAACAGAACAAAAACAGCGTGTTATTAATCAGCTGTATACTCTTGCCTACAATTTCTATGATTTTGATGCCAGAGCAATATATGGCAACAAGGAAGAGCATAAACTATTCAACTATCCAAATGAGGCATTCAGAAATCACAAATATGAAACGCTGGGCAATGCACTCACATTGACAAGCTAAACCCATACTATTGTATGTTGTCAAATACATACATACGTGCATTTACCAACACATTCATGCATATGAAATATTCTAAAAATCAAAACAGCTAAAATTTGAAACGCTGGGCAATGCTTGCGCCTTTGAGAGTATTGGTGAATACACATATAAGGCAAAATGCAAATGTGTTGAGCTGTGTAAGAAAACAATGGTAAGGGGAGGGAGGGCACAAGACACAACACAAGACAATACGATGTCGATGAAAACAAGAGTAAGGGGAGGGAGGGCACAAGACAAGAAACCAAAATAACAACAACCATTGGTGCTAGCTGCAAATCGAATACACAAAATTTGCCTACAGCTCAACACATTTGCATTTTGCCTTATACATATATGAATTCACTAACATATTCAAGAACCCAGCAGCAGTAAAAGACAATCAGCAAACGTTTAGACATTCGAATGCAAACGCTAACAGACTAAACGCAACCGAATTTTCTGGCACATTTTTGCTCGAGCCAACATGCAACCGTGTCCGTAACTCAATCTCTGACTGTGCCGAAAAGAGTGTGTTCGTTTACGCTTGTATGAAATGGTATATCTACGTATTGTATGGTTAGTGCTAAAAGTTTGTAAAAATTATACCGGATTATACCAATTAACTTAAAATAGTTACGCCAATTATTTGTTAACCCTAAATAATCTGCTTAAACATAATAATTTAGTACATTTCATATAACTCTATATTATTATCACAGTTTCATCACAGACTTGTAAATTATGCTATACCTAATTTAATAGCACTTAAAATATTGTTAATACTAATTTTTCTAAAATTACTATTACGCCAATACCGAATTATTGCTTTACTAACTAAAATTGTCAATTGAAGTTGGACTAGAGGTGAGCGTGAATGATAAGCTTGGGCCAAAGGTGGTTGTCCAGGGCGTTCACTCGCAGGTTACCCCTGATGAATTCATGATGATTTATACGATATGAACCTCAAAGACGTAATGTCTCGTGAGGCCTTTAAAAAAAGGAGTCCGAATGGTCAGCAAACCGTGGGGTATGAATGCTGAAGCGTTGCCATGCAGTCTCTACTTGACGTTGGCCACTGCTACATTAAGTGGTTTTCATTTCGCTTGCGAAACTTTGACCCAGTTGTGAGCTGCTTCCGTTGTCTGTGCTTCGACCATAAAGTGGCGGAGCATCTAAGATGTCTCCGATTTACAGTGCAATTGTCGCGAGGGCCAACGCTAGACATTAAAATGGCTAGCAATTTTCCAAGGGTCGTATGCAGTCATGTGCGATGTTGGAGCATTAATGTGTGAGAGGGGTAGTAATGTGGCCCTGTTGCAACCAATGGTTGTGTACGAGGCTTACCCGCTGGTAAGCGAGTTTTTCCTGATAGCAGGCCCGCAACCGGTATAGTTGTGAATGAGGTCGGTATCGAGTGCACTTTAATGAATTCGACCGATTATGGTGTATGTGTTTGTATGCATGGCCATTTTGGCAAAATTTTAGTAGCGAGTGTCTATTGCAAGTTCGGGGATCCCCTCGAACCGTTTATACAATATATGGATGAGGTGCTACTACTGGCGGGTAGCGTTCCAATCATCCTTGGTATTGATGCGAATGCGTCGTCCCCCATGTGGTTCAGCAAGATATCTAGACAAGCGTCTGGGTATCAGAATCACATTAGGGGTGAGGCTCTAGCCGAGTGGGCCGTATCCTCGAATGTGCGGTTCTTTAACGAACCCAGTGAGTGGTACACGTTTGATGGTCCGATGGGTAAATGTGACATAGATGTCACACTGGTGAATGAAGCAGCGATGCGTGCGTTTGATTTTCAATCGTGTGTCCTGGGTGGGGTAGTTGTGAGTGATCACAATCCCATTGAGGTTCTTATCTCTTACACTCCTACAGTGAATGAAAGTGTTGGAGGTAATTGCTGGTGTACTTGTGGTGTGAATTGGGCTCAATATGAGCTGTTTGTTAGGCTGGCGGCATTGGAAGTTTCGCTTAGAACCTTCAGTGACATGTCTGTGGATGAGCAGGTCGTGTGTGTGAGTAGGTGGGTGACGAGTGTGAATGATCGCATGCCTGAGAGACGTCGCAAGATGAATTTGAAGCGTGTGAAGTGGTGGACGCGTGAGCTCTGCGTTAAGCGGAGGATGTTTCGAACTCTGCGGAAGCGATTCCAAAGAGCCTGATCATCCAATGCTAGTAGCGTAGACTAACTCAGGGCTTCTTATAGTCAATGTATGATTGAGTACAAGCATATGCTTGTTAGTGTGAAAGAATGTGAGTGGCGTTCATTTGTGGAACGCAATAGAGTGAATTTTTCCCTAGGGCGGAGAGACAGGAGATGCCGCCTTTGGATAAATTATCAATTTGTTATCAAAATGTGTTACAATTTATATTAAGTCGAAATAAAATGATATTTTTGAACGAATTATATGGATATACTAGCGGATCCTTCGTTTCGCCGCATCGCCGCATGCAGTCATAAAATGCAATGAAAAATCCTAGAATTTTTTATTTTATTTTAAAATTTTTATTTTCAATCCAAAACATTTGGATAGACTATATTTTTCGTCTATCCATTTGGAGCGTACACAAATAAAGAGTTTGAAATGCCAACTCTTGAACAGGCCAACTCTTGTCGCGCCAAAATAAGTCATTTGAAATGATCCATTCATTGTATTCTAGAATATGAGACAAAAATGTGTCTACGTTGATGACATTCACTTTGCCGTTAGCACAGCCATCTGTTTCATTTGGAACTTTGACTGCATCACAATGTGCACATCTCACCGTCATTGCACCAATACAGCCATATCACTAACCATATAAGAGATAGACTGGGCTTTTCATGAGAGCCTATTCGGCCACACTATTTTATTGCGATGCTGCCCACGAACATGTTGGGTCGTAAGACGTTGCTGCCCACCAACAAATAACTGCATAAAACCGGTTTTGGTTGCGACGGCATACGCCGCATTCGAACGTGCACACGTTTGATGCTAGTCGAAGCTCTAGTATGTATGTGTGATTATGTGTATATGCGTTTTGTACTGCTGCTGCGTTCTTGAATATGTTGGTGAATACACATATGTTTATGCAAAATGCAATTGTGTTGAGCTATAGGCAAATTTTGTGTATTCGATTTGCAGCTAGCACAAATTGTTGTTTTTATTTTGGTTTCTTGTCTTGTGTCCCCCCTCCCCTTACCATTGTTTTCTTCGACATCGTATTGTGACGAATTGTGTTCTGCTGTTGGTAGTGATTTTGTTGATTTGATTTTTTACTTTTGCTGGAGTGTGCCGACTGCACCTGTCGATCTTGTTTGAATATTGTGTTATTATTATCAATTTAGAAGTATAGACATATTATATTTAAATTTCAGCATATTTTATTGCGAGTTTGTATATGTACATATATTATTCATATATAATAACTCGGAATAAAATATGCTAAAATTTGAATATAATATTTCCATACTAATTATTTGCTAATAATATCAAATCATGTCAAAATATTCAAAGACAGGTGTAATCGGCGCAAGCCACTGAAAAAAACAACAGCGACTCAGCAAGTGCAGCACCATTAGCAGCAGCACAAATTACGTCATGTCAAAAAGACAATCACATCAGTCAAACGATGTTGAAAAAAACATAGGCAAGGGGAGGGAGGCAACACGAGGCGTACGACAATAGCGCTCGGCAGCCGACAAGAAACGAAAATAACAAAAACAATTGGTGTGAGTTGAAAAGAAGTCGCCCAAATATCCTAATGAGACTCGAAAATATCAAAATTAAAGCAATCGAATACACAAAATTTGCCTACAGCTCAACACATTTGCATTTGCGTTATATGTGTATTTTTGTTTTGATTTTTAGAATATTTCATATGAATGAATGTGTTGGTAAATGCACGTATATGACAAAATACAATAGTATGGGTGGAGCTTGTCAATTTGAGTGCATTGCCCAGCGTTTCATATTTGTGATTTCTGAAGGGTTCATTTGGATAGTTGAATAGTTTATGCTCTTCCTTGTTGCCATATATTGCTCTGGCATCAAAAACATAGAAATTGTAGGCAAGAGTATAACACGCTGTTTTTGCTCTGTTGTTGTTTTCTTCCGATTCATGTGCATTGCTTGGATTGTTATTATTTTATGACCTTCGCCATTTCGGTGTTTTCTTGTCTTTCTTCGATTCGTTTGCGTTGATAGTTATGCTGCTGTTGGTGCACTTGTTAAGTCGTTGTTGTTTTATTTCAGTGGCTTGCGCCGATTAATAAAATAATTAGTATGAACATATTATATTTAAATTTCAGCATATTTTATTCAGAGTTATTATACATATGTACATATATAAATTCGCAATAAAATATGCTGAAATTTAAATATAATATGTCTATACTTCTAAATTGATAATAATAACGCAATATTCAAACAAGATCGACAGGTGCAGTCGGCACACGCCAGCAAAATTAAAAAATCAAATCAACAAAATCACTATCAGTAGCAGAACACAATACTTCACAATACGATGTCAAAGAAAACAATGGTAAGAGGAGGGAGGGCACAAGACAAGAAACCAAAATAACAACAACCATTGGTGCTAGCTGCAAATCGAATACACAAAATTTGCCTATAGCTCAACACAATTGCATAAACATACATATGTGCAAAGCCTACTTCTGAAACACCGGCAGAGCCAAAGTCTAAGAAGCACGCAGTACTCCGCGAAAGGACGCGACCCGATGCTATCGTCATAACGGCGAGAGGGGAAGCATCCTACGCGGAGATCCTTAGGAAGGTCAAGGCAGATGAGAAACTGGCCAGACTCGGTCAGGCGGTCTCAAGAATCAGGAGGACCCAGAAGGGGGAGCTATTGTTCCAGCATAGCAAGGCAGGGGTGGACACCTCAGCATTCAGGAAGCTGGTCGGGGAAACTCTCGGAGAGGAGGCCGAAGTGCGGTCTCTTTCTCACCGGGTCACCATCGAGTGCAGGGATCTGGACGAGATCACTACCAGTGAAAAGGTATGCGAGGCTTTTAAGGAGCAGCATCAACTGGCGGACCTTTCCACAGGAGACATTAGTGTTCGGAAAGGATATGGCAGGACGCAGATAGCGTTAGTAAGATTGCCAGCAGACAGTGCCAAAAAAGCGCTGAATGTTGGCTTCCTCAAGGTAGGCTGGGTTAGATCCAGGCTTCGGATGCGCATTCCAATCGCTCGGTGCTACCGTTGCCTGGAGTTCGGTCATCTTGCCAACAACTGCAAGAGCGAGGTTGACCGATCTAAGCTGTGTCGACGTTGCGGGGAAGCAGACCATCTAGCGAAGGACTGCCAGAAAGACCCCCAGTGCATGTTTTGCACGAAAGCAGGCACTGAGGCGAATCATAGTGCTGGCAGCGGCAGATGCCCTCTGTTTAGGAGTGCTCTGTCAAGTCGAAAATGAATTGCTTGCAGCTAAATCTAAATCACTGTGAGGCGGATCAAGCTCTTCTGATGCAGACCGTACGGGATAGACACACAGATGTAGCCATCATCTGTGAGCCGTACAAGTCCATCACAGGTAGCGGGTGGGTCCAGAGCAAGTGTAGGAAGGCCGCAATATGGTCAATTTTCAGTCCTCCAAGCGATGTCGACAGCAGTCAGGATGGCTTTGTTAGGGCTAAAATCAGGGGTGTCACTTTTTATAGTTGTTATGCACCGCCAAGTTGGAGCTTAGGCCAGTTTCAGAAACTGGTAGAGAGGATCTCAGGAGATGCGCGTTATAGAGCTCCTGTGGTTATCGCAGGAGATTTCAACGCGTGGGCTGTAGAGTGGGGTAGCAAGCAATCTAATGCTAGGGGGTCTGTTTGATAGAAGAATTCTCGACCTTAAACCTAGGGCCAGCTAACGACGGGCGGAAACTGACGTACCGTAAGAATGGTAGGGGGTCTATTATTGACCTTACATGGCTAAGTTCCTCGATCGGCAGGAGAGCTAAGTGGAAAGTCTGTGAGGACTTTACATTTAGCGACCACCAGTCCATCTGCTTCGTTATTCCACTGAATAACAAGCGCGGCCGCCAGAAGCCAAAGATTACTGGGCCCAAATGGAAGGCTAATTGCCTCGATGAAGAAGTCTTCATCGACTGTTTCACCCAGGTGGAATGGGCAATCGGGTCAGCCGAGGAAATGGCGCAGAGCCTGAAAATGGCTCTGTCCTCCACATGTGATGCTTCGATGCCAAAAAAGGAAGCCAAGCAGGTTTGGAGCGCCCTGTTATTGGTGGACTGAGGAAATAAGCTCACTGAGGAAGGCCTGCCTTGCGGCAAGAAGACTTTCACAGAGGGCCAGGGGCCGTCCGAACTTCGACAGTAGAGTCGAAGCTTTCCGGAAAGCAAAGCGGGCTCTGAAACAGGCTATCAAAAGCAGCAAACAACGCTGCTTCAGAGAAACCTGCGAGGAAGCCAACTTAAATCCCTGGGGTACTGCTTATAAAGTGGTAATGAAAAAGATCAGGAGCCAAAGCACGTTGAGGGTCACGTGCCCCATCGCTCTCGCGGAAATAGTACAAGTACTGTTCCCGAGACATCCACAGCTGGAGCCAGTAGCTAGCTTGCCACCGCCCGAGGCTCCACACGTCACACTTGAGGAGCTAAAGGCGGCGACAAAACATATAGGCGACAGAAAGGCCCCGGGCCCGGATGGGATCCCAAATAAAGCTCTAAAGTTGGCGATCTCATGCCGGGCACAGGTGTTCGCCGAGACGTTCACCAAGTACCTCCAAGACGGCATATTTCTAAGAGTATGGAAACTTCAACGCTTGATCCTCCTGCCAAAAGGTGACAAGCCGGTTGAAGGAGATGGGGCGACAAGGAGTATTGCGCAATAATAACGCTAGACATCAGGAATGCCTTCAACTCCGCGAGTTGGGCGAGGATAATAGGCAGACTGGAGCAGATCGGACTACCGATATATCTCCAGAACATCCTGGGTAGTTATCTATCGGACAGAGTGTTAGAGTACGACACAGAGATAGGCTGTAGGCAGTATAGGGTCTCTGCGGGGTTCCACAAGGATCGGTCTTGGGACCGCTCCTGTGGAACATTATGTATGACGAGGTGCTAAGGCTCCAGCTGCCAGGCGGATGCAAGCTTATTGGCTTTGCAGACGACCTGGCGTTAGTTGTGGTAGCCAAAGAGACGAAGGAAATTGTGATGAATGCTAATAGATCAATTTTGTGCATTAGTGAGTGGCTGATAAGCGCCAGCCTGGAATTGGCAAGCCACAAAACTGAGGCTGTGCTAATTTCAAGCAGGAAAGTCGTGGAGTATATTGACATCCAAGTGGGCGATGTGACTATCAAGTCGAAAACATCGCTCAAGTACTTGGGTGTCATAATAGACAACCGACTGAGCTTTCGCCACCACATAGAGTGTGTAAGTAAGAAGGCATCAAAGATGCAGGCAGCACTCTCAAGGATGCTGCCCAACATTGGAGGGCCTAGAGTAGGAACGCGTCTTCTATTAGGTAGATTATAACCTCGCAAGATGGCTATCAATGTGACCGTGAGCCGAATCCTTAAAATATACTTAGAGGTATACCCAAGGGCTGCAACTACAGTCGGCAAGCCGACTAAGTATAATCATGGCGATGGCATTTGCAGTGTGGGCAAATGCCATACTATCGATTACAATTATATTATATTATTATAGCCCATGGGTCAGCTATTTCTACTTATGTGTTAACTTACATAAGCAATTAATGTGCAAATTTGCACAATATAACGAAAGAACTAACTACTGTTGACACTGTACTTTTAATTTTATTGCTCAAAAAATAATAGAGAGAGTGAGAAAGGATGGTGTTGTTGTCATGGTGACGTAGATCGGCAGTTTTTTAATGTCGAGTGAGTGGGCATTGTATTGTGTATTGTATTGCGACTGCGTCACATGATTTTAGGTTTGTATGCAAATATGCACAAGTGCCAGGCTACTCACGGATGTGAGTGTGTGTATGTATTTAGCGAGCGGAAAATTTTTCACTGTAAAGGTTTTTTGCCGACGGCAATTTAAATTGGCTTTTGATTTTCTTTTTTTACTTAAAATATTTTTTTTTAGTTGCTCTGTGAGCTTTTTATACCCGCCTACCCAAAGGGTAGAAGGGTATTATGGCTTTGGCCGACCGAAATGTATGTTACAGGCAAAAGGAAGCATCTCCGACCCCATAAAGTATTTATATTCTTGATCAGCGTCAACAGCCGAGACGATATAGCCATGTCCGTCTGTCTGTCCTTATGAACACCTAGATCTCACAGACTATAAGAGATAGAGCATCAAAATTTTCGGGACAGTATATCTATTTGTTGCACGCAGATCAAGTTTGTTTTGATTTTGGCCACGCCCCCTCCCGCCCCCGTAAATCGAATAAAACCTAATTGCAAGCGTTGTTTTAAACCTAGAACGTTCAATTTTATCTTATCCATCTTAATGATCTCTGCGAATTCGGTTACAATCGGATAAAAAACACAGAAGTTATTAAGATATTACTTTTATAAGGCGTTACCACGTGCAACTGCTAGTGCTGCCTAGTTAGTTGCTATGACACTCCGTGACATAATAATGGCACTAACCATACAATACAAGCGTAAACGAACACACTATTTTCGGCACAGTCAGAGATTGAGTCACGGACACGGTTGCATGTTGGCTCGAGCAAAAATGTGCCCGAAAATTTGGTTGCGTTTAGTCCGTTAGCGGTTGCATTCGAACGTCTAAACGTTTGCTGATTGCCTTGTACTGCTGCTGCGTCATTGAATATGTTAGTGAATACACATATGTTTTTTTTTTCCATGGATACGCCATGGGGGTGATAATCTTCAAAAAGATACATCTGGCCCTTACCAGAAAGTATGCTGGACTTGCCGCACTTAGGCACTTACCAACTAAACTCACCCCTCACACAACTCACACCACACACACCCCGGTATCACCGTTAGGCATTAGTTCAAGGGGATTGGGAGCCTCATCTAGGCTCTCTCGTACAACCTACGGTCCCTCTCTCGTCTTCTCAAATCTTTCTGGATGTCTATAATGAGCTGGCTAACTCGTAGCCAGTTCGCATCCGACTCTACCATGAACCCTATCAGACCGTCAGCTGGAGGGACTCCCCTTGTGTCTGTAATGTACCTGGAACACTGGTACATTATGTGGAGTGGGTTTTCCTCTAGGGGACCGCACTCTGTACATTGGGGAGCCTCTTCATGACGGAACCTATACAGGTACTGCCTATAACCTCCATGCCCAGTAAAGAAACTGGGTGATATGGAAGTTAGGCAGTCCCCTACTCCTATTAAGCCACTCGACGACGTTGGGGATTAGACTAAAAGTCCATCTTCCCTTCGTCGAAGAGCGCCACCTTTCTTGCCATGCGCCTAACGAAGCTTCCCGCTCCGTTCTACGGACAACTCTCACATCGGAAAATCTTCCTTCTTCTGCTCTACTCCTATAGATATTTTTTCATTTCGTTTGCTAGAATGTCTACTGGGATCATGCCTGCTAGAACTAAGGCTGCCTCATCCGAAATGGTTCGGAATCCGGAGATCACCCTTAGTGCACTGAGGCGGTATGGCGCAGATATCTTTCTCCTAAGCTCCTTGCTCTACCCTGAAGAGCTGTTGCCCATATTGGTGCTGCATAGAGCAACATCGAGGCTACAAATCTACCTAAGAGAAGACGCGTTCCTACTCTAGGCCCTCCAATGTTGGGCAGCATCCTTGAGAGTGCTGCCTGCATCTTTGATGCCTTCTTACTTACACACTCTATGTGGTGGCGAAAGCTCAGTCGGTTGTCTATTATGACACCCAAATACTTGAGCGATGTTTTCGACTTGATAGTCACATCGCCCACTTGGATGTCAATATACTCCACGACTTTCCTGCTTGAAATTAGCACAGCCTCAGTTTTGTGGCTTGCCAATTCCAGGCTGGCGCTTATCAGCCACTCACTAATGCACAAAATTGCTCTATTAGCATTCATCACAATTTCCTTCGTCTCTTTGGCTACCACAACTAACGCCAGGTCGTCTGCAAAGCCAATAAGCTTGCATCCGCCTGGCAGCTGGAGCCTTAGCACCTCGTCATACATAATGTTCCACAGGAGCGGTCCCAAGACCGATCCTTGTGGAACCCCCGCAGAGACCCTATACTGCCTACAGCCTATCTCTGTGTCGTACTCTAACACTCTGTCCGATAGATAACTACCCAGGATGTTCTGGAGATATATCGGTAGTCCGATCTGCTCCAGTCTGCCTATTATCCTCGCCCAACTCGCGGAGTTGAAGGCATTCCTGATGTCTAGCGTTATTATTGCGCAATACTCCTTGTCGCCCCATCTCCAGCGAGTCCCAGCGATCGCTTTTTCGGCGATGCTGACGACTGCGCTTATGGCATCCACAGTGGACCTTGCCTTCCGGAAACCAAATTGGTGTTCCGAGAGGGTCCCTCTTTCCTCAACTATCCCTAACACCCGGTTATATATGATAGTCTCCAGGACTTTTCCCATTGTATCTAACAGACAGATTGGCCTGTAGCCTGACGGCCCTTCAACCGGCTTGTCACCTTTTGGCAGGAGGATCAAGCGTTGAAGTTTCCATACTCTTAGAAATATGCCGTCTTGGAGGTACTTGGTGAACGTCTCGACGAACACCTGTGCCCGGCATGAGATCGCCAACTTTAGAGCTTTATTTGGGATCCCATCCGGGCCCGGGGCCTTTCTGTCGCCTATATGTTCTGTCGCCGCCTTTAGCTCCTCAAGTGTGACGTGTGGAGCCTCGGGCGGTGGCAAGCTAGCTACTGGCTCCAGCTGTGGATGTCTCGGGAACAGTACTTGTACTATTTCCGCGAGAGCGATGGGGCACGTGACCCTCAACGTGCTTTGGCTCCTGATCTTTTTCATTACCACTTTATAAGCAGTACCCCAGGGATTTAAGTTGGCTTCCTCGCAGGTTTCTCTGAAGCAGCGTTGTTTGCTGCTTTGATAGCCTGTTTCAGAGCCCCTTTGCCTTCCGGAAAGCTTCGACTCTACTGTCGAAGTTCGGACGGCCCCTGGCCCTCTGTGAAAGTCTTCTTGCCGCAAGGCAGGCCTTCCCTCAGTGAGCTTATTTCCTCAGTCCACCAATAACAGGGCGCTCCAAACCTGCTTGGCTTCCTTTTTGGCATCGAAGCATCACATGTGGAGGACAGAGCCATTTTCAGGCTCTGCGCCATTTCCTCGGCTGACCCGATTGCCCATTCCACCTGGGTGAAACAGTCGATGAAGACTTCTTCATCGAGGCAATTAGCCTTCCATTTGGGCCCAGTAATCTTTGGCTTCTGGCGGCCGCGCTTGTTATTCAGTGGAATAACGAAGCAGATGGACTGGTGGTCGCTAAATGTAAAGTCCTCACAGACTTTCCACTTAGCTCTCCTGCCGATCGAGGAACTTAGCCATGTAAGGTCAATAATAGACCCCTACCATTCTTACGGTACGTCAGTTTCCGCCCGTCGTTAGCTGGCCCTAGGTTTAAGGTCGAGAATTCTTCTATCAAACAGACCCCCTAGCATTAGATTGCTTGCTACCCCACTCTACAGCCCACGCGTTGAAATCTCCAGCGATAACCACAGGAGCTCTATAACGCGCATCTCCTGAGATCCTCTCTACCAGTTTCTGAAACTGGCCTAAGCTCCAACTTGGCGGTGCATAACAACTATAAAAAGTGACACCCTGATTTTAGCCCTAACAAAGCCATCCTGACTGCTGTCGACATCGCTTGGAGGACTGAAAATTGACCATATTGCGGCCTTCCTACACTTGCTCTGGACCCACCCGCTACCTGTGATGGACTTGTACGGCTCACAGATGATGGCTACATCTGTGTGTCTATCCCGTACGGTCTGCATCAGAAGAGCTTGATCCGCCTCACAGTGATTTAGATTTAGCTGCAAGCAATTCATTTTCGACTTGACAGAGCACTCCCTAAACAGAGGGCATCTGCCGCTGCCAGCACTATGATTCGCCTCAGTGCCTGCTTTCGTGCAAAACATGCACTGGGGGTCTTTCTGGCAGTCCTTCGCTAGATGGTCTGCTTCCCCGCAACGTCGACACAGCTTAGATCGGTCAACCTCGCTCTTGCAGTTGTTGGCAAGATGACCGAACTCCAGGCAACGGTAGCACCGAGCGATTGGAATGCGCATCCGAAGCCTGGATCTAACCCAGCCTACCATGAGGAAGCCAACATTCAGCGCTTTTTTGGCACTGTCTGCTGGCAATCTTACTAACGCTATCTGCGTCCTGCCATATCCTTTCCGAACACTAATGTCTCCTGTGGAAAGGTCCGCCAGTTGAAGCTGCTCCTTAAAAGCCTCGCATACCTTTTCACTGGTAGTGATCTCGTCCAGATCCCTGCACTCGATGGTGACCCGGTGAGAAATAGACCGCACTTCGGCCTCCTCTCCGAGAGTTTCCCCGACCAGCTTCCTGAATGCTGAGGTGTCCACCCCTGCCTTGCTAAGCTGGAACAATAGCTCCCCCTTCTGGGTCCTCCTGATTCTTGAGACCGCCTGACCGAGTCTGGCCAGTTTCTCATCTGCCTTGACCTTCCTAAGGATCTCCGCGTAGGATGCTTCCCCTCTCGCCGTTATGACGATAGCATCGGGTCGCGTCCTTTCGCGGAGTACTGCGTGCTTCTTAGACTTTGGCCCTGCCGGTGTTTCAGAAGTAGGCTTCGCACATATGTATGTTTATGCAATTGTGTTGAGCTATAGGCAAATTTTGTGTATTCGATTTGCAGCTAGCACCAATGGTTGTTGTTATTTTGGTTTCTTGTCTTGTGCCCTTGTGAAGTATTGTGTTCTGCTACTGATAGTGATTTTGTTGATTTGATTTTTTAATTTTGCTGGCGTGTGCCGACTGCACCTGTCGATCTTGTTTGAATATTGCGTTATTATTATCAATTTAGAAGTATAGACATATTATATTTAAATTTCAGCATATTTTATTGCGAATTTATATATGTACATATGTATAATAACTCTGAATAAAATATGCTGAAATTTAAATATAATATGTTCATACTAATTATTTTATTAATCGGCGCAAGCCACTGAAATAAAACAACAACGACTTAACAAGTGCACCAACAGCAGCATAACTATCAACGCAAACGAATCGAAGAAAGACAAGAAAACACCAAAATGGCGAAGGTCATAAAATAATAACAATCCAAGCAATGCACATGAATCGGAAGAAAACAACAACAGAGCAAAAACAGCGCGTTATACTCTTGCCTACAATTTCTATGTTTTTGATGCCAGAGCAATATATGGCAACAAGGAAGAGCATAAACTATTCAACTATCCAAATGAACCCTTCAGAAATCACAAATATGAAACGCTGGGCAATGCACTCAAATTGACAAGCTCCACCCATACTATTGTATGTTGTCATATACGTAAAATTGATCGCGATCAGACCGCTGTACGAGTTGGACGCGTTTTTTTAGTGCGAGGCTTCGTCGGTCGGTGTTCTCCGTCTTTTGTCGGTATATCAAAGTGGAGAAAAAGTAGCGAATTTGAAATTAGTAGTCTTGCGCGAAGTAACGCCAAAGAAAAATATATATAATTATAACTGGTGTTATGATAGTTCACGTATATTTGACTTAATTTAATAAGTGCCACGCGTTATAAGCTCAAAAAATGAGCAGCGTTCCAAAGAATGAGCGTAGAAGCTCCCTTAATCCAAGAAACGCTTGTTACTCTTACTTCTCAACACGCGATATCGTTGAAGAAAGCAAGTCAACAAATTGCAACCCGGCTCTACTGACCGTCGACAGCAAGAGAGCGAGCTCTTGCTCACCCACTCTGCTCACCCCAACTCCTACATCATGGAGCTACCAATGCCCAACCCCACCACCGCCGGCTTCTATGGAAGAAGCTCCAACAACA
Organism: Drosophila pruinosa; assembly: GCA_018150935.1. NCBI lineage: Eukaryota > Metazoa > Arthropoda > Insecta > Diptera > Drosophilidae > Drosophila > Drosophila pruinosa. The sequence continues at coordinate 28,218 of JAECWR010000460.1, read as the reverse complement.
AGCAGCGCTATTTCCGCAGTCGCAGCAAAAGCGCCACCAACAACAAAACCAACTACCAATATTACGAATTCGGTGCCAACGGCCGCAGAGCAAATTGCAATGTCAACAAAAACCGTAAGCTTCGATAAGCAACAAGCGGTCCCGGCTATACAGACCGGTATGGATCGCTACATTCAGATTAAGCGTAAGCTTAGTCCAGTAAACACGGTTGGTAATAAACCAAAGATCAACCGTATCAACAAAAGCAACGACCAAACTAGAAGTTCCAATGACAACCGTTTTTCCATCTTAGCAGAGGCGGAGAACAACCAAGCAGAGCTGGGGCAGGAGACCCAAAGAAACCAAAGCCCCCACCTATTTATATAAGGGAAAAAAGCTCTAACGCCCTGGTCAACAAAATTGTTGCGCTGGTCGGGAACGATAATTTTCATGTTGTTCCGCTTATTAAAGGGAACATCCATGAAACTAAAGTTCAAACGAAGTCCGAAGAACACTTCCGAGCTGTGTCTAAGTACCTGGAGGAAACAAAAAAGAACTTCTACACCTACCAACTAAAAAACAGGAAGGGACTGCAAGTTGTACTTAAAGGAATTGAACCCGACGTCGCCCCCTCTGAAATTCAAGAAGCCCTTAAAGCCAAGGGCTTCTATGCCAAAAATGTCAGCAACATTATCAACAGGAATAAAAAACCGAAACCACTCTTCAAGGTCGAGCTCGAACCAGATAGCAAAGCCTTAAAGAAAAACGAAGTGCACCCAATCTATAAGCTGCAGCTCTTATTGCATCGAAGGATCACCGTGGAAGAACCACACAAACGCATCGGCCCTCTTCAATGCACAAACTGCCAGGAGTATGGACACACAAAGACATACTGCACACTTCGGGCAGTCTGCGTAGTCTGCGGAGACTTCCACAACTCCGTAAATTGCCCCGCAAACAAAGAAGACCCCTTAAAGAAAAAAATGTGGCAACTGTGGAGGAAACCATACGGCAAACTACAGAGGCTGTGCGGTCTACAAGGAGCTGAAGAGTCGCATGCAACGAGCGACAGCTACGCGTCAACAAAATACGCAAAATGCGTATTATAACTCAAAAAGTACGCCAGACGTATTTTTCGCCAAGGCAGCCAGATCATCATTCGGTCCGCTAAATTCCACTAAGGGCTTCTCATACGCCGAAGCACTACGATCAGGCATGGAAAATCCACTCCAGCCACACTCAGAAAACACTCAGCAGGTCCCGATGCAGCCACAAAGCAATTTGGAATCTATGATGTATACCATGCAACAAAGTATGATGGAACTCATGTCATTCATGAAAACAACTATGCAAACCCTTGTTCAGAATCAGAACATGGTGATTCAGTTACTTGTAGCTCAACAGTCCAAATAATAAATGTCTAACCTACGTATATCTATGTGGAATGCCAACGGCATTTCACGGCATAACCTGGAAATAACGCAATTCCTAAATATAAATCACATCGACGCCATGCTGCTGGTTGAAACGCACCTCACAGGGAGATATAACTTCCATATAAGAGGTTATACCTTCTACCGCACAGATCATCCGGATGGGAAAGCCCACGGTGGAACCGGCATCTTAATCAGAGAACGCATCAAACACCACTTTCACCAAAGGTTTGCAACAAATTACCTGCAAGCCACGTCCATAAATGTGCAGTCAGGAAACGGCAACCTTTGCATTGCCGCTGTCTACTGCCCACCTCGATTTACTATCTCTGAAGGTCAATTCATGGACTTCTACAACACACTGGGGGATCGCTTCATAGCTGCAGGAGACTACAATGCCAAACACACGCACTGGGGATCACGCCTCGTGACCCCCAAGGGAAGGCAACTGTATAACGCACTTATAAAAGTGAGCAATAAATTGGACTACGTCTCTCCTGGTAGCCCCACATATTGGCCTGCAGACCCCAGAAAGATCCCAGATCTAATTGATTTCGCGGTGACGAAAAACATCCCACGCGATCTTATAAGCGCCATGGCCCTGTCGGATCTCTCATCCGACCACTCGCCCTTGTTGTTAACCCTTCTTCAAAGCCCAGAAATCACGGACCACCCCCATAGGCTGACGTCGCACAACACCAACTGGATGAAATATAGAAAGTATGTGAGTTCCCACATTGAGCTAACTCCTCAACTAAACATCGAATCGGACATCGACTACTCTACCGCCGCGCTGGAAGAGGTACTCGTCACAGCAGCCAGGATCTCAACACCAAAAGGGAAGGATGTGAAAATTAAGACGTTCAAACCAGCCTGCAAATTGAACAGCTGGTTCTGGAAAAAAGGCGTCTGCGACGGGCGTGGCAAACCAGCAGGTCACCATGCTCAAAGCAACGTCTTAATGAAGCCACCCGCAAACTAAGCCGGGCTCTGAAGCAAGATGCTGAAAACGCACAACTAAAATATATAGAAAAACTATCGCCAACTAGTACAAAGCATCCCTTGTGGAGGGCTCACCCAAATCTAAGCTCTCCGGCTGAAACCGTAACCCCAATAAGAAATTCTTCAGGTTGCTGGGCCCGCAGCGACAAAGACAGAGCCGAAACATTTGCCTTACATCTCAGAGGCGTCTTCCAGCCGAACCCCTCAGCAAATGCACATGTTCTTCCGCAAATTCACTCCGAGACGGAATTAACGCCAACTTCATTTCGGCCGAACGAGATTACAAAAATCATTAGGAGCTAAAACCAAAAAAGGCTCCAGGCCAGGACCTAATAACTACAAAAATGATAATGGAACTTCCGTACTGTGCTGTTGAGGTCATCTGTAAGCTCTTCAATGGTATCATAAGTCTCGGCTACTACCCAAGTAAATGGAAAAATCAATTATAATAATGATACCGAAGCCTGGAAAAGATCACACGATCCCGTCATCTTACAGACCAATAAGTTTATTATCATGCCTGTCCAAACTTTTCGAAAAATGCCTTCTAACGCGCATAATACCATATATGGAAGCTCACAACATTATCCCAGCCCATCAATTTGGCTTCAGAGAAAAACACGGTACTATCGAGCAAGTTAACAGAATAACATCAGAGATTCGCACAGCCTTCGAGCTTAGAGAATACTGCAGCGCGATATTCCTCGACGTATCCCAAGCATTTGACCGCGTCTGGCTCAAAGGTCTTATGCATAAAATTAAAACACACTTGCCTGGGTACACTCATAAACTCCTTGAATCTTACCTCTACAACAGAGCCTTCGCAGTGAGGTGCAACACAACAATATCCGACAACTACACTATCGAAGCTGGAGTCCCACAAGGCAGCGCACTTGGGCCAACTCTATTCGTCCTCTACACAGCGGACATTCCCACAAGTGACCGACTAACAACATCCACCTTTGCTGACGACACTGCGATCCTTAGCCGCTCCAGATGCCCAGTCCCCAACTCGCCAAACATCTCATGGTAGTCGAGAAGTGGCTATCTGACTGGCGTATCAAAATAAACGAACAAAAGTGTAAACACATAACGTTTACTCTTAACAGGCAAACTTGCCCTCCGCTCTACCTGAATAGCACGCAGATCCCCCAAGTCAACGAAGTAACGTATCTCGGCATCCATCTCGACAGACGTCTAACATGGCGTAGACATATCGAATGCAAGAAATTACACCTAAAGCTGAAAGCCAGCAGCCTCCACTGGATTATAAACGCCCGCTCGCCCTTGTGCCTGGACTATAAGGTTCTGCTCTATAACTCCACTCTTAAGCCAATCTGGACGTATGGCTCCCAGCTTTGGGGGAACGCGAGCAGAACCAACATTGATATCATACAGCGCGCTCAATCAAAGATCCTGCGAACTATCACTGGGGCACCATGGTATATTCGAAACCAAAACATCCACAGGGACCTCGGCATTTTCGCAGTAAAAGATGAAATAGACAAGCAAAAAGCGTCCTATAATGAAAAACTCTCTGTCCACCCAAATCCCCTCGCAAGGGTCTTGACTCGGGTTTCCAACCGATCCCGCCTGCAACGTACCGACCTTCCAACCCAGCCATAATTTGTCAGGGCCATTTCTAATGTTCCAGTCTACATGACTGTTAGCTAGGTTATAGTATAAGATTTGATACACTTATTGTTAGTCTCAAAAATGAGAAGATTCAATAAATAAAAGCAAAGTATAAAAAAAAAAAAAAAAAAAAAATATACGTGCATTTACCAACACATTCATTCATATGAAATATTCTAAAAATCAAAACAGCTAAAATTTGAAACGTTGGGCAATGCTTGCGCCTTTGAATGTATTGGTGAATACACATATAAGGCAAATGCAAATGTGTTGAGCTGTAGGCAAATTTTGTGTATTCGATTGCTTTAATTTTGATATTTTCGAGTCTCATTAGGATATTTGGGCGACTTCTTTTCAACTCACACCAATTGTTTTTGTTATTTTCGTTTCTTGTCGGCTGCCGAGCGCTATTGTCGTACGCCTCGTGTTGCCTCCCTCCCCTTGCCATTGTTCTTTTCAACATCGTTTGACTGATGTGATTGTCTTTTTGACATGACGTCGTTTGTGCTGCTGCTGGTGGTGCTGCACTTGTTAAGTCGTTGTTGTTTTATTTCGGTGGCTTGCGCCGATTACACCTGTCTTTGAATATTTTGACATGACTTGATATTATTAGCAAATAATTAGTATGGACATATTATATTTAAATTTCAGTATATTTTATTCCGAGATATTATATATGAATATATGTACTCGCAATAAAATATGCTGAAATTTAAATATAATATGTCTATACTTCTAAATTGATAATAATAACGCAATATTCAAACAAGATCGACAGGTGCAGTCGGCACACGCCAGCAAAAGTAAAAAATCAAATCAACAAGATCACTATCAGTAGCAGAACACAATACGTCACAATACGATGTGTAAGAAAACAATGGTAAGGGGAGGGAGGGCACAAGACACAACACAAGACAATACGATGTCGATGAAAACAAGAGTAAGGGGAGGGAGGGCACAAGACAAGAAACCAAAATAACAACAACCATTGGTGCTAGCTGCAAATCGAATACACAAAATTTGCCTACAGCTCAACACATTTGCATTTTGCCTTATACATATATGAATTCACTAACATATTCAATGACGCAGCAGCAGTACAAGGCAATCAGCAAACGTTTAGACATTCGAATGCAACCGCTAAGGGACTAAACGCAACCAAATTTTCTGGCACATTTTTGCTCGAGCCAACATCCACCGGGTCCGTGACTCAATCTCTGACTGTGCCGAAAAGAGTGTGTTCGTTTACGCTTGTATGAAATGGTATATCTACGAATTGTATGGTTAGTGCCACAAGTTTAATTTTAGTCTTTACTAAGGCTACAATAAAAGTCATATCTTCCAGTAGGTATAAGGAATTGCCTAATATATGTTTCACACGTGCTTTTAGACCTACTGTAGCAAGTTTAGCATTATAATTTGCAGCTAGGTTGCTAAGTGTGAAATTGCGTTTTACCACTTCTTGTCATTAAGAGAACTTCCTGGGGCGAGTCCGCAGATCATAGGTGCGACGATTTTTGTTATATTCCTTATTCATGTGCTTCTGTATATCAGAGCGTATCATCTGAAATTCGTCACATCACTGCAGAGCAGTTTCACATTCTTAAAGCTGTTGAAGATTTCTGAGCAGTTAGTAGTCGGATCCATGTGTAATCATGCGCTGACCGAAGACAGCGAAATACGGAGAAACTCCAATGGATTGATGCACATGGTTTCACAAGGCACTATTGATGCTGCTTATATACAGATCCCATTTAGTTTGATCAGTGCGCGATTGGGCAAAAATAAGTGAGAAAGCTACTGTCGAGTTTGCTCGACTGTGAGATACCCGTCTCTCAATTTTACTTATTGGAAGAATAATAAAAAGCGAGCATCGATATATTATATTTTTCAAAAATATACTGGAAAATATACTAAAAATATACATATATATAATATATATATATATATATATATATATATAATATATATAATATATAAATGATTAGCTTGTTAGCACTACATTATATTTATTGAACAGCATTATTATGTCACTGAGTGACAACTAGCTGAACAGGTTGCAGCTGCATCCGATAATAATATTAATAATATTAATAATAATAATAATAATAATAATAATAATAATAATAATAATAATAATAATAATAATAGTAATAATAATAACAATAATAGTAATAATAATAAAAATAATAATAATAATAATAATAGTAATAATAATAAAAATAATAATAATAATAATAATAATAATAATAATAATAATAATAATAATAATAATAATAATAATAATAATAATAATAATAATAATAATAATAATAATAATAATAATAATAATAATAATAATAATAATAATAATAATAATAATAATAATAATAATAATAATAATAATAATAATAATAATAATAATAATAATAATAATAATAATAATAATAATAATAATAATAAAAAACGTCGCGACACTTTATTTTGTGTTGCACTTTATTATACCCGCCTACCCAAAGGGTAGAAGGGTATTATGGCTTTGTGCCGACCGAAAATATATGTAACAGGCAGAAGGAAGCATCTCCGACTTTATAAAGTATATATATTCTTGATCAGCGTCAACAGCCGAGACAATATAGCCATGTCCGTCTGTCCGTCTGTCCGTCCGTCCGTATGAACACCTAGATCTCAGAGGCTATAAGAGATAGAGCAACAAATTTTTCGGGACAATATGTCTTATTATTGCACGCAGATCAAGTTTGTTTTTGATTTTGGCCACGCCCCCTTCCGCCCATGCAAATTGGAAAAAACTGAATTGCAAACGTCGTTTTAAACCTAGAACTTTAAATTTTGGTGTGCACAATAGTAATCACCATCTTAATGATCTCTGCCAATTTGGTTACAATCGGTTAAAAAACACAGAAGTTATCAAGAGATTACTTTTATAAGGCGTGCAGCTGCACCTAGTTAGTTGCTATGACACTCCGCGACATAATAATGGTGTTCAATAAACCAACTAAAGCGGCCACCAAGCTAATAATTTCGAACAATGAAAATTTTGGTATATTATTTTGGTATTTTTTAGTATATTTTCTTAGTTTGTTTTCAGTTTACTTTGAAAAATATAATATTTTGATGGTAGAATTGGGTGGCGGGTATCTCACAGTCGAGCAAACTCGACTGTAGCTTTCTTACTTGTCTTCTGATTCGTCAAAGTAATGGTGAGTATTATCTTCTTCTATCTAGTCAATTGCTGATAAATATTAGAAGTTTATATTATGTCATATTATTTGATTATGTATAATATATTAATATAAATTTATATTTTCAGCTACGTCATTCTCAATTGGATTGTTGGTCATCTTTCTTCATCAATGGTAAGTATTTGCAAATACACATGTATATTTTATTTTATATTTTCAGGAATTTTTATTTTCAGGTTAGTTGCAGGTAAGTATTGGGTATTATCTAAAATATATTGTCTTTTCATTGCAGGTAATTGTTGGCATTTTCAGACGGATTTGTTCTCCACCACCGCTGTCAAAGATGGTAAGATATTCATTCCGTACAGCCAAAGTAAGTATTACTTACATACTCACATATGTGTATACTTATTAGTTAATGATTTAAATTCCTTTTAGAATCGTGTCTGTCTTCTGGCTGTGTGGGTCGTCAATGTGTGTTGTATCCAGTTGTGTCCAAAGGTAAGTATATATATGTTTTATTTGAATGTTTTTAATATGTGTTTTCTTCTTTTCAGGTTAATTTAGTTGCAATATAGACGAATGTGGTTCTCCGCCACCATATAATATGCGCTGGCCTGAGGCAAGACACATATGAAATGGCAGGTATATCAGACTAAGGGTGCCAGCTTTGTCTGATTATACAAATCTCCACAAGCGCCAAACGAAGTGGACTACGTGGTAATTGGCAGACCCAGAAAATGGCTTGGGTAATGGCTTAATTTTGGCGTACTTTAAATAATAAAGTATAAATGGCATGGCAATTGTTAGTAGTTAGTGGTTAGTGTTATATTCTGTCTTGGTGGCAGGCTCAGCAATTGTGAGTCAGTGTTTGGGTAGTATGTGGTATGTTTCGCATAAAATATGCGAAATTAGCGTGATTAAATTGGAGGTTTCCTTAACTAGAATATGTCATTGAGCGTACACAGTTGTATTGTTATTACTCTGTCTATGGCTCGCTGACAATACTCTTATGTAGAGCAGTATAAACTGGAAGGCCCAGAATGGGGGCGATTTAGAGTGGGCTTAATTTGGCTTTTTTGCAGGCCTAGTAACTGACTTTTGTGAGCCAATGGGTGAGGCTTGCAAAAAGGTTTTTGGCATCAAGCAACAAAATTGTATTAAAAAGAGGTTGTAGCATTGGCATGTTTAGGTTAGTGGTACCTTTACTAGAGTATGTCTTTGAGCGTACACAGTTGTATTTTATTACTCTGTCTATGGCCCGCTGACAATATTCTTATGTAGAGGTGGTTTAGTGGCGGGTCCCAAGAAGGGGGCGATTTGGTTTGGATTTTTGGTCTGGATTTTTATTCTGACTATGTGAGTCAGTGTTTGGGGTTAGTTGGGATAGTTCACAAAAGATTTGGCTTGTGAAAATTTGGCGTGTTTGGGTAGGCCCTTCATAGAACATGTCTTTGAGCGTACACATTTGCATTGTTATTACTCTGTCTATAGCTCGCTGACAATATTCTTATGTAAGGGCGTTTTAGTGGCGGGTCCCTAATAGGGGGCGGTTTGCTTTGGATTCTGACTATGTGAGTCAGTGTTTTGGATTTAGTTGGGATGGTTTAGAGAATATTTGACTTGTGGAAAGGTTGAACATTGGCGTTTTTGGATTGGCGGTTCCCTTCATAGAATATGTCTTTGAGCGTACACAGTTGCATTGTTATTACTCTGTCTATGGCTCGCTGACAATATCCTTATGTAGGGGTGTTTTAGTGGCGGGTCCTGACTACTGTTCTGACTACGTAAGTCAGTGAAAGGCTTGTGAAAGGATGGAACATTGGCGTGTTTGGGTGGGCAGTTCCCTTCATAGAATATGTCTTTGAGCGTTATTACTCTATGGCTCGCTGAAAATATTCATATGTAGAGGAGTACTAATTTGCAGGTCCCAGAAAATGGGAGGATTTGAAAGGGCTTGATTTCCCCAGTCGTTCTTTAGTGGCGCTTACAATAGCCGAATGGCAGAGTGAGTGAGTGAGCAATTATTTTGTGGTATTGTATGACATGACATGACGTCGTTTGTGCTGCTGCTGGTGGTGCTGCACTTGTTAAGTCGTTGTTGTTTTATTTCGGTGGCTTGCGCCGATTACACCTGTCTTTGAATATTTTGACATGACTTGATATTATTAGCAAATAATTAGTATGGACATATTATATTTAAATTTCAGTATATTTTATTCCGAGATATTATATATGAATATATGTACTCGCAATAAAATATGCTGAAATTAAATATAATATGTCTATACTTCTAAATTGATAATAATAACGCAATATTCAAACAAGATCGACAGGTGCAGTCGGCACACGCCAGCAAAAGTAAAAAATCAAATCAACAAAATCACTATCAGTAGCAGAACACAATACGTCACAATACGATGTGTAAGAAAACAATGGTAAGGGGAGGGAGGGCACAAGACACAACACAAGACAATACGATGTCGATGAAAACAAGAGTAAGGGGAGGGAGGGCACAAGACAAGAAACCAAAATAACAACAACCATTGGTGCTAGCTGCAAATCGAATACACAAAATTTGCCTACAGCTCAACACATTTGCATTTTGCCTTATACATATATGAATTCACTAACATATTCAATGACGCAGCAGCAGTACAAGGCAATCAGCAAACGTTTAGACATTCGAATGCAACCGCTAAGGGACTAAACGCAACCAAATTTTCTGGCACATTTTTGCTCGAGCCAACATCCACCGGGTCCGTGACTCAATCTCTGACTGTGCCGAAAAGAGTGTGTTCGTTTACGCTTGTATGAAATGGTATATCTACGAATTGTATGGTTAGTGCCACAAGTTTAATTTTAGTCTTTACTAAGGCTACAATAAAGTCATATCTTCCAGTAGGTATAAGGAATTGCCTAATATATGTTTCACACGTGCTTTTAGACCTACTGTAGCAAGTTTAGCATTATAATTTGCAGCTAGGTTGCTAAGTGTGAAATTGCGTTTTACCACTTCTTGTCATTAAGAGAACTTCCTGGGGCGAGTCCGCAGATCATAGGTGCGACGATTTTTGTTATATTCCTTATTCATGTGCTTCTGTATATCAGAGCGTATCATCTGAAATTCGTCACATCACTGCAGAGCAGTTTCACATTCTTAAAGCTGTTGAAGATTTCTGAGCAGTTAGTAGTCGGATCCATGTGTAATCATGCGCTGACCGAAGACAGCGAAATACGGAGAAACTCCAATGGATTGATGCACATGGTTTCACAAGGCACTATTGATGCTGCTTATATACAGATCCCATTTAGTTTGATCAGTGCGCGATTGGGCAAAAAATAAGTGAGAAAGCTACTGTCGAGTTTGCTCGACTGTGAGATACCCGTCTCTCAATTTTACTTATTGGAAGAATAATAAAAAGCGAGCATCGATATATTATATTTTTCAAAAATATACTGGAAAATATACTAAAAATATACATATATATAATATATATATATATATATATATATATATATATATATATAATATATAAATGATTAGCTTGTTAGCACTACATTATATTTATTGAACAGCATTATTATGTCACTGAGTGACAACTAGCTGAACAGGTTGCAGCTGCATCCGATAATAATATTAATAATATTAATAATAATAATAATAATAATAATAATAATAATAATAATAGTAATAATAATAACAATAATAGTAATAATAATAAAAATAATAATAATAATAATAATAGTAATAATAATAAAAATAATAATAATAATAATAATAATAATAATAATAATAATAATAATAATAATAATAATAATAATAATAATAATAATAATAATAATAATAATAATAATAATAATAATAATAATAATAATAATAATAATAATAATAATAATAATAATAATAATAATAATAATAATAATAATAATAATAATAATAATAATAATAATAATAATAATAATAATAATAAAAAACGTCGCGACACTTTATTTTGTGTTGCACTTTATTATACCCGCCTACCCAAAGGGTAGAAGGGTATTATGGCTTTGTGCCGACCGAAAATATATGTAACAGGCAGAAGGAAGCATCTCCGACTTTATAAAGTATATATATTCTTGATCAGCGTCAACAGCCGAGACAATATAGCCATGTCCGTCTGTCCGTCTGTCCGTCCGTCCGTATGAACACCTAGATCTCAGAGGCTATAAGAGATAGAGCAACAAATTTTTCGGGACAATATGTCTTATTATTGCACGCAGATCAAGTTTGTTTTTGATTTTTGGCCACGCCCCCTTCCGCCCATGCAAATTGGAAAAAACTGAATTGCAAACGTCGTTTTAAACCTAGAACTTTAAATTTTGGTGTGCACAATAGTAATCACCATCTTAATGATCTCTGCCAATTTGGTTACAATCGGTTAAAAAACACAGAAGTTATCAAGAGATTACTTTTATAAGGCGTGCAGCTGCACCTAGTTAGTTGCTATGACACTCCGCGACATAATAATGGTGTTCAATAAACCAACTAAAGCGGCCACCAAGCTAATAATTTCGAACAATGAAAATTTTGGTATATTATTTTGGTATTTTTTAGTATATTTTCTTAGTTTGTTTTCAGTTTACTTTGAAAAATATAATATTTTGATGGTAGAATTGGGTGGCGGGTATCTCACAGTCGAGCAAACTCGACTGTAGCTTTCTTACTTGTCTTCTGATTCGTCAAAGTAATGGTGAGTATTATCTTCTTCTATCTAGTCAATTGCTGATAAATATTAGAAGTTTATATTATGTCATATTATTTGATTATGTATAATATATTAATATAAATTTATATTTTCAGCTACGTCATTCTCAATTGGATTGTTGGTCATCTTTCTTCATCAATGGTAAGTATTTGCAAATACACATGTATATTTTATTTTATATTTTCAGGAATTTTTATTTTCAGGTTAGTTGCAGGTAAGTATTGGGTATTATCTAAAATATATTGTCTTTTCATTGCAGGTAATTGTTGGCATTTTCAGACGGATTTGTTCTCCACCACCGCTGTCAAAGATGGTAAGATATTCATTCCGTACAGCCAAAGTAAGTATTACTTACATACTCACATATGTGTATACTTATTAGTTAATGATTTAAATTCCTTTTAGAATCGTGTCTGTCTTCTGGCTGTGTGGGTCGTCAATGTGTGTTGTATCCAGTTGTGTCCAAAGGTAAGTATATATATGTTTTATTTGAATGTTTTTAATATGTGTTTTCTTCTTTTCAGGTTAATTTAGTTGCAATATAGACGAATGTGGTTCTCCGCCACCATATAATATGCGCTGGCCTGAGGCAAGACACATATGAAATGGCAGGTATATCAGACTAAGGGTGCCAGCTTTGTCTGATTATACAAATCTCCACAAGCGCCAAACGAAGTGGACTACGTGGTAATTGGCAGACCCAGAAAATGGCTTGGGTAATGGCTTAATTTTGGCGTACTTTAAATAATAAAGTATAAATGGCATGGCAATTGTTAGTAGTTAGTGGTTAGTGTTATATTCTGTCTTGGTGGCAGGCTCAGCAATTGTGAGTCAGTGTTTGGGTAGTATGTGGTATGTTTCGCATAAAATATGCGAAATTAGCGTGATTAAATTGGAGGTTTCCTTAACTAGAATATGTCATTGAGCATACACAGTTGTATTGTTATTACTCTGTCTATGGCTCGCTGACAATACTCTTATGTAGAGCAGTATAAACTGGAAGGCCCAGAATGGGGGCGATTTAGAGTGGGCTTAATTTGGCTTTTTGCAGGCCTAGTAACTGACTTTTGTGAGCCAATGGGTGAGGCTTGCAAAAGGTTTTGGCATCAAGCAACAAAATTGTATTAAAAAGAGGTTGTAGCATTGGCATGTTTAGGTTAGTGGTACCTTTACTAGAGTATGTCTTTGAGCGTACACAGTTGTATTTTATTACTCTGTCTATGGCCCGCTGACAATATTCTTATGTAGAGGTGGTTTAGTGGCGGGTCCCAAGAAGGGGGCGATTTGGTTTGGATTTTTGGTCTGGATTTTTATTCTGACTATGTGAGTCAGTGTTTGGGGTTAGTTGGGATAGTTCACAAAAGATTTGGCTTGTGAAACTTTGGCGTGTTTGGGTAGGCCCTTCATAGAACATGTCTTTGAGCGTACACATTTGCATTGTTATTACTCTGTCTATAGCTCGCTGACAATATTCTTATGTAAGGGCGTTTTAGTGGCGGGTCCCTAATAGGGGGCGGTTTGCTTTGGATTCTGACTATGTGAGTCAGTGTTTTGGATTTAGTTGGGATGGTTTAGAGAATATTTGACTTGTGGAAAGGTTGAACATTGGCGTTTTTGGATTGGCGGTTCCCTTCATAGAATATGTCTTTGAGCGTACACAGTTGCATTGTTATTACTCTGTCTATGGCTCGCTGACAATATCCTTATGTAGGGGTGTTTTAGTGGCGGGTCCTGACTACTGTTCTGACTACGTAAGTCAGTGAAAGGCTTGTGAAAGGATGGAACATTGGCGTGTTTGGGTGGGCAATTCCCTTCATAGAATATGTCTTTGAGCGTTATTACTCTATGGCTCGCTGAAAATATTCATATGTAGAGGAGTACTAATTTGCAGGTCCCAGAAAATGGGAGGATTTGAAAGGGCTTGATTTCCCCAGTCGTTCTTTAGTGGCGCTTACAATAGCCGAATGGCAGAGTGAGTGAGTGAGCAATTATTTTGTGGTATTGTATGGCATTGCGATTGCGTCACATGATTTTAGGCATGTATGCAAATATGCACAAGTGCCATCTTTGACGAAGTTTCTATAATAACTAGCCAATCCAAGAAATGATCGCAAACTGAATAAGTTTTGGGTTCGGGAAAAATCTGTAACCTTTTCAGGGTCAGTTGTGGCGCCGTTTTTGGTTACTACGAAGCCTAGAAACTCGATGCTTTCTTTAAAAAATTGGGTCTTTTCCGAGCCACAAGCATGTTGGCATTACACAAACATTCCAATACCGTGTCTATGTGGCGAACATGTTCAGCTTCGTTAGTGGAATAAATTATTACGTCGTCGATGTACACATAACAAAATTTCCCTATATGCTCTCTGAGGACATCATCGATGGCCCTCTGAAAAATGCTTCCAGCGTTTTTTGAGTCCGAAGGGTAGTCGGCAGAATTCGTACTTTCCACCATTGACTGAGAACGAGGTCTTTTCTCGATCATGTTCTGCCAGATAAATCTGGTGGTAACCCGATTTTAAATCTAAGGTCGTGAAAAATTTTGCTTGTCCTAGATTCGCTATAATCATAGGAATACTCGGCATTGGGTATCGATCTGCTATAGTGCGCTCGTTTAGCTTCCTAAAGTCGATAACTAACCGCTTATTTTTTGTTGCCGTTAGCGTCGAATCCTTTTTTGTCGACAACCCAGGAAGGGCTGTTGTATGGGGACCTGGACGGCCTGATAATACCATTATCTAGCAACTGTCTGATTTCGTTATTTACAAAATCTGAAACTCCCATAGGATGCGGGTATAGCTTCGAATATCCCGGCTCATTATCTATGGTTCGTATGGTGGCAATGACAGAGGTGTTAAAGGGTAGCGCCTCGTTAGAGGTCGAAAAAGCCTTTATCCTCATTAACATCATAGCCTTGAACTTCTTTCTAACAATGCTCGGTACTACAATATCGTTGACACCTGTGAAATTTACGCTTTCACAAGTGTGGTATTGTAACTGCTCGGATCCGTCCTGATAGCTGAGCTTGTTCTCTTGTAAATCCAATGCTACTCCTGCTCGCGCTAGCAAGTCGAAGCTTATAATAGCATCAAATGAAGTGAGAGTATCTAACATAAAGAATGGGGAAACCTGACCAAATACTTTCATAAGGCATTTCGTCGTTATTTCGCTCGAACCGTGTATCGAGCTTACGGTGAAAGGGTTTTCGACAGGAACTACGCCCTTTAACTCCTTTAAAGGCTAGACGTAATTTTTTACCGCCCCTGTGTCTATAAGTATTTTTATTGTCCTCCCACCCAAGTGCCGCTTGATGAATGGCAGCCGGGAGCGTTTCCAAAAAAATTGTCAGAATCGCTTTCGAAACCTGCCTCACTATCTTCTTCAGTCTGCGCTACAGCGGCCTCTGCTACGTCTGCGTAACTGGGGCCCTGCTTTTGAGAGGCATTCTGAACAATGTTATTGAACCGTTGGCGTCTTTGGCCTGAGGCTCTATCGGAAGTATTTGACCTTTTTTGTGCTTGTTCTACTTCCTCGGGTTTTTCCGTAATAAGTACGCTGCCTAAATTTGGAAGAGGAGTCGACCTCCATTGGTTCTGGCTTTTGATTTGTTTCCTCCCTTCTATTTTTCTCTTGGAAATTGTTACTATTGTTGGTCTGTGGTTTTTTAATGTAATGTGGATTTGGTTGCTGTCCACGTTCGGGCCTATTGTATCTTCTCTGTTTTGAATTTTGTGGTCGGTTTTTATTCTCTTCCCTTGCTTGATCTCTTTCTGCCATAGCCTTAGCATATGTAGCAGAAAATATGCTCCGTTCTATGCTTGCTTCAGCTTCTCTGGCCAGTGCCAAAGCTGATGGCAAGTCCCTCGGCTGTGCCAGAAAAACTACTACTTTAATGGACTTCTTCATACCCGAAATAAACGCGTGTAGCGCGTCTGACCTAAGTTCTTCGTTGAGCAGCGTGGCTTGCTCGGTTTCGTGGGTCATGACTATTTTTGTTTGTGACAATCGTTAACTTTTTCTCCAACCTCGTCATAGTAGTCCATGAGGCTCAAGTCGCCTTGTCTGACCATTTCTAGCCCTTGTCTTAACAACCCTAGTGATATCTTGTCGGCATAAGAGCAATCTAATCTAGCTATTATAGCATCGAAATTAAGCACTGTATTGTGTGATACCAGAACGGCTCTTGCGGCCTCTCTGATTTTGTTCCTAATTATGGCTACAGCTTGGTAGTGAGCGCAGCTACGATTAAAAAGGTTTGAATAACTCGTAAGCATCGCAGGCTGATTGCCTCCATGCTACGTACTCGTCAGAGCCCCCCACGAATTCGGGAACGGACTTGATTATGTCTAACGGAACATTACAGCTAATGCTCGGGTCCACAGAAATTGTCTTATAGGGCTCGACCTGTGGTATGTCGACACCCAGGTTATTCACCCGTTCATTGATAGCGTTGAGCTGTGTTTGAAACCTTTGCTCCTGCTGTGCCAACGCTTCAGCGACTGCGGCCGCTATCAACGATTGTATCTGACTTGCGTCCATGGCAAGGTTGTATACCTGGCTAAGGTTAAGCTTTGGGGTTGGGACTCGGCTAACGTCGTCTCCTACGTCCCAGCTAACATCACTATCGTACTCGGTTTTAAGGTTAGCTAGCGCGTCGGTCCAACTCATAAGCTCTTGTGTGTGAGAGAAAGAAAAGAAAAACAAAAAAATATAAAAACAAGAGCAGTGGCTTGGACTCGCTTTTCTTTTCGGATGATCTTACACCACTTGTACTTTAAATGAAATAGCCAGTCCAGCTGGTTGACACGAAGCATGAACCGATATGATAATTTAATTTTTTATTTCATACGGAAAAAAAACTCGACACGAAGCATAAGCCGATATTAATGGTTTAGTTTTTCTTTCTACAACGAAAACTTTCCTCTTTCTCTTCACTTCCCTTCACCCTAACCTGGCACTCACAACTACACGTGCTGCAGCCAGCGGTTCACGTTAAAAAAAAAAATTCTTTGGAGGGGGCTTGAAATGAACTCACATGTTATGGGGCGTAGAGTAGACCTAACTCTAGCTGCGGGTCCTTAATCCGTTGGGCGCCAATTAAGTAGAATGTGTGGTCCGGTGATGTGGTGGGCATCCGTCTCCTGGTCCAGCTTGCAATATTCAGTTAAGTCATGAGGATTACGGTGGAGAGCTTCACTTCACTCTCATAATTACTGGCCTTGTGGCTCAGCAATATAAATCGATACAACAAATATATTTGCGGCAGTGTGCCGGAGTAAAATCTTTATTTAATATTCTAATTCCAATGAGTTGAAATCAAGTTGAGATCACAACGATGTTGTCTCGGCGGAAGCTTCAGAGGAAGAGAGTGAGTGTTCGGCAGCACGGATAATTGTAACCTCGCAAGATGGCTATCAATGTGACCGTGAGCCGAATCCTTAAAATATACTTAGAGGTAGACCCAAGGGCTGCAACTACAGTCGGCAAGCCGACTAAGTATAATCATGCCGATGGCATTTGCAGTGTGGGCAAATGCCATACTATCGATTACAATTATATTATATTATTATAGCCCATGGGTCAGCTATTTCTACTTATGTGTTAACTTACATAAGCAATTAATGTGCAAATTTGCACAATATAACGAAAGAACTAACTACTGTTGACACTGTACTTTTAATTTTATTGCTCAAAAAATAATAGAGAGAGTGAGAAAGGATGGTGTTGTTGTCATGGTGACGTAGATCGGCAGTTTTTTAATGTCGAGTGAGTGGGCATTGTATTGTGGTATTGTATTGCGACTGCGTCACATGATTTTAGGTTTGTATGCAAATATGCACAAGTGCCAGGCTACTCACGGATGTGAGTGTGTGTATGTATTTAGCGAGCGGAAAATTTTTCACTGTAAAGGTTTTTTTGCCGACGGCAATTTAAATTGGCTTTTGATTTTCTTTTTTACTTAAAATATTTTTTTTTCTAGTTGCTCTGTGAGCTTTTTATACCCGCCTACCCAAAGGGTAGAAGGGTATTATGGCTTTGTGCCGACCGAAAATATATGTTACAGGCAGAAGGAAGCATCTCCGACCCCATAAAGTATATATATTCTTGATCAGCGTCAACAGCCGAGACGATATAGCCATGTCCGTCTGTCTGTCCTTATGAACACCTAGATCTCACAGACTATAAGAGATAGAGCATCAAAATTTTTCGGGACAGTATATCTATTTGTTGCACGCAGATCAAGTTTGTTTTTGATTTTGGCCACGCCCCCTCCCGCCCCCGTAAATCGAATAAAACCTAATTGCAAGCGTCGTTTTAAACCTAGAACGTTCAATTTTATCTTATCCATCTTAATGATCTCTGCGAATTTGGTTACAATCGGATAAAAAACACAGAAGTTATTAAGATTACTTTTATTAGGCGTTACCACGTGCAACTGTTAGTGCTGCCTAGTTAGTTTGCTATGACACTCCGCGACATAACAATGGCACTAACCATATAAGAGATAGACTGGGCTTTTCATGAGAGCCTATTCGGCCACACTATTTTATTGCGATGCTGCCCACGAACATGTTACGTCGTAGGACGTTGCTGTCCACCGACAAATAACTGCATAAAACTGGTTTTGGTTGCGACGGCGTACGCCGCATTCAAACGTGCACACGTTTGATGTTAGTCGAAGCCCTAGTACGTATGTGTGATTATATGTATAAGCGTTTTGTACTGCAGCTGCGTTCTTGAATATGTTGGTGAATACACAAATGTTTATGCAAAATTCAAGTTTGTGTTGAGCTATACGCAAATTTTGTGTATTCGATTTGCAGCTAGCACCAATTGTTGTTATACCCACCTACCCAAAGGGTAGTCGTTTTAAACCTAGAACGTTCAATTTTATCTTATCCATCTTAATGATCTCTGCGAATTTTGTTACAATCGGATAAAAAACACAGAAGTTATTAAGATATTACTTTTATAAGGCGTTACCACGTGCAACTGCTAGTTGCTATGACACTCCGTGACATAATAATGGCACTAACCATACAATACAAGCGTAAACGAACACACTATTTTCGGCACAGTCAGAGATTGAGTCACGGACACGGTTGCATGTTGGCTCGAGCAAAAATGTGCCCGAAAATTTGGTTGCGTTTAGTCCGTTAGCGGTTGCATTCGAACGTCTAAACGTTTGCTGATTGCCTTGTACTGCTGCTGCGTCATTGAATATGTTAGTGAATACACATATGTTTTTTTTTTTTCCATGGATACGCCATGGGGGGTGATAATCTTCAAAAGATACATCTGGCCCTTACCAGAAAGTATGCTGGACTTGCCGCACTTAGGCACTTACCAACTAAACTCACCCCTCACACAACTCACCACACACACCCCGGTATCACCGTTAGGCATTAGTTCAAGGGGATTGGGAGCCTCATCTAGGCTCTCTCCGTACAACCTACGGTCCCTCTCTCGTCTTCTCAAATCTTTCTGGATGTCTATAATGAGCTGGCTAACTCGTAGCCAGTTCGCATCCGACTCTACCATGAACCCTATCAGACCGTCAGCTGGAGGGACTCCCCTTGTGTCTGTAATGTACCTGGAACACTGGTACATTATGTGGAGTGGGTTTTCCTCTAGGGGACCGCACTCTGTACATTGGGGAGCCTCTTCATGACGGAACCTATACAGGTACTGCCTATAACCTCCATGCCCAGTAAAGAAACTGGGTGATATGGAAGTTAGGCAGTCCCCTACTCCTATTAAGCCACTCGACGACGTTGGGGATTAGACTAAAAGTCCATCTTCCCTTCGTCGAAGAGCGCCACCTTTCTTGCCATGCGCCTAACGAAGCTTCCCGCTCCGTTCTACGGACAACTCTCACATCGGAAAATCTTCCTTCTTCTGCTCTACTCCTATAGATATTTTTCATTTCGTTTGCTAGAATGTCTACTGGGATCATGCCTGCTAGAACTAAGGCTGCCTCATCCGAAATGGTTCGGAATCCGGAGATCACCCTTAGTGCACTGAGGCGGTATGGCGCAGATATCTTTCTCCTAAGCTCCTTGCTACCCTGAAGAGCTGTTGCCCATATTGGTGCTGCATAGAGCAACATCGAGGCTACAAATCTACCTAAGAAAGACGCGTTCCTACTCTAGGCCCTCCAATGTTGGGCAGCATCCTTGAGAGTGCTGCCTGCATCTTTGATGCCTTCTTACTCAACACACTCTATGTGGTGGCGAAAGCTCAGTCGGTTGTCTATTATGACACCCAAGTACTTGAGCGATGTTTTCAACTTGATAGTCAC
Organism: Drosophila pruinosa; assembly: GCA_018150935.1. Classification (NCBI taxonomy): domain Eukaryota; kingdom Metazoa; phylum Arthropoda; class Insecta; order Diptera; family Drosophilidae; genus Drosophila; species Drosophila pruinosa. The sequence goes on along the minus strand of JAECWR010000460.1, from coordinate 7,937 downwards.
ATCGCCCACTTGGATGTCAATATACTCCACGACTTTCCTGCTTGAAATTAGCACAGCCTCAGTTTTGTGGCTTGCCAATTCCAGGCTGGCGCTTATCAGCCACTCACTAATGCACAAAATTGCTCTATTAGCATTCATCACAATTTCCTTCGTCTCTTTGGCTACCACAACTAACGCCAGGTCGTCTGCAAAGCCAATAAGCTTGCATCCGCCTGGCAGCTGGAGCCTTAGCACCTCGTCATACATAATGTTCTACAGGAGCGGTCCCAAGACCGATCCTTGTGGAACCCCTGCAGAGACCCTATACTGCCTACAGCCTATCTCTGTGTCGTACTCTAACACTCTGTCCGATAGATAACTACCCAGGATGTTCTGGAGATATATCGGTAGTCCGATCTGCTCCAGTCTGCCTATTATCCTCGCCCAACTCGCGGAGTTGAAGGCATTCCTGATGTCTAGCGTTATTATTGCGCAATACTCCTTGTCGCCCCATCTCCAGCGAGTCCCAGCGATCGCTTTTTCGGCGATGCTGACGACTGCGCTTATGGCATCCACAGTGGACCTTGCCTTCCGGAAACCAAATTGGTGTTCCGAGAGGGTCCCTCTTTCCTCAACTATCCCTAACACCCGGTTATATATGATAGTCTCCAGGACTTTTCCCATTGTATCAGTTAAGAACAGAGTTTAGAACGAAGAACACCTTACGCAACATCCGTTCCCAAAAGACAAGTGCAAGCTAAGTTTGCACCTTACGCAACATCCGTTCCCACATTGGCCAAAATCAACGGCCAAGTGCACCAACTACACGTGCCATGGAGTCAGCAATTCCAACGGCACTACCGTGGGACACCAAGCACTCAAAAATTTGATAACAAAGGCAGCGACGTCAACAGCGGCTGCAGCGACAACAGCAGCAGCGAGCGGGCAGCAGCGGTCAGGAATAAATAGGGAACGTCGAATAATTATAAGTCAGTCTTAAGAAACCCATTGGGAAGAACAAATTTAAATAAAGAATTATTTTTTATATAAAACAAAACTAAGTTTTTATAATTGGCGCCCGAGCAGGGACCGGCCATTAAAGTGAACAAACAAAGGTGAAGAAAGAGTGATTGACTAAGTGCCTCAAATAGCCACAACGCGACCGAGTCGAAATCGCAATTGAACAAAGTGAACAAAAAACCCGTCACAAAAAGTTTGCCGCGATTATACAGAGTTTCTTAAGTAGCCACCACACGACCAAGTCCGATCAATCGCAACCGTCAAAAACTCGCAAAGAAAGTGCCTAAAGTAGCCACACACGCGCAAAAGACGAACTTTCGACTTTTCAACTTTAGTGAGCCGGTACACACCACCGCCGACCAAGTCCGTCGTATCCGTTCGCGGACAACAGTGAAAAAAGAGCTATCAGAGGATCCCGAGTAGCCTGTCGCCACGCCGCTAAGCCGCACCGCCACAGGAGGAAAAGGAAGACATCCAAGAAGCCAAAACTGGAGAGTCGCCGGAATGCTGTTTTTATTGTAAGCTAATTTGTTTTTATTGATAAATAATTAAGTGCAAATTTAAAGAAGAAAGGAAAATTGATAAGAAAGATTTTAAATTAAAGAAAATAATAAAGAAAAAATTTTTAAGTACAGATTGTAAAGAAGAAAAGAAAAGTGAAAAGGAAAAATTTTAATAAAAGAAAATATTAAAGAAAAATTTTTAAGTGCAAATTTTAAAAGGGAAATTTAAAAATATTTTTTTGAGGGAAAAATTTATCGAATAACTTTAAGAAAACAATATAATAAGAATTATTAATACACTGAAAATATTTATACTTAAGTCACCTTAACACATTTAAAACACAATATTTACATTGTCCTCTACATTTGATTCACGTCCTCTCGACTCGAATATTCTTTTTTAAACTCCTAAATAAGTTGTCCGAATAAAAAACCATGCAAGAAGAAATAGCCGACGCCCTAGCGGGCCTAAGTCTTCAGGGTAACCCACGTCCAACAACAAGTCGTCCAGTCACCAGCACCCCTAGAGCTAGCCCCGAACTCAAAGAAATTATAGCCGACATGATAAAAAGAGGTACTAGCGGGACAGGATAACAGGGATATGCTAGAAGATATTCCATTAGTGAGACCAAGGGGAGAAGAGAATCATAGGATTCCAGAAGTAGTAAAACTCATAAGAGATTTTTCTGGGGATAGAACTACGTTTGGGTCTTGGAAGAAAAATGTGGACAGAGTTATGAGCATCTACGAAGGTCAAGAAAATACTTACAACTACTATTTGATTACACTGGCCATACGCAACAAAGTCATAGGAGAAGCAGATACAGTGTTAGAATCTTATAACACCCCATGAATTGGAGGGCAATTGCCAAATGTCTCACAGGGCATTTCGCGGACAAGAGAGATTTGAAAACTCTAGAGTATCAACTCTTCTCTTTGTCACAGGGAAGGTTATCGGTAAACGAATTTTACCAAGCAGTGTATCATCAACTTTCATTGATACTTAATCAAATAAGTATCCAAGAGCATGCGCCAGAGAGTATACGCTCCATGACCGCAAGTTATCGCGAAAAAGCCTTAGACACCTTTATTAGGGGTCTAAATGGCGATTTGCCTCGACTTTTGGCTATTAAAGAGCCAAGAGATCTGAGTCACGCGTTACATCTGTGCGAGTTGGTCAAAAACCAAGAACACAGAAATTTGTTTACTGCGAGATTCAAATACCAGGCACCCGCATACCACCAAGACAGGTTCAGGGTAGTTTCTTTGCAAGATCAATTCCGAAACCAGTTAATAATAAAAACACCAACTGGAGAAATTTCGATCCACGTTTATACCACCCACCGGACAACCAACAGCAAATGGTCCGACCCAATCAGTGGCCCACCAATTACCAAAGACCATTTAATCAACACCAGAATTATCAATCACCTTTTGTCCCAAGACCAAACTTTGGAGGTAACCCAAATTTTGGAGGTCCTCAAGCCATTCGCACCAAAACCTCAACCTAGGCCAGTCCCCATGGACATAGATCAGTCGGTTAGGACACGAAATATAAATTACATGAACAGACCCCAAGCTAATGATCTGGTTGGAAAACACCCAATTCAGTCAGACTACAATGGACCACCACAGAAATTCCAGAAGCACTTTCATATTGCAACTACAACGACTGAAGAACTAAAACCCGAAGTTGTATTCGATGATGGTCAAACTAGGAAGTAAATGAATATGCATACCAAGCTACATTAGCGGAAGAAGATGTTGAATATTTACCTAAAGCATACAATCAAGAATGCGAAAGCGATGCCGTGGATGCCTCAGATATCCATTTTTTAGGCTAAACGGTTCCTCGCTACCATACTTTCGTTGTAATGCGGGGAACGGTACATATTACAACATTCTAATCGATACCGGTTCTGATCAGAATTATATTCAACCCCAACTGATCAAAAATCCAAAACAAAATGAGCACACCTTTTATGCAGCTTCGACAGGAGGAAACACCAAAGTAACGCACCATACCCATCTTGCCTTATTTGGCAATAAAAACTATCCAATCAAATTTTTTGTTGTCTTCATTAAAAACCTTTCACGCTATTTTAGGGAACAACACAATGAAAGAGTTAAAAGCAATAGTAGATTCAGGAAACGACATTATGACAATAGGAAATTATCGTATAAAAATACATCAATTAAAAACAAGAGCAGTAAATAATATAAACATTAGAACAGAACATATGAACGAAAGACAAATAGAATTGATGGAAAATATCATCAACAACCACAGAGAATTATTTGCTAACCCTGACAAAAAACTCACGTACACGACGAAAGTAATCGGAAACATTAGAACTTCTTCCGACACACCTGTTTATAGCAAACATTATCCTTACCCAGCATCTTTAAAAGATGAAGTCGAGAGCCAAATACAAGAATTACTACGTGATGGTATTATCAGACCTTCACGTTCGCCTTATAACGCACCAGTATGGGTAGTACCAAAAAACTGGATGCGTCAGGAAAAAAGAAGTATCGTATGGTCATAGACTATAGGAAACTCAATTCAGTCACAATTTCGGATAAGTATCCAATACCAGAGATAGGCGAGATTCTTGCTCAACTAGGCAGAAATAAATATTTCTCCGTACTCGACCTTAAAAGTGGCTTTCATCAGATACCCTTAGCCGAAAAAGATATCGAGAAAACAGCATTTGCTGTAAACGGAGGAAATTCGAATTCACCAGACTGCCATTTGGCTTAAAAATTCCCCTGCTATTTTTCAAAGAGCATTAGACGATATTTTAAGAGAACACATTACCAAAAAATGTTACGTCTACATCGACGACATAATCGTGTTTAGTCCAATCGAAACACAACATGCCAGGGATTTAGAAGAAGTATTTGACACATTGGCAAAGGCTAATATGAAGATTCAGAAAGACAAATGCGAATTCTTTAAAACTGAAGTCGATTTCCTTGGGTTCACTATATCAGACAAGGGTGTAAAAACGAACGAAGATAAAGTTCGAGCCATCAAGAATTTTCCGATACCAAAAACTTTAAAAGACCTCCGCTCCTTCTTGGGAATGTCAAGCTATTACAGAAGATTTATTCGTGATTACGCGAAAATAGCCAAACCATTGACCAGTTTACTTCGGGGAGAAAACGGTCGAGTTTCTAAAAATATTTCGAATAAAGTACTGATCAACTTCAATAGGGAAACAATAGAAGCTTTCGAGAAAAATAAAAAACACTCTTGCCTCACAAGATGTAATCCTAGCCTACCCAGATTTCGGAACTGAATTCCACCTAACAACCGATGCCTCAAACGTAGCCATCGGAGCAGTTTTAGAACAAAAGGCAGACCCATTACTTTCATATCGAGAACGCTTTCAAAAACAGAAGAAGGATATGCTAAATAGTACATCCGCAACGGTCCATAGCGACGAGAGCTCTTCCCACAATCTTATTCCTGTTATGGAAGTACCAATAAATGTTTTCAAAAACCAATTGTTCCTACTCACCGCCGATCACGATTCATACAATTTCAACTGCCATTCCCATCTTACCATAGACACGTAGTAAAAAACTTGATAAACTAGAGGAAGACCTAAATAGTTTTAATAAGACACATTCCATGTATCCACTACTTAAATACGAGATTGAAAAAATTAAAAATGACTTGAGAAAATTACTAATAACCCGGAAAGCCAGGGCAATAAATGAATTAGGAACTATTTGGAAATGGATAGCCGGCACGCCGGACTATAACGATCACAATATTCTAATCGAGAAGACGAATGAACAACTGAAAAATAATAACAGACAGTTAATAATAAATAAAATATTCAAAGAAAAAATTAACGAAATGAATGAAAAAACGAATCAGGTTTTAAAATATGCACAAGATATCAAAAGAACAGAAAATGAAAAAATAATTACCTTTAAGTATAAAATAGAACTATTAAGAGAAGAAATAAAAAATGTAATTCAAGCAATAGACTTTGCAAAAACAAGTACAATAAACTCAATTATACTATCAGAGAACGAAAAAGATATTGGACAATATTTTAAGTAACGAAAAAATATTTATTTTTAATATCGAAGAACTTTTAGAATTTGCCAGAATAAAAATTGCTATCAATAAAAAGAATTTACTTTATATTATAGACGTTCCACTAATAGAGAACGAAATTTGCACAAAATTAATGCTAAAAGGCATAAAAAGAAAAAACAAAATAAATGAAATATTATATAAAGAGATAATTAAATGTAAAGAGAAATTATTCGCAATGGAAAGCCCATGCGAATCACATAATGACAAAACAATTTGTAATAGAAATAAGTTAGGAGATTTAGAAAATGACACCTGCATAACGCCGCTCATGAAGCCAAGTGCCAAGCTGCAGAATCATCAACAGCCAGCACATCCCAGACCACGAAGAAATAATAGACGGAACATTGCTGCTAAACGACTTCGAAGGAGAAATACAGATCGATGAGAGATCAATACAGCTGAGGGGAACCTATTTGCTACAGTTCGAAAACTCTACAATCAAAATAAACAAAGACTTGTACCAATCTAAGACGACGACTTATGCGGAAGCGTTGCCACCACTGCTCCAGATTCTAAGAGAAGGAGCAAGAACCGAAGAAATTTTGTCGTTACAGATGTTGAAGGAGGTCGACATAAATAACACCAACCGCATAGAAGAACTTAAAGAAGACAATGAGACGACCACCACCATAAACTTCACTTTGACTGGAATACTGATGCTGATAGTAATGGCAGGCATAGCTCAAGTATTGAGAGAAATGCACCAGAAAAACTCGAGAAATAACAACGCCAGAAAACAGCCCAAAGACAAGAGCAACGGAGGAAGTCGCAACAACCAAACACTTTTACATCGCATCCGAGGACGTCTGCGTTTAAAGGGGGAGGAGTTAAGAACAGAGTTTAGAACGAAGAACACCTTACGCAACATCCGTTCCCAAAAGACAAGTGCAAGCTAAGTTTGCACCTTACGCAACATCCGTTCCCACATTGGCCAAAATCAACGGCCAAGTGCACCAACTACACGTGCCATGGAGTCAGCAAATTCCAACGGCACCACCGTGGGACACTTTGGGTGCAACCAAGCACTCAAAAATTAGATAACAAAGGCAGCGACGTTAACAGCGGCTGCAGCGACAACAGCAGCAGCGAGCGGGCAGCAGCGGTCAGGAATAAATAGGGAACGTCGAATAATTATAAGTCAGTCTTAAGAAACCCATTGGGAAGAACAAATTTAAATAAAGAATTATTTTTTTATATAAAACAAAACTAAGTTTTATAATTTATCTAACAGACAGATTGGCCTGTAGCCTGACGGCCCTTCAACCGGCTTGTCACCTTTTGGCAGGAGGATCAAGCGTTGAAGTTTCCATACTCTTAGAAATATGCCGTCTTGGAGGTACTTGGTGAACGTCTCGACGAACACCTGTGCCCGGCATGAGATCGCCAACTTTAGAGCTTTATTTGGGATCCCATCCGGGCCAGGGCCTTTCTGTCGCCTATATGTTTTGTCGCCGCCTTTAGCTCCTCAAGTGTGACGTGTGGAGCCTCGGGCGGTGGCAAGCTAGCTACTGGCTCCAGCTGTGGATGTCTCGGGAACAGTACTTGTACTATTTCCGCGAGAGCGATGGGGCACGTGACCCTCAACGTGCTTTGGCTCCTGATCTTTTCATTACCACTTTATAAGCAGTACCCCAGGGATTTAAGTTGGCTTCCTCGCAGGTTTCTCTGAAGCAGCGTTGTTTGCTGCTTTTGATAGCCTGTTTCAGAGCCCGCTTTGCCTTCCGGAAAGCTTCGACTCTACTGTCGAAGTTCGGACTGCCCCTGGCCCTCTGTGAAAGTCTTCTTGCCGCAAGGCAGGCCTTCCCTCAGTGAGCTTATTTCCTCAGTCCACCAATAACAGGGCGCTCCAAACCTGCTTGGCTTCCTTTTTGGCATCGAAGCATCACATGTGGAGGACAGAGCCATTTTCAGGCTCTGCGCCATTTCCCTCGGCTGACCCGATTGCCCATTCCACCTGGGTGAAACAGTCGATGAAGACTTCTTCATCGAGGCAATTAGCCTTCCATTTGGGCCCAGTCATCTTTGGCTTCTGGCGGCCGCGCTTGTTATTCAGTGGAATAACGAAGCAGATGGACTGGTGGTCGCTAAATGTAAAGTCCTCACAGACTTTCCACTTAGCTCTCCTGCCGATCGAGGAACTTAGCCATGTAAGGTCAATAATAGACCCCTACCATTCTTACGGTACGTCAGTTTCCGCCCGTCGTTAGCTGGCCCTAGGTTTAAGGTCGAGAATTCTTCTATCAAACAGACCCCCTAGCATTAGATTGCTTGCTACCCCACTCTACAGCCCACGCGTTGAAATCTCCTGCGATAAC
>JAECWR010000459.1:0-143752 GCA_018150935.1 Drosophila pruinosa | reverse complement strand
TTAATAAATTAATAAATTAATAAATTAATAAATTAATAAATTAATAAATTAATAAATTAATAAATTAATAAATTAATAAATTAATAAATTAATAAATTAATAAATTAATAAATTAATAAATTAATAAATTAATAAATTAATAAATTAATAAATTAATAAATTAATAAATTAATAAATTAATAAATTAATAAATTAATAAATTAATAAATTAATAAATTAATAAATTAATAAATTAATAAATTAATAAATTAATAAATTAATAAATTAATAAATTAATAAATTAATAAATTAATAAATTAATAAATTAATAAATTAATAAATTAATAAATTAATAAATTAATAAATTAATAAATTAATAAATTAATAAATTAATAAATTAATAAATTAATAAATTAATAAATTAATAAATTAATAAATTAATAAATTAATAAATTAATAAATTAATAAATTAATAAATTAATAAATTAATAAATTAATAAATTAATAAATTAATAAATTAATAAATTAATAAATTAATAAATTAATAAATTAATAAATTAATAAATTAATAAATTAATAAATTAATAAATTAATAAATTAATAAATTAATAAATTAATAAATTAATAAATTAATAAATTAATAAATTAATAAATTAATAAATTAATAAATTAATAAATTAATAAATTAATAAATTAATAAATTAATAAATTAATAAATTAATAAATTAATAAATTAATAAATTAATAAATTAATAAATTAATAAATTAATAAATTAATAAATTAATAAATTAATAAATTAATAAATTAATAAATTAATAAATTAATAAATTAATAAATTAATAAATTAATAAATTAATAAATTAATAAATTAATAAATTAATAAATTAATAAATTAATAAATTAATAAATTAATAAATTAATAAATTAATAAATTAATAAATTAATAAATTAATAAATTAATAAATTAATAAATTAATAAATTAATAAATTAATAAATTAATAAATTAATAAATTAATAAATTAATAAATTAATAAATTAATAAATTAATAAATTAATAAATTAATAAATTAATAAATTAATAAATTAATAAATTAATAAATTAATAAATTAATAAATTAATAAATTAATAAATTAATAAATTAATAAATTAATAAATTAATAAATTAATAAATTAATAAATTAATAAATTAATAAATTAATAAATTAATAAATTAATAAATTAATAAATTAATAAATTAATAAATTAATAAATTAATAAATTAATAAATTAATAAATTAATAAATTAATAAATTAATAAATTAATAAATTAATAAATTAATAAATTAATAAATTAATAAATTAATAAATTAATAAATTAATAAATTAATAAATTAATAAATTAATAAATTAATAAATTAATAAATTAATAAATTAATAAATTAATAAATTAATAAATTAATAAATTAATAAATTAATAAATTAATAAATTAATAAATTAATAAATTAATAAATTAATAAATTAATAAATTAATAAATTAATAAATTAATAAATTAATAAATTAATAAATTAATAAATTAATAAATTAATAAATTAATAAATTAATAAATTAATAAATTAATAAATTAATAAATTAATAAATTAATAAATTAATAAATTAATAAATTAATAAATTAATAAATTAATAAATTAATAAATTAATAAATTAATAAATTAATAAATTAATAAATTAATAAATTAATAAATTAATAAATTAATAAATTAATAAATTAATAAATTAATAAATTAATAAATTAATAAATTAATAAATTAATAAATTAATAAATTAATAAATTAATAAATTAATAAATTAATAAATTAATAAATTAATAAATTAATAAATTAATAAATTAATAAATTAATAAATTAATAAATTAATAAATTAATAAATTAATAAATTAATAAATTAATAAATTAATAAATTAATAAATTAATAAATTAATAAATTAATAAATTAATAAATTAATAAATTAATAAATTAATAAATTAATAAATTAATAAATTAATAAATTAATAAATTAATAAATTAATAAATTAATAAATTAATAAATTAATAAATTAATAAATTAATAAATTAATAAATTAATAAATTAATAAATTAATAAATTAATAAATTAATAAATTAATAAATTAATAAATTAATAAATTAATAAATTAATAAATTAATAAATTAATAAATTAATAAATTAATAAATTAATAAATTAATAAATTAATAAATTAATAAATTAATAAATTAATAAATTAATAAATTAATAAATTAATAAATTAATAAATTAATAAATTAATAAATTAATAAATTAATAAATTAATAAATTAATAAATTAATAAATTAATAAATTAATAAATTAATAAATTAATAAATTAATAAATTAATAAATTAATAAATTAATAAATTAATAAATTAATAAATTAATAAATTAATAAATTAATAAATTAATAAATTAATAAATTAATAAATTAATAAATTAATAAATTAATAAATTAATAAATTAATAAATTAATAAATTAATAAATTAATAAATTAATAAATTAATAAATTAATAAATTAATAAATTAATAAATTAATAAATTAATAAATTAATAAATTAATAAATTAATAAATTAATAAATTAATAAATTAATAAATTAATAAATTAATAAATTAATAAATTAATAAATTAATAAATTAATAAATTAATAAATTAATAAATTAATAAATTAATAAATTAATAAATTAATAAATTAATAAATTAATAAATTAATAAATTAATAAATTAATAAATTAATAAATTAATAAATTAATAAATTAATAAATTAATAAATTAATAAATTAATAAATTAATAAATTAATAAATTAATAAATTAATAAATTAATAAATTAATAAATTAATAAATTAATAAATTAATAAATTAATAAATTAATAAATTAATAAATTAATAAATTAATAAATTAATAAATTAATAAATTAATAAATTAATAAATTAATAAATTAATAAATTAATAAATTAATAAATTAATAAATTAATAAATTAATAAATTAATAAATTAATAAATTAATAAATTAATAAATTAATAAATTAATAAATTAATAAATTAATAAATTAATAAATTAATAAATTAATAAATTAATAAATTAATAAATTAATAAATTAATAAATTAATAAATTAATAAATTAATAAATTAATAAATTAATAAATTAATAAATTAATAAATTAATAAATTAATAAATTAATAAATTAATAAATTAATAAATTAATAAATTAATAAATTAATAAATTAATAAATTAATAAATTAATAAATTAATAAATTAATAAATTAATAAATTAATAAATTAATAAATTAATAAATTAATAAATTAATAAATTAATAAATTAATAAATTAATAAATTAATAAATTAATAAATTAATAAATTAATAAATTAATAAATTAATAAATTAATAAATTAATAAATTAATAAATTAATAAATTAATAAATTAATAAATTAATAAATTAATAAATTAATAAATTAATAAATTAATAAATTAATAAATTAATAAATTAATAAATTAATAAATTAATAAATTAATAAATTAATAAATTAATAAATTAATAAATTAATAAATTAATAAATTAATAAATTAATAAATTAATAAATTAATAAATTAATAAATTAATAAATTAATAAATTAATAAATTAATAAATTAATAAATTAATAAATTAATAAATTAATAAATTAATAAATTAATAAATTAATAAATTAATAAATTAATAAATTAATAAATTAATAAATTAATAAATTAATAAATTAATAAATTAATAAATTAATAAATTAATAAATTAATAAATTAATAAATTAATAAATTAATAAATTAATAAATTAATAAATTAATAAATTAATAAATTAATAAATTAATAAATTAATAAATTAATAAATTAATAAATTAATAAATTAATAAATTAATAAATTAATAAATTAATAAATTAATAAATTAATAAATTAATAAATTAATAAATTAATAAATTAATAAATTAATAAATTAATAAATTAATAAATTAATAAATTAATAAATTAATAAATTAATAAATTAATAAATTAATAAATTAATAAATTAATAAATTAATAAATTAATAAATTAATAAATTAATAAATTAATAAATTAATAAATTAATAAATTAATAAATTAATAAATTAATAAATTAATAAATTAATAAATTAATAAATTAATAAATTAATAAATTAATAAATTAATAAATTAATAAATTAATAAATTAATAAATTAATAAATTAATAAATTAATAAATTAATAAATTAATAAATTAATAAATTAATAAATTAATAAATTAATAAATTAATAAATTAATAAATTAATAAATTAATAAATTAATAAATTAATAAATTAATAAATTAATAAATTAATAAATTAATAAATTAATAAATTAATAAATTAATAAATTAATAAATTAATAAATTAATAAATTAATAAATTAATAAATTAATAAATTAATAAATTAATAAATTAATAAATTAATAAATTAATAAATTAATAAATTAATAAATTAATAAATTAATAAATTAATAAATTAATAAATTAATAAATTAATAAATTAATAAATTAATAAATTAATAAATTAATAAATTAATAAATTAATAAATTAATAAATTAATAAATTAATAAATTAATAAATTAATAAATTAATAAATTAATAAATTAATAAATTAATAAATTAATAAATTAATAAATTAATAAATTAATAAATTAATAAATTAATAAATTAATAAATTAATAAATTAATAAATTAATAAATTAATAAATTAATAAATTAATAAATTAATAAATTAATAAATTAATAAATTAATAAATTAATAAATTAATAAATTAATAAATTAATAAATTAATAAATTAATAAATTAATAAATTAATAAATTAATAAATTAATAAATTAATAAATTAATAAATTAATAAATTAATAAATTAATAAATTAATAAATTAATAAATTAATAAATTAATAAATTAATAAATTAATAAATTAATAAATTAATAAATTAATAAATTAATAAATTAATAAATAAATAAATTAATAAATTAATAAATTAATAAATTATAAAATTAATAAATTAATAAATTAATAAATTGATAAATTAATAAATTAATAAATTAATAAATTAATAATTTAATAAATTAATAAATTAATAAATTAATAAATTAATAAATTAATAAATTAATAAATTAATAAATTAATAAATTAATAAATTAATAAATTAATAAATTAATAAATTAATAAATTAATAAATTAATAAATTAATAAATTAATAAATTAATAAATAATAAATTAATAAATTAATAAATTAATAAATTAATAAATTAATAAATTAATAAATTAATAAATTAATAAATTAATAAATTAATAAATTAATAAATTAATAAATTAATAAATTAATAAATTAATAAATTAATAAATTAATAAATTAATAAATTAATAAATTAATAAATTAATAAATTAATAAATTAATAAATTAATAAATTAATAAATTAATAAATTAATAAATTAATAAATTAATAAATTAATAAATTAATAAATTAATAAATTAATAAATTAATAAATTAATAAATTAATAAATTAATAAATTAATAAATTAATAAATTAATAAATTAATAAATTAATAAATTAATAAATTAATAAATTAATAAATTAATAAATTAATAAATTAATAAATTAATAAATTAATAAATTAATAAATTAATAAATTAATAAATTAATAAATTAATAAATTAATAAATTAATAAATTAATAAATTAATAAATTAATAAATTAATAAATTAATAAATTAATAAATTAATAAATTAATAAATTAATAAATTAATAAATTAATAAATTAATAAATTAATAAATTAATAAATTAATAAATTAATAAATTAATAAATTAATAAATTAATAAATTAATAAATTAATAAATTAATAAATTAATAAATTAATAAATTAATAAATTAATAAATTAATAAATTAATAAATTAATAAATTAATAAATTAATAAATTAATAAATTAATAAATTAATAAATTAATAAATTAATAAATTAATAAATTAATAAATTAATAAATTAATAAATTAATAAATTAATAAATTAATAAATTAATAAATTAATAAATTAATAAATTAATAAATTAATAAATTAATAAATTAATAAATTAATAAATTAATAAATTAATAAATTAATAAATTAATAAATTAATAAATTAATAAATTAATAAATTAATAAATTAATAAATTAATAAATTAATAAATTAATAAATTAATAAATTAATAAATTAATAAATTAATAAATTAATAAATTAATAAATTAATAAATTAATAAATTAATAAATTAATAAATTAATAATTTAATAAATTAATAAATTAATAATTAAATAAATTAATAAATTAATAAATTAATAAATTAATAAATTAACTAATAATCAAATAATAATTTAATAAATTAATAAATTAATAAATTAATAAATTAATAAATTAATAAATTAATAAATTAATAAAAAATTAATAAATTAATAAATTAATAAATTAATAAATTAATAAATATACAAATTAATAAATTAATAAATTAATAAATTAATAATATAATAAATTAATAAATTAATAAATTAATAATTTAATAAATTAATAAATTAATAAATTAATAAATTAATAAATTAATAAATTAATAAATTAATAAATTAATAAATTAATAAATTAATAAATTAATAAATTAATAAATTAATAAATTAATAAATTAATAAATTAATAAATTAATAAATTAATAAATTAATAAATTAGTAAATTAATAAATTAATAAATTAGTAAATTAATAAATTAATAAATTAATAAATTAATAAATTAATAAATTAATAAATTAATAAATTAATAAATTGATAACATAATAAATTAATAAATTAATAAATTAATAAAATAATAAATTAATAAATTAATAAAATAATAAATTAATAAATTAATAAATATACAAATTAATAAATTAATAAATTAATAAATTAATAAATATAATAAATTAATAAATTAATAAATTAATAAATTAATAAATTAATAAATTAATAAATTAATAAATTAATAAATTAATAAATTAATAAATTAATAAATTAATAAATTAATAAATTAATAAATTAATAAATTAATAAATTAATAAATTAATAAATTAATAAATTAATAAATTAATAAATTATTAAATTAATAAATTAATAAATTAATAAATTAATAAATTAATAAATTAATAAATTAATAAATTAATAAATTAATAAATTAGTAAATTAATAAATTAATAATTTAATAAATTAATAAATTAATAAATTAATAAATTAATAAATTAATAAATTAATAAATAAATAAATTAATAAATTAATAAATTAATAAATTAATAAACTAATAAATTAATAAATTAATAAATTAATAAATTAATAAATTAATAAATTAATAAATTAATAAATTAATAAATTAATAAATTAATAAATTAATAAATTAATAAATTAATAAATTAATAAATTAATAAATGAATAAATTAATAAAATAATAAATTAATAAATTAATAAATTAATAAATTAACAAATTAATAAATTAATAAATTAATAAATTAATAAACTAATAAATTAATAAATTAATAAATTAATAAATTAATAAATTAATAAATTAATAAATTAATAAATTAATAAATTATTAAATTAATAAATTAATAAATTAATAAATTAATAAATTAATAAATTAATAAATTAATAAATTAATAAATTAATAAATTAATAAATTAATAAATTAACAAATTAACAAATTAATAAATTAATAAATTAATAAATTAATAAATTAATAAATTAATAAATTAATAAATAAATAAATAAATAAATTAATAAATTAATAAATTATAAAAATTAATAAATTAATAAATTAATAAATTAATAAATTAATAAATTAATAAATTAATAAATTAATAATTTAATAAATTAATAAATTAATAAATTAATAAATTAATAAATTAATAAATTAATAAATTAATAAATTAATAAATTAATAAATTAATAAATTAATAAATTAATAAATTATAAAATTAATAAATTAATAAATTAATAAATTAATAAATTAATAAATTAATAAATTAATAAATTAATAAATTAATAAATTAATAAATTAATAAATTAATAAATTAATAAATTAATAAATTAATAAATTAATAAATTAATAAATTAATAAATTAATAAATTAATAAATTAATAAATTAATAAATTAACAAATTAATAAATTAATAAATTAATAAATTAATAAATTAATAAATTAATAAATTAATAAATTAATAAATTAATAAATTAATAAATTAATAAATTAATAAATTAATAAATTAATAAATTAATAAATTAATAAATTAATAAATTAATAAATTAATAAATTAATAAATTAATAAATTAATAAATTAATAAATTAATAAATTAATAAATTAATAAATTAATAAATTAATAAATTAATAAATTAATAAATTAATAAATTAATAAATTAATAAATTAATAAATTAATAAATTAATAAATTAATAAATTAATAAATTAATAAATTAATAAATTAATAAATTAACAAATTAATAAATTAATAAATTAATAAATTAATAAATTAATAAATTAATAAATTAATAAATTAATAAATTAATAAATTAATAAATTAATAAATTAATAAATTAATAAATTAATAAATTAATAAATTAATAAATTAATAAATTAATAAATTAATAAATTAATAAATTAATAAATTAATAAATTAATAAATTAATAAATTAATAAATTAATAAATTAATAAATTAATAAATTAATAAATTAATAAATTAATAAATTAATAAATTAATAAATTAATAAATTAATAAATTAATAAATTAATAAATTAATAAATTAATAAATTAATAAATTAATAAATTAATAAATTAATAAATTAATAAATTAATAAATTAATAAATTAATAAATTAATAAATTAATAAATTAATAAATTAATAAATTAATAATTTAATCAATTAATAAATTAATTATTAAATATATTAATAAATTAATAAATTAATAAATTAATTAATTAACTAATAATAAAATAATAATTTAATAAATTAATAAATTAATAAATTGATAAATTAATAAATTAATAAAATAATAAATTAATAAATTAATAACATAATAAATTAATAAATTAATAAATTAATAAATATACAAATTAATAAATTAATAAATTAATACATTAATAATATAATAAATTAATAAATTAATAAATTAATAATTTAATAAATTAATAAATTAATAAATTAATAAATTAATAAATTAATAAATTAATAAATTAATAAATTAATAAATTAATAAATTAATAAATTAATAAATTAATAAATTAATAAATTAATAAATTAATAAATTAATAAATTAATAAATTAATAAATTAATAAATTAATAAATTAATAAATTAATAAATTAATAAATTAATAAATTAATAAATTAATAAATTAATAATTTAATAAATTAATAAATTAATAAATTAATAAATTAATAAATTAATAAATTAATAAATTAATAAATTAATAAATTAATAAATTAATAAATTAATAAATTAATAAATTAATAAATTAATAAATTAATAAATTAATAAATTAATAAATTAATAAATTAATAAATTAATAAATTAATAAATTAATAAATTAATATATTAATAAATGAATAAATTAATAACATAATAAATTAATAAACTAATAAATTAACAAATTAACAAATTAATAAATTAATAAATTAATAAACTAATAAATTAATAAATTAATAAATTAATAAATTAATAAATTAATAAATTAATAAATTAATAAATTAATAAATTAATAAATTAATAAATTAATAAATTAATAAATTAATAAATTAATAAATTAATAAATTAAAAAATTAATAAATTAATAAATTAATAAATTAATAAATTAATAAATTAATAAATTAATAAATTAATAATTTAATAATTTAATAAATTAATAAATTAATAAAAAATAATAATTTAATTAATTAATAAATTAATAAATTAATATATTAATAAATTAATAAATTAATAAATTAATAAATTAATAAAATAATAAATTAATAAATTGATAACATAATAAATTAATAAATTAATAAATTAATAAATTAATAAATTAATAAATTATTAAATAAATAAATTAATAATATAATAAATTAATAAATTAATAAATTAAAAAATTAATACATTAATAATATAATAAATAAATAAATTAATAAATTCATAAATTAATAAATTAATATTAATAAATTAATAATTTAATAAATTAATAAATTAATATATTAATAAATTAATAAATTAATAAATTAATAAATTGATAACATAATAAATTAATAAATGAATAAATAAATAAATTAATAAATTAACAAATTAATAAATTAATAAATAAATAAATTAATAAATTAATAAATTAATAAATTAATAAATTAATAAATTAATAAATTAATAAATTAATAAATTAATAAATTAATAAATTAATAAATTAATAAATTAATAAATTAATAAATTAATAAATTAATAAATTAATAAATTAATAAATTAATAAATTAATAAATTAATAACATAATAAATTAATAAATTAATAAATTAACAAATTAATAAATTAATACATTAATAATATAATAAATTAATAAATTAATAATTTAATAAATTAATAAATTAATAAAACATAGACATGCCCTGCGCGACACCACTCCCCTATATAGGTTTTGTGACACGTTTTTTGCAAAATCAACATTTTCTTTGGTGTTACCACCAAAAACTTTTTTGGGTCCATTAAATTAATATTGCCCCACTAAGCTTCATTATTTATGGCATTTATGTATTATATTGCTTATGCCGGGCAGGCAACATAAACTGTAAAATGACTTTTTTCAAATACAAATTTTTCATATGCCTTGCACGAAACCACTCCCCCATATAGGTTTTGTGACACGTTTTTTACAAAATCAACATTTTATTTGGTGTTACCACCAAAAACTTTTTTGGGTCCATAAATTTAATAATGCACCACTAAAATTAATTCTTTATGCCATTTATATACTATATTGCTTATGCCGGTATGGCAACTCTCCACGTAGCGTCGGCCACACTGTGCAGGGTCGTCTGTGAAGATCAAATCAACCTGGCTCTCGTCCAAAAACCATGGTTGATCGGTGGCCAAATACGTGGACTTTCATGTGGATCATGTAAGTTGTTATATGACCGTATGGGAGGTGCCCCGCGCACTGCTATACTTATGGATAACAATGTCAGACATTTCCCACTAACTAACTTCATCCACAGAGACCTGGTAGCAACGGCTATTGAGGTTGAAGTTGTGATCGCCTCCGCATACTTCCCGGGCGATGTGGATGATGTACCCCCAGCAGAGGTCCAGCGGCTGGTGGAATTCTGTCGCCGCAACAACAAGCCGCTCGTGATCGGCTGTGATGCCAATGCACATCACACGATCTGGGGGAGCAGCGACATCAACAAACGTGGTGAGTCCCTCTTAGACTACTTATTGTGTTGTCAATTAGATGTAGCTAACATTAGGTTCAAACCCACTTTTATCAATGCTATTAGGGAAGAGGTTTTAGATCTCACTCTAATCAGCACGTCGATAGCAAGTTCGCTTGTTAATTGGCGGGTCACAGACGAAGCCACTTTGTCAGACCATCAGCACATCAGGTTTGACCTCCCTGGCCAAGTCGAAATTCGCCAAAACTCCTTCTGTCCCAAAACGACAAATTGGGAGCTCTTTAAAGCCTCTGTAGCTTTCAAAGCAGACCTATTGGTCAGCAATCCTAGCTCTATCAGTGAGATAGAACTGGCTGCCAATCTGCTCCAAGATGTGCTTAGAAGATGAGATCTTTCGAGGACAGCTCAGTCCAGAAGACCCTAAGGGTCAATCGGAAAATTCCTTGGTGGAATGAGGAACTGGCTGTCCTTAGAAGGAGGGTTAGAATCCTATTTAATAAGGCTAAATCTAACCGTGCTAGTTGGGACGTCTATAGGGACGCTCTTACCAACTACAACAAAAGCATTAGACGAGCTAAACGCGATACATGGCGCAGCTACTGTGGTAGCTTAGAATCGCTGCCAGAGGCAGCGAGGCTTCATAAAGTATTGGCTAAAGGGTCGTCTAATGGAATAGGGCTTCTTAAAAGAGCAGATGTCTCTTTTACTCAAGATCGCAGGGAAACATTTGAGCTTCTACTGCAAGTCCACCTCCCGGGTTCTGTGGCGAATCCACATCTCTCCGGTCGCGATGACGCCACTTTGTCACACATTCGACCCCGAAAAGGTCAAATGGGCTGTAGATTCTTTTGCTCCTTTCAAAGCCCCAGGGGGGTGACAAAATCTTCCCAGCCCTTATTCAAAACAGCATGGCTCATATTCTTGATCCACTGGTCGGCCTTCTTAGAGCTAGTTTTACTTGGGGATACATACCCATCTCTTGGAGGAGAGTTAATGTAGTATTCATCCCCAAGCAAGGGAATCGTCCGCTTGACCAACCTAAGTCCTATCGGCCGATCCTTTCCTTTCTGCTTAAAACGGCGGAAAGACATTATTCATATAAATATTTTTCATATATCATGCCTTGCGCGACTCCACTCCCTTATATAAATGTTTTGTAACACATTTTTTACAAAATCAACATTTTCTTTGGTGTAACCACCAAAAACTTTTTAGGTCCATTAAATTAATAATGCACCACTAAACTTAATTATTTATGGCATTTATATATTGCTTATGCCGGCAAGGCAACACTATAAATATTTTTCATATGACATGCATTGCGCGACACCACTACCCTTTATAGGTTTTGTGACACGTTTTTTAGAAAATCAAAATTTTCTTTGGTTAAACCACTAAAAACTTTTTTGGGTCTATTAAATTTTTATTGCTCCACTAAGCTTCATTATTTATCGCATTTATGCTTTATATTGCTTATGCCGGCCAGGCATCATAAACTGTTAAATTACTTTTTTCAAACACAAATTTTTCATATGACATGCCTTGCGCGAAACCACTCCATTATATAGGTTTTGTGACTCGTTTTTTACAAAATCAACATTTTCTTTTGTGTTACCACCAAAAACTTTTTTGAGTCCATTAAATTAATAATGCACCACTAAACTTAATTATTTATGGCATTAATATATTATATTGCTTATGCCGGCAAGGCAACACTATAAATTTTTTTCAAATGCATGCCTTGCGCGACACCACTCCCCTATATAGGTTTTGTGACACGTTTTTTACAAAATCAAAATTTTTTTGCTGTAACCACCAAAAACTTTTTTGGGTCCATTAAATTAATGTTGCTTTGCGCGAAACCATTCCTCTAATATAGGTTTTGCGACACGTTTTTAACAAAATCAACATTTTCTTTGGTTTAACCACAAAAAACTTTTTTGGGTCCATTAAATTTATATTGCTCCACTAAGCTTCATTATTTATGGCATTTATGTATTATATTGCTTATGCCGGTAAGGCAACACTCCAGTGTAGTATGACTTTTGCATATAAAAATTTTTCATATGACATGCCTTGCGCAAAACCACTCCCCTAAATAGGTTTTGTGACACGTTTTTTACAAAATCAACATTTTCTTTGGTTTAACCACCAACAATTTTTTGGGTCCATTAAATTAATATTGCTCCACTAAGCTTCATTATTAATGCCATTTATATATTATATTGCCTATGCCGGCAAGGCAACACTCCTCTGTCAAATGATTTTTTTCATATGAAAATTTTTCATATGAAATGTCCTGCGCGAAGCCACTTCCCTATAAAGGTTTTGTGACACGTTTTTTACAAAATCAACATATTCTTTGGTGTAACCACCAAAAACTTTTTTGGGTCCATTAAATTTATATTGCTCCACTAAGCTTCATTATTTATGGCATTTATGTATTATACTGCTTATGCCGGTAAGGCAACACTCCAGTGTAGTATGACTTTTGCATATAAAAATTTTTCATATGACATGCCTTGCGCAAAACCACTCCCCTAAATAGGTTTTGTGACACGTTTTTTACAAAATCAACATTTTATTTGGTTTAACCACCAAAATCTTTTTTGGGTCCATTAAATTAATATTTCCTTGCGCGAAACCACTCCTCTATATAGGTTTTGTGACACGTTTTTAACAAAATCAACATTTTCTTTGGTTTAACCACAAAATACTTTTTTGGGTCCATTAAATTAATATTGCTCCACTAAGCTTCATTATTTATGCCATTTATTTATTATATTTCTTATGCCGGCAAGGCAACACTTTACTGTAGTATGAAAAAGTCCATATAAAAAATTATTATATATGACATGCCTTGCGCGACACTACTCCCCTATATATGTTTTGATACACCTTTTTTTACAAAATCAACATTTTCTTTGGTTTAACCACAAAAAACTTTTTTGGGTCCATTAAATTAATAATGCACCACTAAGCTTCAATATTTATGCCATTTATATATTATATTGCTTATGCCGGCAAGGTAACATCCACTGTCAAATGACTTTTTTAAAATACAAATTTTTCATATGACATGCCTTGCGCGACACCACTCCCCTCTATAGGTTTTGTGACACGTTTTTTACAAAATGAACATTTTGTTTTGTGTTACCACCAAAAACTTTTTTGGGTCCATTAAATTAATAACGCAAACTTAATTTTTTATGGCATTTATATTGCTTATGCCGGCAAGGCAACACTCCATTGTAGTATGACTTTATTCACATACATATTTTTCAATGTCATGCCTTGCGCGACTTAACTCACCTTTATAGGTTTTGTAACACATTTTTTACAAAATCAACATATTCTTTGGTGTAACCACCAAAAACATTTTTGGGTCCATAAATGTAATAATGCACCACTAAACTCAATTATTTATGCCATATATATATTATATTGCTTATGCCGGCAAGGAAACACTCCACTGTCTAATGTCTTTTTTCATATAAAAATTTTTCATATGACATGCCTTGCGCAAAACCACTCCCCTATAAAGGTTTTGTGACACGTTTTTTACAAAATCAATATATTCTTTGGTGTAGCCACCAAAAACTTTTTTGGGTCCATTAAATTAATATTGCTCCACTAAGCTTTATTATTTATGGCATTTATGTGTTATATTGCCAGGCAACATAAACTGTAAAATGACTTTTTTCAAATACAAATTTTTCATATGACATGCCCTGCGCAAACCACACCCCTATATAGGTTTTGATATACGTTTTTTTACAAAATCAACATTTTATTTGTTGTTACTTCCAAAAACTTTTTTGGGTTCATAAATTTAATAATGCACCACTAAAATTAATTCTTTATGCCATTTATATACTATATTGCTTATGCCGGTAAGGCAACTCTCCACTGTCATAAAAATTTTTTCATATGACATGCCTTGCGCGACACCACTCCCCTATATAGGTTTCGTGACACGTTTTTTACAAAATAAACATTTTCTTTGGTGTAACCACCAAAAACATTTTTGGTTCCATTAATTTAATAATGCACCACTAAACTTAATTATTTATGCCATTTATATACTTCATTATTTATGCCATTTATATACTATATTGTTTATGCCGGTAAACTTAATTATTTATGGCATTTATATTGCTTATGCCGGCAAGGCAACACTCCATTGTAGTATGACTTTATTCACATATATATTTTTCATATGTCATGCCTTGCGCGACTTAACTCCCCTTTATAGGTTTTGTGACACGTTTTTTACAAATTCAACATTTTTTTTGGTTTAACCACAAAAAACTTTTTTAGGTCCATTAAATTAATATTGCTCCACTAAGCTTCATTATTAATGCCATTTATATATTATATTGCCTATGCCGGCAAGGCAACACTCCTCTGTCAAATGATTTTTTTCATATGAAAATTTTTCATATGACATGTCCTGCGCGAAGCCACTTCCCTATAAAGGTTTTGTGACACGTTTTTTACAAAATCAACATTTTCTTTGGTGTAACCACCAAAAACGTTTTTGGGTCCATTGTATTAATATTGCTCCACTAAGTTTCATTATTTATGGCATTCATGTGTTATATTGCCAGGCAACATAAACTGTAAAATGATTTTTTTCAAATACAAATTTTTCATATGACATGCCCTGCGCAAACCACACCCCTATATAGGTTTTGTGATACGTTTTTTTACAAAATCAACATTTTATTTGTTGTTACCTCCAAAAACTTTTTTGGGTTCATAAATTTAATAATGCACCACTAAAATTAATTCTTTATGCCATTTATATACTATATTGCTTATGCCGGTAAGGCAACTCTCCACTCTGCTGTAACCACCAAAAACTTTTTTGGGTCCATTAAATTAATGTTGCCTTGCGCGAAACCACTCCTCTATATAGGTTTTGTGACACGTTTTTAACAAAATCAACATTTTCTTTGGTTTAACCACAAAAAACTTTTTTGGGTCCATTAAATTTATATTGCTCCACTAAGCTTCATTATTTATGGCATTTATGTATTATATTGCTTATGCCGGTAAGGCAACACTCCAGTGTAGTATGACTTTTGCATATAAAAATTTTTCATATGACATGCCTTGCGCAAAACCACTCCCCTAAATAGGTTTTGTGACACGTTTTTAACAAAATCAACATTTTCTTTATTTTAACCACAAAAAACTTTTTTGGGTCCATTAAATTAATATTGCTCCACTAAGCTTCATTATTTATGCCATTTATTTATTATATTTCTTATGCCGGCAAGGCAACACTCTACTGTAGTATGAAAAAGTCCATATAAAAAATTATTATATATGACATGCCTTCCGCGACACTACTTCCCTATATATGTTTTGAGACACCTTTTTTTACAAAATCAACATTTTCTTTGGTTTAACCACAAAAAACTTTTTTAGGTCCATTAAATTAATATTGCTCCACTAAGCTTCATTATTAAAGCCATTTATATATTATATTGCTTATGCCGGCAAGGTAACATCCACTGTCAAATGACTTTTTTCAAATACAAATTTTTCATATGACATGAATTGCGCGACACCACTCCCCTATATAGGTTTTGTGACACGTTTTTTACAAAATCAACATTTTCTTTGGTGTAACCACCAAAAACATTTTTGGGTCCATTAATTCAATAATGCACCACTAAACTTTATTATTTATGCCATATATATAATATATTTCTTATGCCGGCAAGGCAACACTCCACTGTCAAATGTCTTTTTTCATATAAAAATTTTTCATATGACATGCCTTGCGCAAAACCACTCCCCTATATAGGTTTTGTGACACGTTTTTTACAAAATCAACATTTTCTTTGGTTTAACCACCAAAAATTTTTTGGGTCCATTAAATTAATATTGCCTTGCGCGAAACCACTCCCCTATATAGGTTTTGTGACACGTTTTTTACAAATTCAACATTTTCTTTGGTTTAACCACAAAAAACTTTTTAGGTCCATTAAATTAATATTGCTCCACTAAGCTTCATTATTAATGCCATTTATATATTATATTGCCTATGCCGGCAAGGCAACACTCCTCTGTCAAATGATTTTTTTCATATGAAAATTTTTCATATGACATGCCCTGCGCGAAGCCACTTCCCTATAAAGGTTTTGTGACACGTTTTTTACAAAATCAACATTTTCTTTGGTGTAACCACCAAAAACGTTTTTGGGTCCATTATATTAATATTGCTCCACTAAGTTTCATTATTTATGGCATTTATGTGTTATATTGCCAGGCAACATAAACTGCAAAATGACTTTTTTCAAATACAAATTTTTCATATGACATGCCCTGCGCAAACCACACCCCTATATAGGTTTTGTGATACGTTTTTTTACAAAATCAACATTTTATTTGTTGTTACTTCCAAAAACTTTTTTGGGTTCATAAATTTAATAATGCACCACTAAAATTAATTCTTTATGCCATTTATATACTATATTGCTTATGCCGGTAAGGCAACTCTCCACTGTCATAAAATTTTTTTCATATGACATGCCTTGCGCGACACCACTCCCCTATATAGGTTTCGTGACACGTTTTTTACAAAATAAACATTTTCTTTGGTGTAACCACTAAAAACATTTTTGGTTCCATTAATTTAATAATGCACCACTAAACTTAATTATTTATGCCATTTATATACTTCATTATTTATGCCATTTATATACTATATTGTTTATGCCGGTAAACTTAATTATTTATGGCATTTATATTGCTTATGCCGGCAAGGCAACACTCCATTGTAGTATGACTTTATTCACATATATATTTTTCATATGTCATGCCTTGCGCGACTTAACTCCCCTTTATAGGTTTTGTAACACATTTTTTACAAAATCAACATATTCTTTGGTGTAACCACCAAAAACATTTTTGGGTCCATTAATGTAATAATGCACCACTAAACTCAATTATTTATGCCATATATATATTATATTGCTTATGCCGGCAAGGCAACACTCCACTGTCAAATGTCTTTTTTCATATAAAAATTTTTCATATGACATGCCCTGCGCGAAGCAACTTCCCTATAAAGGTTTTGTGACACGTTTTTTACAAAATCAACATATTCTTTGGTGTAACCACCAAAAACGTTTTTGGGTCCATTATATTAATATTGCTCCACTAAGCTTCATTATTTATGGCATTTATGTGTTATATTGCCTTTGCCGGCCAGGCAACATAAACTGTAAAATGACTTTTTTCAAATACAAATTTTTCATATGACATGCCTTGCGCAAACCACACCCCTATATAGGTTTTGTGATACGTTTTTTTACAAAATCAACATTTTATTTGTTGTTACCTCCAAAAACTTTTTTGGGTTCATAAATTTAATAATGCACCACTAAAATTAATTCTTTATGCCATTTATATACTATATTGCTTATGCCGGTAAGGCAACTCTCCACTGTCATAAAAATTTTTTCATATGAAATGCCTTGCGCGACACCACTCCCCTATATAGGTTTCGTGACACGTTTTTTACAAAATAAACATTTTCTTTGGTGTAACCACCAAAAACATTTTTGGTTCCATTAATTTCATAATGCACCACTAAACTCAATTATTTATGCCATTTATACACTTCATTATTTATGCCATTTATATACTATATTGTTTATGCCGGTAAACTTAATTATTTATGGCATTTATATTGCTTATGCCGGCAAGGCAACACTCCATTGTAGTATGACTTTATTCACATATATATTTTTCATATGTCATGCCTTGCGCGACTTAACTCCCCTTTATAGGTTTTGTGACACGTTTTTTACAAATTCAACATTTTTTTTGGTTTAACCACAAAAAACTTTTTTAGGTCCATTAAATTAATATTGCTCCACTAAGCTTCATTATTAATGCCATTTATATATTATATTGCCTATGCCGGCAAGGCAACACTCCTCTGTCAAATGATTTTTTTCATATGAAAATTTTTCATATGACATGTCCTGCGCGAAGCCACTTCCCTATAAAGGTTTTGTGACACGTTTTTTACAAAATCAACATTTTCTTTGGTGTAACCACCAAAAACGTTTTTGGGTCCATTGTATTAATATTGCTCCACTAAGTTTCATTATTTATGGCATTCATGTGTTATATTGCCAGGCAACATAAACTGTAAAATGATTTTTTCAAATACAAATTTTTCATATGACATGCCCTGCGCAAACCACACCCCTATATAGGTTTTGTGATACGTTTTTTTACAAAATCAACATTTTATTTGTTGTTCCTCCAAAAACTTTTTTGGGTTCATAAATTTAATAATGCACCACTAAAATTAATTCTTTATGCCATTTATATACTATATTGCTTATGCCGGTAAGGCAACTCTCCACTCTGCTGTAACCACCAAAAACTTTTTTGGGTCCATTAAATTAATGTTGCCTTGCGCGAAACCACTCCTCTATATAGGTTTTGTGACACGTTTTTAACAAAATCAACATTTTCTTTGGTTTAACCACAAAAAACTTTTTTGGGTCCATTAAATTTATATTGCTCCACTAAGCTTCATTATTTATGGCATTTATGTATTATATTGCTTATGCCGGTAAGGCAACACTCCAGTGTAGTATGACTTTTGCATATAAAAATTTTTCATATGACATGCCTTGCGCAAAACCACTCCCCTAAATAGGTTTTGTGATACGTTTTTTTACAAAATCAACATTTTCTTTGGTTTAACCACAAAAAACTTTTTTGGGTCCATTAAATTAATATTGCTCCACTAAGCTTTATTATTTATGCCATTTATTTATTATATTTCTTATGCCGGCAAGGCAACACTCTACTGTAGTATGAAAAAGTCCATATAAAAAATTATTATATATGACATGCCTTCCGCGACACTACTTCCCTATATATGTTTTGAGACACCTTTTTTTACAAAATCAACATTTTCTTTGGTTTAACCACAAAAAACTTTTTTAGGTCCATTAAATTAATATTGCTCCACTAAGCTTCATTATTAATGCCATTTATATATTATATTGCTTATGCCGGCAAGGTAACATCCACTGTCAAATGACTTTTTTCAAATACAAATTTTTCATATGACATGAATTGCGCGACACCACTCCCCTATATAGGTTTTGTGACACGTTTTTTACAAAATCAACATTTTCTTTGGTGTAACCACCAAAAACATTTTTGGGTCCATTAATTTAATAATGCAAACTTAATTTTTTATGGCATTTATATTGCTTATGCCGGCAAGGCAACACTCTACTGTAGTATGAAAAAGTCCATATAAAAAATTATTATATATGTCATGCCTTGCGCGACTTAACTCACCTTTATAGGTTTTGTAACACATTTTTTACAAAATCAACATATTCTTTGGTGTAACCACTAAAAACATTTTTGGGTCCATTAATTTAATAATGCACCACTAAGCTTCAATATTTATGCCATTTATATATTATATTGCTTATGCCGGCAAGGTGACATCCACTGTCAAATGACTTTTTTCAAATACAAATTTTTCATATGACATGAATTGCGCGACACCACTCCCCTATATAGGTTTTGTGACACGTTTTTTACAAAATCAACATTTTCTTTGGTGTAACCACCAAAAACATTTTTGGGTCCATTAATTCAATAATGCACCACTAAACTTTATTATTTATGCCATATATATAATATATTTCTTATGCCGGCAAGGCAACACTCCACTGTCAAATGTCTTTTTTCATATAAAAATTTTTCATATGACATGCCTTGCGCAAAACCACTCCCCTATATAGGTTTTGTGACACGTTTTTTACAAAATCAACATTTTCTTTGGTTTAACCACCAAAAATTTTTTGGGTCCATTAAATTAATATTGCCTTGCGCGAAACCACTCCCCTATATAGGTTTTGTGACACGTTTTTTACAAATTCAACATTTTCTTTGGTTTAACCACAAAAAACTTTTTTAGGTCCATTAAATTAATATTGCTCCACTAAGCTTCATTATTAATGCCATTTATATATTATATTGCCTATGCCGGCAAGGCAACACTCCTCTGTCAAATGATTTTTTTCATATGAAAATTTTTCATATGACATGCCCTGCGCGAAGCCACTTCCCTATAAAGGTTTTGTGACACGTTTTTTACAAAATCAACATTTTTTTTGGTGTAACCACCAAAAACGTTTTTGGGTCCATTATATTAATATTGCTCCACTAAGTTTCATTATTTATGGCATTTATGTGTTATATTGCCAGGCAACATAAACTGCAAAATGACTTTTTTCAAATACAAATTTTTCATATGACATGCCCTGCGCAAACCACACCCCTATATAGGTTTTGTGATACGTTTTTTTACAAAATCAACATTTTATTTGTTGTTACTTCCAAAAACTTTTTTGGGTTCATAAATTTAATAATGCACCACTAAAATTAATTCTTTATGCCATTTATATACTATATTGCTTATGCCGGTAAGGCAACTCTCCACTGTCATAAAATTTTTTTCATATGACATGCCTTGCGCGACACCACTCCC
Organism: Drosophila pruinosa; assembly: GCA_018150935.1. NCBI lineage: Eukaryota > Metazoa > Arthropoda > Insecta > Diptera > Drosophilidae > Drosophila > Drosophila pruinosa. The sequence goes on along the minus strand of JAECWR010000459.1, from coordinate 121,727 downwards.
CTATATAGGTTTCGTGACACGTTTTTTACAAAATAAACATTTTCTTTGGTGTAACCACTAAAAACATTTTTGGTTCCATTAATTTAATAATGCACCACTAAACTTAATTATTTATGCCATTTATATACTTCATTATTTATGCCATTTATATACTATATTGTTTATGCCGGTAAACTTAATTATTTATGGCATTTATATTGCTTATGCCGGCAAGGCAACACTCCATTGTAGTATGACTTTATTCACATATATATTTTTCATATGTCATGCCTTGCGCGACTTAACTCCCCTTTATAGGTTTTGTAACACATTTTTTACAAAATCAACATATTCTTTGGTGTAACCACCAAAAACATTTTTGGGTCCATTAATGTAATAATGCACCACTAAACTCAATTATTTATGCCATATATATATTATATTGCTTATGCCGGCAAGGCAACACTCCACTGTCAAATGTCTTTTTTCATATAAAAATTTTTCATATGACATGCCCTGCGCGAAGCAACTTCCCTATAAAGGTTTTGTGACACGTTTTTTACAAAATCAACATATTCTTTGGTGTAACCACCAAAAACGTTTTTGGGTCCATTATATTAATATTGCTCCGCTAAGCTTCATTATTTATGGCATTTATGTGTTATATTGCCTTTGCCGGCCAGGCAACATAAACTGTAAAATGACTTTTTTCAAATACAAATTTTTCATATGACATGCCTTGCGCAAACCACACCCCTATATAGGTTTTGTGATACGTTTTTTTACAAAATCAACATTTTATTTGTTGTTACCTCCAAAAACTTTTTTGGGTTCATAAATTTAATAATGCACCACTAAAATTAATTCTTTATGCCATTTATATACTATATTGCTTATGCCGGTAAGGCAACTCTCCACTGTCATAAAAATTTTTTCATATGACATGCCTTGCGCGACACCACTTCCCTATATAGGTTTCGTGAGACGTTTTTTACAAAATAAACATTTTCTTTGGTGTAACCACCAAAAACATTTTTGGTTCCATTAATTTAATAATGCACCACTAAACTCAATTATTTATGCCATTTATACACTTCATTATTTATGCCATTTATATACTATATTGTTTATGCCGGTAAACTTAATTATTTATGGCATTTATATTGCTTATGCCGGCAAGGCAACACTCCATTGTAGTATGACTTTATTCACAAATATATATTTTTCATATGTCATGCCTTGCGCGACTTAACTCCCCTTTATAGGTTTTGTAACACATTTTTTACAAAATCAACATATTCTTTGGTGTAACCACCAAAAACATTTTTGGGTCCATTAAATTAATATTGCTCCACTAAGCTTTATTATTTATGGCATTTATGTATTATATTATATATGACATGCCTTGCGCGACACTACTCCCCTATATAGGTTTTGAGACACCTTTTTTTACAAAATCAACATTTTCTTTGGTTTAACCACAAAAAACTTTTTTGGGTCCATTAAATTAATAATGCACCACTAAGCTTCAATATTTATGCCATTTATATATTATATTGCTTATGCCGGCAAGGTAACATCCACTGTCAAATGACTTTTTTCAAATACAAATTTTTCATATGACATGAATTGCGCGACACCACTCCCCTATATAGGTTTTGTGACACGTTTTTTACAAAATCAACATTTTCTTTGGTGTTACCACCAAAAACATTTTTGGGTCCATTAATTTAATAATGCACCACTAAACTTAATTATTTATGCCATTTATATACTTAATTAGTTATGCCATTTATTTACTATATTGTTTATGCCGGCAAGGTAACATCCACTGTCAAATGACTTTTTTAAAATACAAATTTTTCATATGACATGCCTTGCGCGACACCACTCCCCTCTATAGGTTTTGTGACACGTTTTTTACAAAATGAACATTTTCTTTTGTGTTACCACCAAAAACTTTTTTGGGTCCATTAAATTAATAACGCAAACTTAATTTTTTATGGCATTTATATTGCTTATGCCGGCAAGGCAACACTCCATTGTAGTATGACTTTATTCAAAATCAACATTTTATTTGTTGTTACTTCCAAAAACTTTTTTGGGTTCATAAATTTAATAATGCACCACTAAAATTAATTCTTTATGCCATTTATATACTATATTGCTTATGCCGGTAAGGCAACTCTCCACTGTCATAAAAATTTTTTTCATATGACATGCCTTGCGCGACACCACTCCCCTATATAGGTTTCGTGACACGTTTTTTACAAAATAAACATTTTCTTTGGTGTAACCACCAAAAACATTTTTGGTTCCATTAATTTAATAATGCACCACTAAACTTAATTATTTATGCCATTTATATACTTCATTATTTATGCCATTTATATACTATATTGTTTATGCCGGTAAACTTAATTATTTATGGCATTTATATTGCTTATGCCGGCAAGGCAACACTCCATTGTAGTATGACTTTATTCACATATATATTTTTCATATGTCATGCCTTGCGCGACTTAACTCCCCTTTATAGGTTTTGTAACACATTTTTTACAAAATTAACATATTCTTTGGTGTAACCACCAAAAACATTTTTGGGTCCATAAATGTAATAATGCACCACTAAACTCAATTATTTATGCCATATATATATTATATTGCTTATGCCGGCAAGGAAACACTCCACTGTCTAATGTCTTTTTTCATATAAAAATTTTTCATATGACATGCCTTGCGCGACACCACTCTCCTATATAGGTTTTGTGACACGTTTTTTACAAAATCAACATATTCTTTGGTGTAACCACCAAAAACTTTTTTGGGTCCATTAAATTAATATTGCTCCACTAAGCTTTATTATTTATGGCATTTATGTATTATATTGCTTATGCCGGTAAGGCAACACTCCAGTGTAGTATGACTTTTTCATATAAAAATTTTTCATATGACATGCTTTGCGCAAAACCACTTAAATAGGTTGTGTGACATGTTTTTTACAAAATAAACATTTTATTTGGTGTTACCACCAAAAACATTTTTGCGTCCATTAATTTAATAATGCACAACTAAACTTAATTATTTATGCCATTTATATACTTAATTATTTATGCCATTTATATACTATATTGTTTATGCCGGCAAGGTAACATCCACTGTCAAATGACTTTTTTCAAATACAAATTTTTCATATGACATGCCTTGCGCGACACCACTCTCCTATATAGGTTTTGTGACACGTTTTTTACAAAATAAACATTTTCTTTGGTTTAACCACCAAAAATTTTTTGGGTCCATTAAATTAATATTGCCTTGCGCGAAACCACTCCCCTATATAGGTTTCGTGACACGTTTTTTACAAAATAAACATATTCTTTGGTGTAACCACCAAAAACATTTTTGGGTCCATTAATGTAATAATGCACCACTAAACTTAATTATTTATGCCATATATATATTATATTGCTTATGCCGGCAAGGCAACACTCCACTGTCAAATGTCTTTTTTCATATAAAAATTTTTTATATGACATGCCTTGCGCGACACCACTCCCCTATATAGGTTTTGTGACACGTTTTTTACAAAATCAACATTTTCTTTGGTTTAACCACCAAAAATTTTTTGGGTCCATTAAATTAATATTGCCTTGCGCGAAACAACTCCCCTATATAGGTTTTGTGACACGTTTTTTACAAATTCAACATTTTCTTTGGTTTAACCACAAAAAACTTTTTTAGGTCCATTAAATTAATATTGCTCCACTAAGCTTCATTATTAATGCCATTTATATATTATATTGCCTATGCCGGCAAGGCAACACTCCTCTGTCAAATGATTTTTTTCATATGAAAATTTTTCAAATGACATGCCCTGCGCGAAGACACTTCCCTATAAAGGTTTTATGACACGTTTTTTACAAAATCAACATTTTCTTTGGTGTAACCACCAAAAACGTTTTTGGGTCCATTATATTAATATTGCTCCACTAAGCTTCATTATTTATGGCATTTATGTGTTATATTGCCTTTGCCGGCCAGGCAACATAAACTGTAAAATGATTTTTTTCAAATACAAATTTTTCATATGACATGCCTTGCGCGACACCACTCTCCTATATAGGTTTTGTGACACGTTTTTTTACAAAATAAACATTTTCTTTGGTGTAACCACCAAAAACATTTTTGGTTCCATTAATTTAATAATGCACCACTAAACTTAATTATTTATGCCATTTATATACTTCATTATTTATGCCATTTATATACTATATTGTTTATGGCGGTAAATTGAATTATTTATGGCATTTATATTGCTTATGCCGGCAAGGCAACACTCCATTGTAGTATGACTTTATTCACATATATATTTTTCATGTCATGCCTTGCGCGACTTAACTCCCCTTTTTAGGTTTTGTAACACATTTTTTACAAAATCAACATATTCTTTGGTGTAACCACCAAAAACATTTTTGGGTCCATTAATGTAATAATGCACCACTATACTCAATTATTTATGCCATATATATATTATATTGCTTATGCCGGCAAGGCAACACTCCACTGTCAAATGTCTTTTTTCATATAAAAATATTTCATATGACATGCCTTGCGCGAAACCACTCCCCTTAATAGGTTTTGTGACACGTTTTTTACAAAATCAACATTTTATTTGGTGTTACCACCAATAACATTTTTGCATCCATTAATTTAATAATGCACCACTAAACTTAATTATTTATGCCATTTATATACTTAATTATTTATGCCATTTATATACTATATTGTTTATGCCGGCATGGCAACATCCACTGTCAAATGACTTTTTTCAAATACACATTTTTCAATGTCATGCCTTGCGCGACGTAACTCCCCTTTATAGGTTTTGTAACACATTTTTTACAAAATCAACATATTCTTTGGTGTAACCACAAAAACATTTTTGGGTCCATTAATTTAATAATGCACCACTAAACTTAATTATTTATGCCATTTATATACTTAATTATTTATGCCATTTATATACCTTATTGTTTATGCCGGTAAACTTAATTATTTATGTCATTTATATTGCTTATGCCGGCAAGGCAACACTCCATTGTAGTATGACTTTATTCACATATACATTTTTCATATGTCATGCCTTGCGCGACTTAACTTTCCTTTATAGGTTTTGTAACACATTTTTTACAAAATCAACATATTCTTTGGTGTAACCACCAAAAACATTTTTGGGTCCATTAATGTAATAATGCACCACTAAACTTAATTATTTATGCCATATATATATTATATTGCTTATGCCGGCAAGGCAACACTCCACTGTCAAATGTCTTTTTTCATATAAAAATTTTTCATATGACATGACTTGCGCGACACCACTCTCCTATATAGGTTTTGTGACACGTTTTTTACAAAATCAACATATTCTTTGGTGTAACCACCAAAAACATTTTTGGGTCTATTAATGTAATAATGCACCACTAAACTTAATAATTTATGCCATATATATATTATATTGCTTATGCCGGCAAGGCAACACTCCACTGTCAAATGACTTTTTTCAAATACAAATTTTTCATATGACATGCCTTGCGCGAAACCACTCCCCTATATAGGTTTTGTGACACGTTGTTTACAAAATGAACATTTTCTTTGGTTTAACCACCAAAAACTTTTTTGGGTCTATTAAATTAATAATGCACCACCAAACTTAATTTTTTATGGCATTTATATTGCTTATGCCGGCAAGGCAACACTCCATTGTAGTATGACTTTATTCACATACATATTTTTCAATGTCATGCCTTGCGCGACTTAACTCCCCTTTATAGGTTTTGTAACACATTATTTACAAAATCAACATATTATTTGGTGTAACCACCAAAAACATTTTTGGGTCCATTAATTTAATAATGCACCACTAAACTTAATTATTTATGCCATTTATATACTAAATTATGTATGCCATTTATATACTATATTGCTTAGCTTATGCCGGCAAGGCAACACTCCACTGTCAAATGTCTTTTTTCATATAAAAATTTTGAATATGACATGCCTTGCGCGAAACCACTCCCCTATATAGGTTTTGTGACACGTTGTTTACAAAATGAACATTTTCTTTGGTTTAACCACCAAAAACTTTTTTGGGTCCATTAATTTAATAATGCACCGCTAAACTTAATTATTTATGACATTTATATACTAAATTATGTATGCCATTTATATACTATATTGTTTATGCCGGCAAGGCAACACTCCACTGTCAAATGTCTTTTTTCATATAAAAATTTTTCATATGACATGCCTTGCGCGACGCCACTCTCCTATATAGGTTTTGTGACTCGTTTTTTACAAAATCAACATATTCTTTGGTGTAACCACCAAAAACTTTTTTGGGTCCATTAAATTAATATTGCTCCACTAAGCTTTATTATTTATGGCATTTATGTATTATATTGCTTATGCCGGTAAGGCAACACTCCAGTGTAGTATGACTTTTTCATATAAAAATTTTTCATATGACATGCCTTGCGCGACACCACTCCCCTATATAGGTTTTGTGACACGTTTTTTACAAAATCAACATTTTCTTTTGTGTTACCACAGAAATCTTTTTTAGGTCCATTAATTTAATAATTCACCACTAAACTTAATTATTTATGCCATTTATATACTTAATTATTTATGCCATTTATATACTATATTGTTTATGCCGGCAAGGTAACATCCACTGTCAAATGACTTTTTTCAAATACAAATTTTTCATATGACATGCCTTGCGCGACACCACTCCCCTATATAGGTTTTGTGACACGTTTTTTACAAAATAAACATTTTCTTTGGTGTAACCAAAAACTTTTTTGGGTCCATAAATTTAATAATGCACCACAAAACTTATTATTTATGCCATTTATATACTATATTGCTTATGCCGGCAAGGCCACATTCCACATAAAAAGGGATAATCAAAAGGAGAACTCAATTTATAGATTATCTGCACTTCGTTGCTAACACCCTTTTCTGCATTAATAATGCACCACAAAGCTTCATTATTTATGACATTTATATATTATATTGTATATGCCGGCAGTATGACATGCCTTGCGCGACACCACTCCCCGAAATAGGTTTTGCGACACGTTTTTTACAAAATTAACATTTTCTTTGGTGTAACCAAAAACTTTTTTGGGTCCATTAAATTAATAATGCCCCAGTAAGCTTCATTATTTATGCCATTTATATATTATATTGCTTATGCCGACAAGGCAACACTCCACTGTAGTGTGACTTTTTTCATATAAATATTTTTCATATGATATGCCTTGCGCGACACCACTCCTCTATATAGGTTTTGTGACACGTTTTTTACAAAATCAACATTTTCTTTGGTGTAACCACCAAAAATTTTTTTGGGTCCATTAAATTAATATTGCTCAACTAAGCTTCAATATTTATACCATTTATATATTACATTGCTTATGGCGGCAGCAACACACCACTGTAGTATGACTTTTTTCATATAAATATTTTTCATATGACATGCCTTGCGCGACACCTCTCCCCTACATAGGTTTTGTGACACGTTTTTTACAAAATCAACATTTTCTTTGATGTAACCACCAAAAACTTTTTTGGGTCCATTAATTTAATAATGCAACACTAAACTTAATTATTTATGCCATTTATATACTTAATTATTTATGCCATTTATATACTATATTGTTTATGCCGGCAAGGTAACATCCACTGTCAAATGACTTTTTTCATATGACATGCCTTGCCCGACACCACTCCCCTATATAGGTTTTGGGACACGTTTTTTACAAACTTAACATTTTGTTTGGTGTAACCACCAAAAACTTTTTTGGGTCCATTAAACTAATAATGCACCACTTAACTTAATTATTTATGGCATTTATATTTTATATTGCTTATGCCGGCAAGGCAACACTCCACTGTAGAATGACTATTTTCATATTAATATTTTTCATGATATGCCTTGCACGACACCACTCCCCTATACAGGTTTTGTGACGCAAAAAATTAATAATACCTTTTTTTTACAAAATCAACATTTTCTTTGGTGTAACCAAAAACTTTTTTGGGTTTATAAATTTAATAATGCACCACAATACTTATTATTAATGCCATTTATATACTATATTGCTTATGCCGGCAAGGCCACATTCCTCTGTCATATAAAAAGGGATAATCAAAAGGAGATCTCAATTTATAGATTATCTGCACTTCGTTGCTAACACCCTTTTCTGCATTAATAATGCACCACAAAGCTTCATTATTTATGTATATGCCGGCAGTATGACATGCCTTGCGCGACACCACTCCCCTAAATAGGTTTTGCAACACAATCAACATTTTCTTCCACCAAAAACTTTTTTGGGTCCATAAATTTAATAATGCATTACTAAACTTGATTATTTATGCCATTTATATAACATATTGCTTATGCAAGGCAACACTCCACTGTCATATAAAAATTTTTCATATGACATGCCTTGCACGACACAACTCCCCTATATAGGTTTTGTGACACGTTTTTTACAAAATCAACATTTTCTTTGGTGTTACCACCAAAAACTTTTTTGGGTCCATTAAATTAATAATGCACCACTAGGCTTCATTATTTATGACATATATATATTATATCGCTTATGGCGGCAAGCCAACACTCCACTGTCAAATGACTTTTTTCATATCAAAATTTTTCATATGACATGCGCGACACCACTTCCCTATATATGTTTTGTGACACGTTCTTTAAAAAATTAACATTTTCTTTGGTGTAACCACCAAAAACTTTTTTGAATCCATTAATTTAATAATGCACCACTGAACTTAATTAATTATGGCATTTATATATTATATTGCTTATGCCGACAAGGCAACCCTCCACTGTAGTATGACTTTTTTCATATAAATATTTTTCATATGGCGTGCCCAGCGCGACACCACTTCCCTATATAGGTTTTGCGACACGCTTTTACAAAATCAACATTTTCTTTGGTTTACCACCAAAAACTTTTTTGGGTCCATTAAATTAATATTGCTCAACTAAGCTTCAATATTTATGCCATTTATTGCTTATGCCGGCAAGGCAACACTCCACTGTCAAATGACTTTTTTCATACAAAAAGTTTTCATATGACATGCCTTTCGCGAAACCACTCTCCTATATAGGTTTTGGGACACTTTTTTTACAAAATCAACATTTTCAACATATTATATTGCCTATACCGACAAAGCAACCCTCCACTGTAGTATGACTTTTTTCATATAAATATTTTTCATATGACGTGCCTAGCGCGACACCACTTCCCTATGTAGGTTTTGTGACACTTTTTTTTACAAAATCCACATTTTCTTTAGCGTAACCACCAAAAACTTTTTTGGGTCCATTAAAATAATATTGCTCCACTAAACTTCAGTATTTTTGCCATTTATATATTATATTGCTTATGCCGGCTAGGCAACACTCCATTGTAGAATGCATTTTTTTCAAATTAATATTTTTTATATGACATGCCTTGCGCGACACCACACCCCTATACAGGTTTTGTGACACAAAAAATTAATACCTTTTTTACAAAATCAACATTTTCTTTGGTGTAGCCACTAAAAACTTTTTTGGGTTCATTAAATTAATAATGCACCACAAAACTTATTATTTATGCCATTTATATACTATATTGCTTTTGCCTGCAATGCAACACTCCATTGTCATATAAAAAGAGATAATCAAAAGCAGATCTCCATTTATAGATTATCTGCACTTCGTTGCCAACACCCTTTTTCTGCATTAATAATGCACCACTAAGCTTCATTATTTATGACCTTTATATATTATATTGCTTATGCCGGAAGTATGACATGCCTTGCGCGACACCACTCCCCTAAATAGGTTTTGCGACACGTTTTTTACAAAATCCACATTTTTTTTGGTGTTACCACCAACAACTTTTTTGGGTCCATTAAATTAATAATGCACCACTAAACTTAGTTATTTATGGCATTTATATATTATATTGCTTTTGCCGACAAGGCAACACTCCACTGTAGAATGCATTTTTTTCATATAAATATTTTTCATATGACATGCCTTGCGCGACACCACTTCTCTATATAGGTTTTGTGACACCTTTTTTACAAAATCAACGGTTCTTTGGTCTAACCACCAAAAACTTTTTTAGGTCCATTAATTTAATAATGCACAACTAAAATTAAATATTTATGGTATTTATATATTATATTACTTATGCCGACAAGGCAACACTCCACTGTAGTCTGACTTTTTTCATATAAACATTTTTCATATGACATGCCTTGCGCGACACCACTCCCCTATACAGGTTTTGTGACACAAAATATTAATAATACCTTTTTTTACAAAATCAACATTTTCTTTGGTGTAGCCACTAAAAACTTTTTTGGGTTCATTAAATTAATAATGCACCACAAAACTTATTATTTATGCTATTTTTATACTATATTGCTTATGCTGGCGAGGCAACACTCCATTGTCATATAAAAAGATATAATCAAAAGGAGATCTCCATTTATAGATTATCTGCACTTCGTTGCCAACAACCTTTTTCTGCACTAATAATGCACCACTAAGCTTCATTATTTATGACCTTTATATATTATATTGCTTATGCCGGAAGTATGACATGCCTTGCGCGACACCACTCCCCTAAATAGGTTTTGCGACACGTTTTTTACAAAATCCACATTTTATTTGGTGTTACCACCAACAACTTTTTTGGGTCCATTAAATTAATAATGCACCACTAAACTTAGTTATTTATGGCATTTATATATTACTGTAGTGTGACTTTTTTCATATGATATGCCTTGCGCGACACCACTCCACTATATAGGTTTTGTGACACGTTTTTTACAAAATCAACGGTTCGCTGCAACTCCTGTTTTTATTGATACCATTTGGGAATGCGAGTAGTCCAGTATAGTTGATAAACCCAAACATGTTGGTAACAGTAGTCTGTAAATTAGTGTCGTTGTTTTAAATTATTTTTGTGAATAATTTTGCCTGATTGTGTTTTTATGGTGGTATTCCTATCTTCGGCTACAATCTCCTTTTTATATTTCGGTGTGAGTTTTGAACCTAATCTTTTGTTTATTTTGGCATAAACTGTCTCTCCTGTGTTGTATTTTTCCGGTGGCCTTTTCTTTTTGTTATGGTATTCCCTATCTTCTGTTTGCTTTTTTTCTATTGATTCGCTTATTATTTTTCTTTCTTTTTCTAGCTCTGTTGAGTCGCTAATTTTCTTTTGGGCAAAAAAAAGACATCTATTGGCCTTTGCTTTATAGTGGAGTGAATGGATTGGTTATATTCTTGTACTGCCTTTAATATCAATTCGTTGAAATTTATGTCTCCTTCGTCCCTTTTTAAGCATCTCATAATTTCTGTGAGCGTAGAGTGGAATCTTTCCACTTGCCCGTTGCTTGTCGATGAGTATGGTGGAGTTGTGAAAGTTTTTGCTTTCAGTTTATTTTGTAAAAGGAATTTTATGGATGTCGAATTCAAGGATTTCTCGTTATCCATTACTACTAGTTTCGGCATTCCGAACGCAACCATGATTTCTTGTAATGGATACTTAAGATCTTCTGTAGCTTTAGAGTTTAGTAATCTTATTAGGGCGTACTTTGAGAATTTATCTATTGCTGTGAGAACTAATTTTCCCTGGGTAGTATAGAAGTCAACATGGATTATTTGTCCTGGGTTTGATGGAATAGGTGTCGCTTGAATATCCACTTTCGGTAGATGCCTGTCGTATTTTGTTACTTTACAAGTTTCACAATTTTTGGTTATGGTCTCTATTTTCCTAATCATTTTTGGAAAAAAATATTTACTGAGAATTTGAATTTTGTTTTCTATCGGGTTTCTGTGCGCTCTTGTGTGTTATGTGATAATTATGTCGTTCTGTTCGGATTTTGAGGCTATGTCTATTACTTTCTTTTGGGTGTACCTTACTTTGTAATTAGCGAAATGATCAGGGTAAAAGTCCTGAGTTTTTCCCATAATTCTTTCTGTCGTGTAAAGACCGTTTACGAGATTAGGGTCAAGTCTTTCTTTGAAAATCTTTATTAGATCTTCCTCATTGTACTCTCGTTTTTTTACTACGTGTCTATGGTAAGATGGGAATGGCAGTTGAAATTCGTATGAGTCGTGATCGGCGGTGAGTAGGAACACTTGGTTTTTGAAAACATTTATTGGTACTTCCATAACAGGAATAAGATTGTGGGAAGAGCTCTCGTCGCTATGGACCGTTGCGGATGTACTATTTATCCTGTGCCATTGGTGGGTTTTTGGAAAGCGTATCTGCAACTACATTTGTTGTTCCTGGTTTGTATCGAAGCTCATAATTGTATTCTTCTAAATAACTTTTCCATCGTTTTAATTTCCCGTTGTGATTTTTGTTGCTTAATGCAAACGTTAGTGGCTGATGGTCTGTATGTATTACTACTTTAGATTTACCGTAAAGGTAGATACGGAGACTTTGTAAAGCCCACACTATGGCTAACATCTCCTTCTCGTTAGTAGCATATCCTTCTTCTGTTTTAGAAAGCGTTCTCGATATGAAAGTAATGGGTCTGCCTTTTAGTTCTAAAACTGCTCCGATGGCTACGTTTGAGGCATCGGTTGTTAGGTGGAATTCAGTTCCGAAATCTGGGTAGGCTAGGATTACATCTTGTGAGGCAAGAGTGTTTTTTATTTTCTCGAAAGCTTCTATTGTGTTCCTATTGAAGTTGATCAGTACTTTATTCGAAATATTTTTAGAAACTCGACCGTTTTCTCCCGAAGTAAACTGGTCAATGGTTTGGCTATTTTCGCGTAATCACGAATAAATCTTCTGTAATAGCTTGACATTCCCAAGAAAGAGCGGAGGTCTTTAAAAGTTTTTGGTATCGGAAAATTCTTGATGGCTCGAACTTTATCTTCGTTCGTTTTTACACCCTTGTCTGATATAGTGAACCCAAGGAAATCGACTTCAGTTTTAAAGAATTCGCATTTGTCTTTCTGAATCTTCATATTAGCCTTTGCCAATGTGTCAAATACTTCTTCTAAATCCCTGGCATGTTGTGTTTCGGTTGGACTAAACACGATTATGTCGTCGATGTAGACGTAACTTTTTTTGGTAATGTGTTCTCTTAAAATATCGTCTAATGCTCTTTGAAAAATAGCAGGGGAATTTTTTAAACCAAATGGCAGTCTGGTGAATTCGAATTTCCCTCCGTTTACAGCAAATGCTGTTTTCTCGATATATTTTTCGGCTAAGGGTATCTGATGAAAGCCACTTCTAAGATCGAGTACGGAGATATATTTATTTCTGCCTAGTTGAGCAAGAATCTCGCCTATCTCTGGTATTGGATATTTATCCGAAATTGTGACTGAATTGAGTTTCCTATAGTCTATGACCATACGATACTTCTTTTTTCCTGACGCATCCAGTTTTTTGGTACTACCCATACTGGTGCGTTATGCCATTTATATAACATATTGCTTATGCAAGGCAACACTCCACTGTAGTATGACTTTTTTCATATAAATATTTTTCATATGACGTGCCTAGCGCGACACCACTTCCCTATGTAGGTTTTGTGACACTTTTTTTTTACAAAATCCACATTTTCTTTAGCGTAACCACCAAAAACTTTTTTGGGTCCATTAAAATAATATTGCTCCACTAAACTTCAGTATTTTTGCCATTTATATATTATATTGCTTATGCCGGCTAGGCAACACTCCATTGTAGAATGCATTTTTTTCATATTAATATTTTTTATATGACATGCCTTGCGCGACACCACACCCCTATACAGGTTTTGTGACACAAAAAATTAATACCTTTTTTACAAAATCAACATTTTCTTTGGTGTAGCCACTAAAAACTTTTTTGGGTTCATTAAATTAATAATGCACCACAAAACTTATTATTTATGCCATTTATATACTATATTGCTTTTGCCTGCAATGCAACACTCCATTGTCATATAAAAGAGATAATCAAAAGCAGATCTCCATTTATAGATTATCTGCACTTCGTTGCCAACACCCTTTTTCTGCATTAATAATGCACCACTAAGCTTCATTATTTATGACCTTTATATATTATATTGCTTATGCCGGAAGTATGACATGCCTTGCGCGACACCACTCCCCTAAATAGGTTTTGCGACACGTTTTTTACAAAATCCACATTTTTTTTGGTGTTACCACCAACAACTTTTTGGGTCCATTAAATTAATAATGCACCACTAAACTTAGTTATTTATGGCATTTATATATTACTGTAGTGTGACTTTTTTCATATGATATGCCTTGCGCGACACCACTCCACTATATAGGTTTTGTGACACGTTTTTTACAAAATCAACGGTTCGCTGCAACTCCTGTTTTTATTGATACCATTTGGGAATGCGAGTAGTCCAGTATAGTTGATAAACCCAAACATGTTGGTAACAGTAGTCTGTAAATTAGTGTCGTTGTTTTAAATTATTTTTGTGAATAATTTTGCCTGATTGTGTTTTTATGGTGGTATTCCTATCTTCGGCTACAATCTCCTTTTTATATTTCGGTGTGAGTTTTGAACCTAATCTTTTGTTTATTTTGGCATAAACTGTCTCTCCTGTGTTGTATTTTTCCGGTGGCCTTTTCTTTTTGTTATGGTATTCCCTATCTTCTGTTTGCTTTTTTTCTATTGATTCGCTTATTATTTTTCTTTCTTTTTCTAGCTCTGTTGAGTCGCTAATTTTCTTTTGGGCAAAAAAAGACATCTATTGGCCTTTGCTTTATAGTGGAGTGAATGGATTGGTTATATTCTTGTACTGCTCTTAATATCAATTCGTTGAAATTTATGTCTCCTTCGTCCCTTTTTAAGCATCTCATAATTTCTGTGAGCGTAGAGTGGAATCTTTCCACTTGCCCGTTGCTTGTCGATGAGTATGGTGGAGTTGTGAAAGTTTTTTGCTTTCAGTTTATTTTGTAAAAGGAATTTTATGGATGTCGAATTCAAGGATTTCTCGTTATCCATTACTACTAGTTTCGGCATTCCGAACGCAACCATGATTTCTTGTAATGGATACTTAAGATCTTCTGTAGCTTTAGAGTTTAGTAATCTTATTAGGGCGTACTTTGAGAATTTATCTATTGCTGTGAGAACTAATTTTCCCTGGGTAGTATAGAAGTCAACATGGATTATTTGTCCTGGGTTTGATGGAATAGGTGTCGCTTGAATATCCACTTTCGGTAGATGCCTGTCGTATTTTGTTACTTTACAAGTTTCACAACTTTTGGTTATGGTCTCTATTTTCCTAATCATTTTTGGAAAAAAATATTTACTGAGAATTTGAATTTTGTTTTCTATCGGGTTTCTGTGCGCTCTTGTGTGTTATGTGATAATTATGTCGTTCTGTTCGGATTTTGAGGCTATGTCTATTACTTTCTTTTGGGTGTACCTTACTTTGTAATTAGCGAAATGATCAGGGTAAAAGTCCTGAGTTTTTCCCATAATTCTTTCTGTCGTGTAAAGACCGTTTACGAGATTTATGCCATTTATATACTATATTGCTTTTGCCTGCAATGCAACACTCCATTGTCATATAAAAAGAGATAATCAAAAGCAGATCTCCATTTATAGATTATCTGCACTTCGTTGCCAACACCCTTTTTCTGCATTAATAATGCACCACTAAGCTTCATTATTTATGACCTTTATATATTATATTGCTTATGCCGGAAGTATGACATGCCTTGCGCGACACCACTCCCCTAAATAGGTTTTGCGACACGTTTTTTACAAAATCCACATTTTTTTTGGTGTTACCACCAACAACTTTTTTGGGTCCATTAAATTAATAATGCACCACTAAACTTAGTTATTTATGGCATTTATATATTATATTGCTTATGCCGACAAGGCAACACTCCACTGTAGAATGCATTTTTTTCATATAAATATTTTTCATATGACATGCCTTGCGCGACACCACTTCTCTATATAGGTTTTGTGACACCTTTTTTACAAAATCAACGGTTCTTTGGTCTAACCACCAAAAACTTTTTTAGGTCCATTAATTTAATAATGCACCACTAAACTTAGTTATTTATGGCATTTATATATTATATTGCTTATGCCGACAAGGCAACACTCCACTGTAGTCTGACTTTTTCATATAAACATTTTTCATATGACATGCCTTGCGCGACACCACTCCCCTATACAGGTTTTGTGACACAAAATATTAATAATACCTTTTTTTACAAAATCAACATTTTCTTTGGTGTAGCCACTAAAAACTTTTTTGGGTTCATTAAATTAATAATGCACCACAAAACTTATTATTTATGCCATTTTTATACTATATTGCTTATGCTGGCAAGGCAACACTCCATTGTCATATAAAAGATATAATCAAAAGGAGATCTCCATTTATAGATTATCTGCACTTCGTTGCCAACAACCTTTTTCTGCACTAATAATGCACCACTAAGCTTCATTATTTATGATATTTATATATTATATTGCTTATGCCGAAAGTATGACATGCCTTGCGCGACACCACTCCCCTAAATAGGTTTTGCGACACGTTTTTTTAGAAAATCCACATTTTATTTGGTGTTACCACCAACAACTTTTTTGGGTCCATTAAATTAATAATGCACCACTAAACTTAGTTATTTATGGCATTTATATATTACTGTAGTGTGACTTTTTTCATATGATATGCCTTGCGCGACACCACTCCACTATATAGGGTTTGTGACACGTTTTTTACAAAATCAACGGTTCGCTGCAACTCCTGTTTTTATTGATACCATTTGGGAATGCGAGTAGTCCAGTATAGTTGATAAACCCAAACATGTTGGTAACAGTAGTCTGTAAATTAGTGTCGTTGTTTTAAATTATTTTTGTGAATAATTTTGCCTGATTGTGTTTTTATGGTGGTATTCCTATCTTCGGCTACAATCTCCTTTTTATATTTCGGTGTGAGTTTTGAACCTAATCTTTTGTTTATTTTGGCATAAACTGTCTCTCCTGTGTTGTATTTTTCCGGTGGCCTTTTCTTTTTGTTATGGTATTCCCTATCTTCTGTTTGCTTTTTTTTCTATTGATTCGCTTATTATTTTTCTTTCTTTTTCTAGCTCTGTTGAGTCGCTAATTTTCTTTTGGGCAAAAAAAGACATCTATTGGCCTTTGCTTTATAGTGGAGTGAATGGATTGGTTATATTCTTGTACTGCCTTTAATATCAATTCGTTGAAATTTATGTCTCCTTCGTCCCTTTTTAAGCATCTCATAATTTCTGTGAGCGTAGAGTGGAATCTTTCCACTTGCCCGTTGCTTGTCGATGAGTATGGTGGAGTTGTGAAAGTTTTTGCTTTCAGTTTATTTTGTAAAAGGAATTTTATGGATGTCGAATTCAAGGATTTCTCGTTATCCATTACTACTAGTTTCGGCATTCCGAACGCAACCATGATTTCTTGTAATGGATACTTAAGATCTTCTGTAGCTTTAGAGTTTAGTAATCTTATTAGGGCGTACTTTGAGAATTTATCTATTGCTGTGAGAACTAATTTTCCCTGGGTAGTATAGAAGTCAACATGGATTATTTGTCCTGGGTTTGATGGAATAGGTGTCGCTTGAATATCCACTTTCGGTAGATGCCTGTCGTATTTTGTTACTTTACAAGTTTCACAACTTTTTGGTTATGGTCTCTATTTTCCTAATCATTTTTGGAAAAAAATATTTACTGAGAATTTGAATTTTGTTTTCTATCGGGTTTCTGTGCGCTCTTGTGTGTTATGTGATAATTATGTCGTTCTGTTCGGATTTTGAGGCTATGTCTATTACTTTCTTTTGGGTGTACCTTACTTTGTAATTAGCGAAATGATCAGGGTAAAAGTCCTGAGTTTTTCCCATAATTCTTTCTGTCGTGTAAAGACCGTTTACGAGATTAGGGTCAAGTCTTTCTTTGAAAATCTTTATTAGATCTTCCTCATTGTACTCTCGTTTTTTTACTACGTGTCTATGGTAAGATGGGAATGGCAGTTGAAATTCGTATGAGTCGTGATCGGCGGTGAGTAGGAACACTTGGTTTTTGAAAACATTTATTGGTACTTCCATAACAGGAATAAGATTGTGGGAAGAGCTCTCGTCGCTATGGACCGTTGCGGATGTACTATTTATCCTGTGCCATTGGTGGGTTTTTGGAAAGCGTATCTGCAACTACATTTGTTGTTCCTGGTTTGTATCGAAGCTCATAATTGTATTCTTCTAAATAACTTTTCCATCGTTTTAATTTCCCGTTGTGATTTTTGTTGCTTAATGCAAACGTTAGTGGCTGATGGTCTGTATGTATTACTACTTTAGATTTACCGTAAAGGTAGATACGGAGACTTTGTAAAGCCCACACTATGGCTAACATCTCCTTCTCGTTAGTAGCATATCCTTCTTCTGTTTTAGAAAGCGTTCTCGATATGAAAGTAATGGGTCTGCCTTTTAGTTCTAAAACTGCTCCGATGGCTACGTTTGAGGCATCGGTTGTTAGGTGGAATTCAGTTCCGAAATCTGGGTAGGCTAGGATTACATCTTGTGAGGCAAGAGTGTTTTTATTTTCTCGAAAGCTTCTATTGTGTTCCTATTGAAGTTGATCAGTACTTTATTCGAAATATTTTTAGAAACTCGACCGTTTTCTCCCCGAAGTAAACTGGTCAATGGTTTGGCTATTTTCGCGTAATCACGAATAAATCTTCTGTAATAGCTTGACATTCCCAAGAAAGAGCGGAGGTCTTTAAAAGTTTTTGGTATCGGAAAATTCTTGATGGCTCGAACTTTATCTTCGTTCGTTTTTACACCCTTGTCTGATATAGTGAACCCAAGGAAATCGACTTCAGTTTTAAAGAATTCGCATTTGTCTTTCTGAATCTTCATATTAGCCTTTGCCAATGTGTCAAATACTTCTTCTAAATCCCTGGCATGTTGTGTTTCGGTTGGACTAAACACGATTATGTCGTCGATGTAGACGTAACTTTTTTTTGGTAATGTGTTCTCTTAAAATATCGTCTAATGCTCTTTGAAAAATAGCAGGGGAATTTTTTAAACCAAATGGCAGTCTGGTGAATTCGAATTTCCCTCCGTTTACAGCAAATGCTGTTTTCTCGATATATTTTTCGGCTAAGGGTATCTGATGAAAGCCACTTCTAAGATCGAGTACGGAGATATATTTATTTCTGCCTAGTTGAGCAAGAATCTCGCCTATCTCTGGTATTGGATATTTATCCGAAATTGTGACTGAATTGAGTTTCCTATAGTCTATGACCATACGATACTTCTTTTTTCCTGACGCATCCAGTTTTTTTGGTACTACCCATACTGGTGCGTTATGCCATTTATATAACATATTGCTTATGCAAGGCAACACTCCACTGTAGTATGACTTTTTTCATATAAATATTTTTCATATGACGTGCCTAGCGCGACACCACTTCCCTATGTAGGTTTTGTGACACTTTTCTTTTACAAAATCCACATTTTCTTTAGCGTAACCACCAAAAACTTTTTTGGGTCCATTAAAATAATATTGCTCCACTAAACTTCAGTATTTTTGCCATTTATATATTATATTGCTTATGCCGGCTAGGCAACACTCCATTGTAGAATGCATTTTTTTCATATTAATATTTTTTATATGACATGCCTTGCGCGACACCACACCCCTATACAGGTTTTGTGACACAAAAAATTAATACCTTTTTTACAAAATCAACATTTTCTTTGGTGTAGCCACTAAAAACTTTTTTGGGTTCATTAAATTAATAATGCACCACAAAACTTATTATTTATGCCATTTATATACTATATTGCTTTTGCCTGCAATGCAACACTCCATTGTCATATAAAAAGAGATAATCAAAAGCAGATCTCCATTTATAGATTATCTGCACTTCGTTGCCAACACCCTTTTTCTGCATTAATAATGCACCACTAAGCTTCATTATTTATGACCTTTATATATTATATTGCTTATGCCGGAAGTATGACATGCCTTGCGCGACACCACTCCCCTAAATAGGTTTTGCGACACGTTTTTTACAAAATCCACATTTTTTTTGGTGTTACCACCAACAACTTTTTTTGGGTCCATTAAATTAATAATGCACCACTAAACTTAGTTATTTATGGCATTTATATATTACTGTAGTGTGACTTTTTTTCATATGATATGCCTTGCGCGACACCACTCCACTATATAGGTTTTGTGACACGTTTTTTACAAAATCAACGGTTCGCTGCAACTCCTGTTTTTATTGATACCATTTGGGAATGCGAGTAGTCCAGTATAGTTGATAAACCCAAACATGTTGGTAACAGTAGTCTGTAAATTAGTGTCGTTGTTTTAAATTATTTTTGTGAATAATTTTGCCTGATTGTGTTTTTATGGTGGTATTCCTATCTTCGGCTACAATCTCCTTTTTATATTTCGGTGTGAGTTTTGAACCTAATCTTTTGTTTATTTTGGCATAAACTGTCTCTCCTGTGTTGTATTTTTTCCGGTGGCCTTTTCTTTTTGTTATGGTATTCCCTATCTTCTGTTTGCTTTTTTTCTATTGATTCGCTTATTATTTTTCTTTCTTTTTCTAGCTCTGTTGAGTCGCTAATTTTCTTTTGGGCAAAAAAAGACATCTATTGGCCTTTGCTTTATAGTGGAGTGAATGGATTGGTTATATTCTTGTACTGCTCTTAATATCAATTCGTTGAAATTTATGTCTCCTTCGTCCCTTTTTAAGCATCTCATAATTTCTGTGAGCGTAGAGTGGAATCTTTCCACTTGCCCGTTGCTTGTCGATGAGTATGGTGGAGTTGTGAAAGTTTTTGCTTTCAGTTTATTTTGTAAAAGGAATTTTATGGATGTCGAATTCAAGGATTTCTCGTTATCCATTACTACTAGTTTCGGCATTCCGAACGCAACCATGATTTCTTGTAATGGATACTTAAGATCTTCTGTAGCTTTAGAGTTTAGTAATCTTATTAGGGCGTACTTTGAGAATTTATCTATTGCTGTGAGAACTAATTTTCCCTGGGTAGTATAGAAGTCAACATGGATTATTTGTCCTGGGTTTGATGGAATAGGTGTCGCTTGAATATCCACTTTCGGTAGATGCCTGTCGTATTTTGTTACTTTACAAGTTTCACAACTTTTGGTTATGGTCTCTATTTTCCTAATCATTTTTGGAAAAAAATATTTACTGAGAATTTGAATTTTGTTTTCTATCGGGTTTCTGTGCGCTCTTGTGTGTTATGTGATAATTATGTCGTTCTGTTCGGATTTTGAGGCTATGTCTATTACTTTCTTTTGGGTGTACCTTACTTTGTAATTAGCGAAATGATCAGGGTAAAAGTCCTGAGTTTTTCCCATAATTCTTTCTGTCGTGTAAAGACCGTTTACGAGATTTATGCCATTTATATACTATATTGCTTTTGCCTGCAATGCAACACTCCATTGTCATATAAAAAGAGATAATCAAAAGCAGATCTCCATTTATAGATTATCTGCACTTCGTTGCCAACACCCTTTTTCTGCATTAATAATGCACCACTAAGCTTCATTATTTATGACCTTTATATATTATATTGCTTATGCCGGAAGTATGACATGCCTTGCGCGACACCACTCCCCTAAATAGGTTTTGCGACACGTTTTTTACAAAATCCACATTTTTTTTGGTGTTACCACCAACAACTTTTTTGGGTCCATTAAATTAATAATGCACCACTAAACTTAGTTATTTATGGCATTTATATATTACTGTAGTGTGACTTTTTTCATATGATATGCCTTGCGCGACACCACTCCACTATATAGGTTTTGTGACACGTTTTTTACAAAATCAACGGTTCGCTGCAACTCCTGTTTTTATTGATACCATTTGGGAATGCGAGTAGTCCAGTATAGTTGATAAACCCAAACATGTTGGTAACAGTAGTCTGTAAATTAGTGTCGTTGTTTTAAATTATTTTTGTGAATAATTTTGCCTGATTGTGTTTTTATGGTGGTATTCCTATCTTCGGCTACAATCTCCTTTTTATATTTCGGTGTGAGTTTTGAACCTAATCTTTTGTTTATTTTGGCATAAACTGTCTCTCCTGTGTTGTATTTTTCCGGTGGCCTTTTCTTTTTGTTATGGTATTCCCTATCTTCTGTTTGCTTTTTTCTATTGATTCGCTTATTATTTTTCTTTCTTTTTCTAGCTCTGTTGAGTCGCTAATTTTCTTTTGGGCAAAAAAAGACATCTATTGGCCTTTGCTTTATAGTGGAGTGAATGGATTGGTTATATTCTTGTACTGCTCTTAATATCAATTCGTTGAAATTTATGTCTCCTTCGTCCCTTTTTAAGCATCTCATAATTTCTGTGAGCGTAGAGTGGAATCTTTCCACTTGCCCGTTGCTTGTCGATGAGTATGGTGGAGTTGTGAAAGTTTTTGCTTTCAGTTTATTTTGTAAAAGGAATTTTATGGATGTCGAATTCAAGGATTTCTCGTTATCCATTACTACTAGTTTCGGCATTCCGAACGCAACCATGATTTCTTGTAATGGATACTTAAGATCTTCTGTAGCTTTAGAGTTTAGTAATCTTATTAGGGCGTACTTTGAGAATTTATCTATTGCTGTGAGAACTAATTTTCCCTGGGTAGTATAGAAGTCAACATGGATTATTTGTCCTGGGTTTGATGGAATAGGTGTCGCTTGAATATCCACTTTCGGTAGATGCCTGTCGTATTTTGTTACTTTACAAGTTTCACAACTTTTGGTTATGGTCTCTATTTTCCTAATCATTTTTGGAAAAAAATATTTACTGAGAATTTGAATTTTGTTTTCTATCGGGTTTCTGTGCGCTCTTGTGTGTTATGTGATAATTATGTCGTTCTGTTCGGATTTTGAGGCTATGTCTATTACTTTCTTTTGGGTGTACCTTACTTTGTAATTAGCGAAATGATCAGGGTAAAAGTCCTGAGTTTTTCCCATAATTCTTTCTGTCGTGTAAAGACCGTTTACGAGATTTATGCCATTTATATACTATATTGCTTTTGCCTGCAATGCAACACTCCATTGTCATATAAAAAGAGATAATCAAAAGCAGATCTCCATTTATAGATTATCTGCACTTCGTTGCCAACACCCTTTTTCTGCATTAATAATGCACCACTAAGCTTCATTATTTATGACCTTTATATATTATATTGCTTATGCCGGAAGTATGACATGCCTTGCGCGACACCACTCCCCTAAATAGGTTTTGCGACACGTTTTTTACAAAATCCACATTTTTTTTGGTGTTACCACCAACAACTTTTTGGGTCCATTAAATTAATAATGCACCACTAAACTTAGTTATTTATGGCATTTATATATTATATTGCTTATGCCGACAAGGCAACACTCCACTGTAGAATGCATTTTTTTCATATAAATATTTTTCATATGACATGCCTTGCGCGACACCACTTCTCTATAGGTTTTGTGACACCTTTTTTACAAAATCAACGGTTCTTTGGTCTAACCACCAAAAACTTTTTTAGGTCCATTAATTTAATAATGCACCACTAAACTTAGTTATTTATGGCATTTATATATTATATTGCTTATGCCGACAAGGCAACACTCCACTGTAGTCTGACTTTTTTCATATAAACATTTTTCATATGACATGCCTTGCGCGACACCACTCCCCTATACAGGTTTTGTGACACAAAATATTAATAATACCTTTTTTTACAAAATCAACATTTTCTTTGGTGTAGCCACTAAAAACTTTTTTGGGTTCATTAAATTAATAATGCACCACAAAACTTATTATTTATGCCATTTTTATACTATATTGCTTATGCTGGCAAGGCAACACTCCATTGTCATATAAAAAGATATAATCAAAAGGAGATCTCCATTTATAGATTATCTGCACTTCGTTGCCAACAACCTTTTTCTGCACTAATAATGCACCACTAAGCTTCATTATTTATGATATTTATATATTATATTGCTTATGCCGAAAGTATGACATGCCTTGCGCGACACCACTCCCCTAAATAGGTTTTGCGACACGTTTTTTTAGAAAATCCACATTTTATTTGGTGTTACCACCAACAACTTTTTTGGGTCCATTAAATTAATAATGCACCACTAAACTTAGTTATTTATGGCATTTATATATTACTGTAGTGTGACTTTTTTCATATGATATGCCTTGCGCGACACCACTCCACTATATAGGGTTTGTGACACGTTTTTTACAAAATCAACGGTTCGCTGCAACTCCTGTTTTTATTGATACCATTTGGGAATGCGAGTAGTCCAGTATAGTTGATAAACCCAAACATGTTGGTAACAGTAGTCTGTAAATTAGTGTCGTTGTTTTAAATTATTTTTGTGAATAATTTTGCCTGATTGTGTTTTTATGGTGGTATTCCTATCTTCGGCTACAATCTCCTTTTTATATTTCGGTGTGAGTTTTGAACCTAATCTTTTGTTTATTTTGGCATAAACTGTCTCTCCTGTGTTGTATTTTTCCGGTGGCCTTTTCTTTTTGTTATGGTATTCCCTATCTTCTGTTTGCTTTTTTTCTATTGATTCGCTTATTATTTTTCTTTCTTTTTCTAGCTCTGTTGAGTCGCTAATTTTCTTTTGGGCAAAAAAAGACATCTATTGGCCTTTGCTTTATAGTGGAGTGAATGGATTGGTTATATTCTTGTACTGCCTTTAATATCAATTCGTTGAAATTTATGTCTCCTTCGTCCCTTTTTAAGCATCTCATAATTTCTGTGAGCGTAGAGTAGAATCTTTCCACTCGCTTGTCGATGAGTATGGTGGAGTTGTGAAAGTTTTTGCTTTCAGTTTATTTTGTAAAAGGAATTTTATGGATGTCGAATTCAAGGATTTCTCGTTATCCATTACTACTAGTTTCGTCATTCCGAACGCAACCATGATTTCTTGTAATGGATACTTAAGATCTTCTGTAGCTTTAGAGTTTAGTAATCTTATTAGGGCGTACTTTGAGAATTTATCTATTGCTGTGAGAACTAATTTTCCCTGGGTAGTATAGAAGTCAACATGGATTATTTGTCCTGGGTTTGATGGAATAGGTGTCGCTTGAATATCCACTTTCGGTAGATGCCTGTCGTATTTTGTTACTTTACAAGTTTCACAATTTTTGGTTATGGTCTCTATTTTCCTAATCATTTTTGGAAAAAAATATTTACTGAGAATTTGAATTTTGTTTTCTATCGGGTTTCTGTGCGCTCTTGTGTGTTATGTGATAATTATGTCGTTCTGTTCGGATTTTGAGGCTATGTCTATTACTTTCTTTTGGGTGTACCTTACTTTGTAATTAGCGAAATGATCAGGGTAAAAGTCCTGAGTTTTTCCCATAATTCTTTCTGTCGTGTAAAGACCGTTTACGAGATTAGGGTCAAGTCTTTCTTTGAAAATCTTTATTAGATCTTCCTCATTGTACTCTCGTTTTTTTACTACGTGTCTATGGTAAGATGGGAATGGCAGTTGAAATTCGTATGAGTCGTGATCGGCGGTGAGTAGGAACACTTGGTTTTTGAAAACATTTATTGGTACTTCCATAACAGGAATAAGATTGTGGGAAGAGCTCTCGTCGCTATGGACCGTTGCGGATGTACTATTTATCCTGTGCCATTGGTGGGTTTTTTGGAAAGCGTATCTGCAACTACATTTGTTGTTCCTGGTTTGTATCGAAGCTCATAATTGTATTCTTCTAAATAACTTTTCCATCGTTTTAATTTCCCGTTGTGATTTTTGTTGCTTAATGCAAACGTTAGTGGCTGATGGTCTGTATGTATTACTACTTTAGATTTACCGTAAAGGTAGATACGGAGACTTTGTAAAGCCCACACTATGGCTAACATCTCCTTCTCGTTAGTAGCATATCCTTCTTCTGTTTTAGAAAGCGTTCTCGATATGAAAGTAATGGGTCTGCCTTTTAGTTCTAAAACTGCTCCGATGGCTACGTTTGAGGCATCGGTTGTTAGGTGGAATTCAGTTCCGAAATCTGGGTAGGCTAGGATTACATCTTGTGAGGCAAGAGTGTTTTTTATTTTCTCGAAAGCTTCTATTGTGTCCCTATTGAAGTTGATCAGTACTTTATTCGAAATATTTTTAGAAACTCGACCGTTTTCTCCCCAAGTAAACTGGTCAATGGTTTGGCTATTTTCGCGTAATCACGAATAAATCTTCTGTAATAGCTTGACATTCCCAAGAAAGAGCGGAGGTCTTTAAAAGTTTTTGGTATCGGAAAATTCTTGATGGCTCGAACTTTATCTTCGTTCGTTTTTACACCCTTGTCTGATATAGTGAACCCAAGGAAATCGACTTCAGTTTTAAAGAATTCGCATTTGTCTTTCTGAATCTTCATATTAGCCTTTGCCAATGTGTCAAATACTTCTTCTAAATCCCTGGCATGTTGTGTTTCGGTTGGACTAAACACGATTATGTCGTCGATGTAGACGTAACTTTTTTTGGTAATGTGTTCTCTTAAAATATCGTCTAATGCTCTTTGAAAAATAGCAGGGGAATTTTTTAAACCAAATGGCAGTCTGGTGAATTCG
The DNA here is from genome assembly GCA_018150935.1 of Drosophila pruinosa. Taxonomy (NCBI): domain Eukaryota; kingdom Metazoa; phylum Arthropoda; class Insecta; order Diptera; family Drosophilidae; genus Drosophila; species Drosophila pruinosa. The sequence continues at coordinate 95,072 of JAECWR010000459.1, read as the reverse complement.
AATTTCCCTCCGTTTACAGCAAATGCTGTTTTCTCGATATATTTTTCGGCTAAGGGTATCTGATGAAAGCCACTTCTAAGATCGAGTACGGAGATATATTTATTTCTGCCTAGTTGAGCAAGAATCTCGCCTATCTCTGGTATTGGATATTTATCCGAAATTGTGACTGAATTGAGTTTCCTATAGTCTATGACCATACGATACTTCTTTTTCCTGACGCATCCAGTTTTTTTGGTACTACCCATACTGGTGCGTTATAAGGCGAACGTGAAGGTCTGATAATACCATCACGTAGTAGTTCTTGTATTTGGCTCTCGACTTCATCTTTTAAAGATGCTGGGTAAGGATAGTGTTTGCTATAAACAGGTGTGTCGGAAGAAGTTCTAATGTTTCCGATTACTTTCGTCGTGTACGTGAGTTTTTTGTCAGGGTTAGCAAATAATTCTCTGTGGTTGTTGATGATATTTTCCATCAATTCTATTTGTCTTTCGTTCATATGTTCTGTTCTAATGTTTATATTATTTACTGCTCTTGTTTTTAATTGATGTATTTTTATACGATAATTTCCTATTGTCATAATGTCGTTTCCTGAATCTACTATTGCTTTTAACTCTTTCATTGTGTTGTTCCCTAAAATAGCGTGAAAAGTTTTTAATGAAGACAACAAAAAAAATTTGATTGGATAGTTTTTATTGCCAAATAAGGCAAGATGGGTATGGTGCGTTACTTTGGTGTTTTCTCCTGTCGAAGCTGTTGGGGTTGAATATAATTCTGATCAGAACCGGGATCGATTAGAATGTTGTTATATGTACCGTTCCCCGCATTACAACGAAAGTATGGTAGCGAGGAACCGTTTAGCCTATGAAATGGATATCTGAGGCATCCACGGCATCGCTTTCGCATTCTTGATTGTATGCTTTAGGTAAATATTCAACATCTTCTTCCGCTAATGTAGCTTGGTATGCATATTCATTTACTTCCCTAGTATGACCATCATCGAATACAACTTCGGGTTTTAGTTCTTCAGTCGTTGTAGTTGCAATATGAAAGTGCTTCAGGAACTTCTGTGGTGGTCCATTGTAGTCTGACTGAATTGGGTGTTTTCCAACCAGATCATTAGCTTGGGGTCTGTTCATGTAATTTATATTTCGTGTCCTAACCGACTGATCTATGTCCATGGGGACTGGCCTAGGTTGAGGTTTTGGTAAGAATGGCCTTGGTGGAGCTCCAAAATTTGGGTTACCTCCAAAGTTTGGTCTTGGGACAAAAGGTGATTGATAATTCTGGTGTTGATTAAATGGTCTTTGGTAATTGGTGGGCCACTGATTGGGATAAACGTGGATCGAAATTTCTCCAGTTGGTGTTGTTATTATTAACTGGTTTCGGAATTGATCTTGCAAAGAAACTACCCTGAACCTGTCTTGGTGGTAATGCGGGTGCCTGGTATTTGAATCTCGCAGTAAACAAATTTCTGTGATCTTGGTTTTTGACCAAGTATGACATGCCTTGCGCGACACCACTCCCCTAAATAGGTTTTGCGACACGTTTTTTACAAAATCCACATTTTTTTGGTGTTACCACCAACAACTTTTTTGGGCCATTAAATTAATAATGCACCACTAAACTTAGTTATTTATGGCATTTATATATTATATTGCTTATGCCGACAAGGCAACACTCCACTGTAGAATGCATTTTTTTCATATAAATATTTTTCATATGACATGCCTTGCGCGACACCACTCCCCTATATAGGTTTTGTGACACGTTTTTTACAAAATCAACGGTTCTTTGGTGTAACCACCAAAAACTTTTTTGGGTCCATTAAATTAATAATGCACCACTAAACTTAGTTATTTATGGCATTTATATATTATATTGCTTATGCCGACAAGGCAACACTCCACTGTAGAATGCATTTTCTTCATATAAATATTTTTCATATGACATGCCTTGCGCGACACCACTTCTCTATATAGGTTTTGTGACACCTTTTTTACAAAATCAACGGTTCTTTGGTCTAACCACCAAAAACTTTTTTAGGTCCATTAATTTAATAATGCACAACTAAAATTAAATATTTATGGTATTTATATATTATATTACTTATGCCGACAAGGCAACACTCCACTGTAGTCTGACTTTTTTCATATAAACATTTTTCATATAACATGCTTTGCGCGACACCACTCCCCTATACAGGTTTTGTGACACAAAATATTAATAATACCTTTTTTTACAAAATCAACATTTTCTTTGGTGTAGCCACTAAAAACTTTTTTGGGTTCATTAAATTAATAATGCACCACAAAACTTATTATTTATGCCATTTTTATACTATATTGCTTATGCTGGCAAGGCAACACTCCATTGTCATATAAAAAGATATAATCAAAAGGAGATCTCCATTTATAGATTATCTGCACTTCGTTGCCAACAACCTTTTTCTGCACTAATAATGCACCACTAAGCTTCATTATTTATGACATTTATATATTATATTGCTTATGCCGAAAGTATGACATGCCTTGCGCGACACCACTCCCCTAAATAGGTTTTGCGACACGTTTTTTTACAAAATCCACATTTTATTTGGTGTTACCACCAACATCTTTTTTGGGTCCATTAAATTAATAATGCACCACTAAACTTAGTTATTTATGGCATTTATATATTATATTGCTTATGCCGACAAGGCAACACTCCACTGTAGTGTGACTTTTTTCATATGATATGCCTTGCGCGACACCACTCCACTATATAGGGTTTGTGACACGTTTTTTACAAAATCAACGGTTCGCTGCAACTCCTGTTTTTATTGATACCATTTGGGAATGCGAGTAGTCCAGTATAGTTGATAAACCCAAACATGTTGGTAACAGTAGTCTGTAAATTAGTGTCGTTGTTTTAAATTATTTTTGTGAATAATTTTGCCTGATTGTGTTTTTATGGTGGTATTCCTATCTTCGGCTACAATCTCCTTTTTATATTTCGGTGTGAGTTTTGAACCTAATCTTTTGTTTATTTTGGCATAAACTGTCTCTCCTGTGTTGTATTTTTCCGGTGGCCTTTTCTTTTTGTTATGGTATTCCCTATCTTCTGTTTGCTTTTTTTCTATTGATTCGCTTATTATTTTTCTTTCTTTTTCTAGCTCTGTTGAGTCGCTAATTTAAAAAAAAAGACATCTATTGGCCTTTGCTTTATAGTGGAGTGAATGGATTGGTTATATTCTTGTACTGCCTTTAATATCAATTCGTTGAAATTTATGTCTCCTTCGTCCCTTTTTAAGCATCTCATAATTTCTGTGAGCGTAGAGTGGAATCTTTCCACTTGCCCGTTGCTTGTCGATGAGTATGGTGGAGTTGTGAAAGTTTTTGCTTTCAGTTTATTTTGTAAAAGGAATTTTATGGATGTCGAATTCAAGGATTTCTCGTTATCCATTACTACTAGTTTCGGCATTCCGAACGCAACCATGATTTCTTGTAATGGATACTTAAGATCTTCTGTAGCTTTAGAGTTTAGTAATCTTATTAGGGCGTACTTTGAGAATTTATCTATTGCTGTGAGAACTAATTTTCCCTGGGTAGTATAGAAGTCAACATGGATTATTTGTCCTGGGTTTGATGGAATAGGTGTCGCTTGAATATCCACTTTCGGTAGATGCCTGTCGTATTTTGTTACTTTACAAGTTTCACAATTTTTGGTTATGGTCTCTATTTTCCTAATCATTTTTGGAAAAAAATATTTACTGAGAATTTGAATTTTGTTTTCTATCGGGTTTCTGTGCGCTCTTGTGTGTTATGTGATAATTATGTCGTTCTGTTCGGATTTTGAGGCTATGTCTATTACTTTCTTTTGGGTGTACCTTACTTTGTAATTAGCGAAATGATCAGGGTAAAAGTCCTGAGTTTTTCCCATAATTCTTTCTGTCGTGTAAAGACCGTTTACGAGATTAGGGTCAAGTCTTTCTTTGAAAATCTTTATTAGATCTTCCTCATTGTACTCTCGTTTTTTTACTACGTGTCTATGGTAAGATGGGAATGGCAGTTGAAATTCGTATGAGTCGTGATCGGCGGTGAGTAGGAACACTTGGTTTTGAAAACATTTATTGGTACTTCCATAACAGGAATAAGATTGTGGGAAGAGCTCTCGTCGCTATGGACCGTTGCGGATGTACTATTTATCCTGTGCCATTGGTGGGTTTTTGGAAAGCGTATCTGCAACTACATTTGTTGTTCCTGGTTTGTATCGAAGCTCATAATTGTATTCTTCTAAATAACTTTTCCATCGTTTTAATTTCCCGTTGTGATTTTTGTTGCTTAATGCAAACGTTAGTGGCTGATGGTCTGTATGTATTACTACTTTAGATTTACCGTAAAGGTAGATACGGAGACTTTGTAAAGCCCACACTATGGCTAACATCTCCTTCTCGTTAGTAGCATATCCTTCTTCTGTTTTAGAAAGCGTTCTCGATATGAAAGTAATGGGTCTGCCTTTTAGTTCTAAAACTGCTCCGATGGCTACGTTTGAGGCATCGGTTGTTAGGTGGAATTCAGTTCCGAAATCTGGGTAGGCTAGGATTACATCTTGTGAGGCAAGAGTGTTTTTTATTTTCTCGAAAGCTTCTATTGTGTCCCTATTGAAGTTGATCAGTACTTTATTCGAAATATTTTTAGAAACTCGACCGTTTTCTCCCCGAAGTAAACTGGTCAATGGTTTGGCTATTTTCGCGTAATCACGAATAAATCTTCTGTAATAGCTTGACATTCCCAAGAAAGAGCGGAGGTCTTTAAAAGTTTTTGGTATCGGAAAATTCTTGATGGCTCGAACTTTATCTTCGTTCGTTTTTACACCCTTGTCTGATATAGTGAACCCAAGGAAATCGACTTCAGTTTTAAAGAATTCGCATTTGTCTTTCTGAATCTTCATATTAGCCTTTGCCAATGTGTCAAATACTTCTTCTAAATCCCTGGCATGTTGTGTTTCGGTTGGACTAAACACGATTATGTCGTCGATGTAGACGTAACTTTTTTTGGTAATGTGTTCTCTTAAAATATCGTCTAATGCTCTTTGAAAAATAGCAGGGGAATTTTTAAACCAAATGGCAGTCTGGTGAATTCGAATTTCCCTCCGTTTACAGCAAATGCTGTTTTCTCGATATATTTTTCGGCTAAGGGTATCTGATGAAAGCCACTTCTAAGATCGAGTACGGAGATATATTTATTTCTGCCTAGTTGAGCAAGAATCTCGCCTATCTCTGGTATTGGATATTTATCCGAAATTGTGACTGAATTGAGTTTCCTATAGTCTATGACCATACGATACTTCTTTTTCCTGACGCATCCAGTTTTTTGGTACTACCCATACTGGTGCGTTATAAGGCGAACGTGAAGGTCTGATAATACCATCACGTAGTAGTTCTTGTATTTGGCTCTCGACTTCATCTTTTAAAGATGCTGGGTAAGGATAGTGTTTGCTATAAACAGGTGTGTCGGAAGAAGTTCTAATGTTTCCGATTACTTTCGTCGTGTACGTGAGTTTTTTGTCAGGGTTAGCAAATAATTCTCTGTGGTTGTTGATGATATTTTCCATCAATTCTATTTGTCTTTCGTTCATATGTTCTGTTCTAATGTTTATATTATTTACTGCTCTTGTTTTTAATTGATGTATTTTTATACGATAATTTCCTATTGTCATAATGTCGTTTCCTGAATCTACTATTGCTTTTAACTCTTTCATTGTGTTGTTCCCTAAAATAGCGTGAAAAGTTTTTAATGAAGACAACAAAAAAAATTTGATTGGATAGTTTTTATTGCCAAATAAGGCAAGATGGGTATGGTGCGTTACTTTGGTGTTTTCTCCTGTCGAAGCTGTTGGGGTTGAATATAATTCTGATCAGAACCGGGATCGATTAGAATGTTGTTATATGTACCGTTCCCCGCATTACAACGAAAGTATGGTAGCGAGGAACCGTTTAGCCTATGAAATGGATATCTGTGGCATCCACGGCATCGCTTTCGCATTCTTGATTGTATGCTTTAGGTAAATATTCAACATCTTCTTCCGCTAATGTAGCTTGGTATGCATATTCATTTACTTCCCTAGTATGACCATCATCGAATACAACTTCGGGTTTTAGTTCTTCAGTCGTTGTATTTGCAATATGAAAGTGCTTCAGGAACTTCTGTGGTGGTCCATTGTAGTCTGACTGAATTGGGTGTTTTCCAACCAGATCATTAGCTTGGGGTCTGTTCATGTAATTTATATTTCGTGTCCTAACCGACTGATCTATGTCCATGGGGACTGGCCTAGGTTGAGGTTTTGGTAAGAATGGCCTTGGTGGAGCTCCAAAATTTGGGTTACCTCCAAAGTTTGGTCTTGGGACAAAAGGTGATTGATAATTCTGGTGTTGATTAAATGGTCTTTGGTAATTGGTGGGCCACTGATTGGGATAAACGTGGATCGAAATTTCTCCAGTTGGTGTTGTTATTATTAACTGGTTTCGGAATTGATCTTGCAAAGAAACTACCCTGAACCTGTCTTGGTGGTAATGCGGGTGCCTGGTATTTGAATCTCGCAGTAAACAAATTTCTGTGATCTTGGTTTTTGACCAAGTATGACATGCCTTGCGCGACACCACTCCCCTAAATAGGTTTTGCGACACGTTTTTTACAAAATCCACATTTTTTTGGTGTTACCACCAACAACTTTTTTGGGCCATTAAATTAATAATGCACCACTAAACTTAGTTATTTATGGCATTTATATATTATATTGCTTATGCCGACAAGGCAACACTCCACTGTAGAATGCATTTTTTTCATATAAATATTTTTCATATGACATGCCTTGCGCGACACCACTCCCCTATATAGGTTTTGTGACACGTTTTTTACAAAATCAACGGTTCTTTGGTGTAACCACCAAAAACTTTTTTGGGTCCATTAAATTAATAATGCACCAATAAACTTAGTTATTTATGGCATTTATATATTATATTGCTTATGCCGACAAGGCAACACTCCACTGTAGAATGTATTTTCTTCATATAAATATTTTTCATATGACATGCCTTGCGCGACACCACTTCTCTATATAGGTTTTGTGACACCTTTTTTACAAAATCAACGGTTCTTTGGTATAACCACCAAAAACTTTTTTAGGTCCATTAATTTAATAATGCACAACTAAAATTAAATATTTATGGTATTTATATATTATATTACTTATGCCGACAAGGCAACACTCCACTGTAGTCTGACTTTTTTCATATAAACATTTTTCATATAACATGCCTTGCGCGACACCACTCCCCTATACAGGTTTTGTGACACAAAATATTAATAATACCTTTTTTTACAAAATCAACATTTTCTTTGGTGTAGCCACTAAAAACTTTTTTGGGTTCATTAAATTAATAATGCACCACAAAACTTATTATTTATGCCATTTTTATACTATATTGCTTATGCTGGCAAGGCAACACTCCATTGTCATATAAAAAGATATAATCAAAAGGAGATCTCCATTTATAGATCATCTGCACTTCGTTGCCAACAACCTTTTTCTGCACTAATAATGCACCACTAAGCTTCATTATTTATGACATTTATATATTATATTGCTTATGCCGAAAGTATGACATGCCTTGCGCGACACCACTCCCCTAAATAGGTTTTGCGACACGTTTTTTTACAAAATCCACATTTTATTTGGTGTTACCACCAACATCTTTTTTGGGTCCATTAAATTAATAATGCACCACTAAACTTAGTTATTTATGGCATTTATATATTACTGTAGTGTGACTTTTTTCATATGATATGCCTTGCGCGACACCACTCCACTATATAGGGTTTGTGACACGTTTTTTACAAAATCAACGGTTCGCTGCAACTCCTGTTTTTATTGATACCATTTGGGAATGCGAGTAGTCCAGTATAGTTGATAAACCCAAACATGTTGGTAACAGTAGTCTGTAAATTAGTGTCGTTGTTTTAAATTATTTTTGTGAATAATTTTGCCTGATTGTGTTTTTATGGTGGTATTCCTATCTTCGGCTACAATCTCCTTTTTATATTTCGGTGTGAGTTTTGAACCTAATCTTTTGTTTATTTTGGCATAAACTGTCTCTCCTGTGTTGTATTTTTCCGGTGGCCTTTTCTTTTGTTATGGTATTCCCTATCTTCTGTTTGCTTTTTTTCTATTGATTCGCTTATTATTTTTCTTTCTTTTTCTAGCTCTGTTGAGTCGCTAATTTTCTTTTGGGCAAAAAAAGACATCTATTGGCCTTTTCTTTATAGTGGAGTGAATGGATTGGTTATATTCTTGTACTGCTCTTAATATCAATTCGTTGAAATTTATGTCTCCTTCGTCCCTTTTTAAGCATCTCATAATTTCTGTGAGCGTAGAGTGGAATCTTTCCACTTGCCCGTTGCTTGTCGATGAGTATGGTGGAGTTGTGAAAGTTTTTGCTTTCAGTTTATTTTGTAAAAGGAATTTTATGGATGTCGAATTCAAGGATTTCTCGTTATCCATTACTACTAGTTTCGGCATTCCGAACGCAAAAATGATTTCTTGTAATGGATACTTAAGATCTTCTGTAGCTTTAGAGTTTAGTAATCTTATTAGGGCGTACTTTGAGAATTTATCTATTGCTGTGAGAACTAATTTTCCCTGGGTAGTATAGAAGTCAACATGGATTATTTGTCCTGGGTTTGATGGAATAGGTGTCGCTTGAATATCCACTTTCGGTAGATGCCTGTCGTATTTTGTTACTTTACAAGTTTCACAACTTTTGGTGATGGTCTCTATTTTCCTAATCATTTTTGGAAAAAAATATTTACTGAGAATTTGAATTTTGTTTTCTATCGGGTTTCTGTGCGCTCTTGTGTGTTATGTGATAATTATGTCGTTCTGTTCGGATTCTGAGGCTATGTCTATTACTTTCTTTTGGGTGTACCTTACTTTGTAATTAGCGAAATGATCAGGGTAAAATTCCTGAGTTTTTCCCATAATTCTTTCTGTCGTGTAAAGACCGTTTACGAGATTAGGGTCAAGTCTTTCTTTGAAAATCTTTATTAGATCTTCCTCATTGTACTCTCGTTTTTTTACTACGTGTCTATGGTAAGATGGGAATGGCAGTTGAAATTCGTATGAGTCGTGATCGGCGGTGAGTAGGAACACTTGGTTTTTGAAAACATTTGTTGGTACTTCCATAACAGGAATAAGATTGTGGGAAGAGCTCTCGTCGCTATGGACCGTTGCGGATGTACTATTTATCTGTGCCATTGGTGGGTTTTTGGAAAGCGTATCTGCAACTACATTTGTTGTTCCTGGTTTGTATCGAAGCTCATAATTGTATTCTTCTAAATAACTTTTTCATCGTTTTAATTTCCCGTTGTGATTTTTGTTGCTTAATGCAAACGTTAGTGGCTGATGGTCTGTATGTATTACTACTTTAGATTTACCGTAAAGGTACATACGGAGACTTTGTAAAGCCCACACTATGGCTAACATCTCCTTCTCGTTAGTAGCATATCCTTCTTCTGTTTTAGAAAGCGTTCTCGATATGAAAGTAATGGGTCTGCCTTTTAGTTCTAAAACTGCTCCGATGGCTACGTTTGAGGCATCGGTTGTTAGGTGGAATTCAGTTCCGAAATCTGGGTAGGCTAGGATTACATCTTGTGAGGCAAGAGTGTTTTTTATTTTCTCGAAAGCTTCTATTGTGTCCCTATTGAAGTTGATCAGTACTTTATTCGAAATATTTTTAGAAACTCGACCGTTTTCTCCCCGAAGTAAACTGGAGAATGGTTTAGCTATTTTCGCGTAATCACGAATAAATCTTCTGTAATAGCTTGACATTCCCAAGAAAGAGCGGAGGTCTTTAAAAGTTTTTGGTATCGGAAAATTCTTGATGGCTCGAACTTTATCTTCGTTCGTTTTTACACCCTTGTCTGATATAGTGAACCCAAGGAAATCGACTTCAGTTTTAAAGAATTCGCATTTGTCTTTCTGAATCTTCATATTAGCCTTTGCCAATGTGTCAAATACTTCTTCTAAATCCCTGGCATGTTGTGTTTCGGTTGGACTAAACACGATTATGTCGTCGATGTAGACGTAACTTTTTTTGGTAATGTGTTCTCTTAAAATATCGTCTAATGCTCTTTGAAAAATAGCAGGGGAATTTTTTAAACCAAATGGCAGTCTGGTGAATTCGAATTTCCCTCCGTTTACAGCAAATGCTGTTTTCTCGATATATTTTTCGGCTAAGGGTATCTGATGAAAGCCACTTCTAAGATCGAGTACGGAGATATATTTATTTCTGCCTAGTTGAGCAAGAATCTCGCCTATCTCTGGTATTGGATATTTATCCGAAATTGTGACTGAATTGAGTTTCCTATAGTCTATGACCATACGATACTTCTTTTTTCCTGACGCATCCAGTTTTTTTTGGTACTACCCATACTGGTGCGTTATAAGGCGAACGTGAAGGTCTGATAATACCATCACGTAGTAGTTCTTGTATTTGGCTCTCGACTTCATCTTTTAAAGATGCTGGGTAAGGATAGTGTTTGCTATAAACAGGTGTGTCGGAAGAAGTTCTAATGTTTCCGATTACTTTCGTCGTGTACGTGAGTTTTTTGTCAGGGTTAGCAAATAATTCTCTGTGGTTGTTGATGATATTTTCCATTAATTCTATTTGTCTTTCGTTCATATGTTCTGTTCTAATGTTTATATTATTTACTGCTCTTGTTTTTAATTGATGTATTTTTATACGATAATTTCCTATTGTCATAAGGTCGTTTCCTGAATCTACTATTGCTTTTAACTCTTTCATTGTGTTGTTCCCTAAAATAGCGTGAAAAGTTTTTAATGAAGACAACAAAAAAAATTTGATTGGATAGTTTTTATTGCCAAATAAGGCAAGATGGGTATGGTGCGTTACTTTGGTGTTTTCTCCTTTCGAAGCTGCATAAAAGTTGTGCTCATTTTGTTTCGGATTTTTGATCAGTTGGGGTTGAATATAATTCTGATCAGAACCGGTATCGATTAGAATGTTGTAATATGTACCGTTCCCCGCATTACAACGAAAGTATGGTAGCGAGGAACCGTTTAGCCTATGAAATGGATATCTGAGGCATCCACGGCATCGCTTTCGCATTCTTGATTGTATGCTTTAGGTAAATATTCAACATCTTCTTCCGCTAATGTAGCTTGGTATGCATATTCATTTACTTCCCTAGTATGACCATCATCGAATACAACTTCGGGTTTTAGTTCTTCAGTCGTTGTAGTTGCAATATGAAAGTGCTTCAGGAACTTCTGTGGTGGTCCATTGTAGTCTGACTGAATTGGGTGTTTTCCAACCAGATCATTAGCTTGGGGTCTGTTCATGTAATTTATAATTCGTGTCCTAACCGACTGATCTATGTCCATGGGGACTGGCCTAGGTTGAGGTTTTGGTAAGAATGGCCTTGGTGGAGCTCCAAAATTTGGGTTACCTCCAAAGTTTGGTCTTGGGACAAAAGGTGATTGATAATTCTGGTGTTGATAAAATGGTCTTTGGTAATTGGTGGGCCACTGATTGGGTCGGACCATTTGCTGTTGGTTGTTCGGTGGGTGGTATAAACGTGGATCGAAATTTCTCCAGTTGGTGTTGTTATTATTAACTGGTTTCGGAATTGATCTTGCAAAGAAACTACCCTGAACCTGTCTTGGTGGTAATGCGGGTGCCTGGTATTTGAATCTCGCAGTAAACAAATTTCTGTGTTCTTGGTTTTTGACCAACTCGCACAGATGTAACGCGTGACTCAGATCTCTTGGCTCTTAAATAGCCAAAAGTCGAGGCAAACCGCCATTTAGACCCCTAATAAAGGTGTCTAAGGCTTTTTCGCGATAACTTGCGGTCATGGAGCGTATACTCTCTGGCGCATGCTCTTGGATACTTATTTGATTAAGTATCAATGAAAGTTGATGATACACTGCTTGGTAAAATTCGTTTACCGATAACCTTCCCTGTGACAAAGAGAAGAGTTGATACTCTAGAGTTTTCAAATCTCTCTTGTCCGCGAAATGCCCTGCGAGACATTTGGCAATTGCCCTCCAATTCATGGGGGTGTTATAAGATTCCAACACTGTATCTGCTTCTCCTATGACTTTGTTGCGTATGGCCAGTGTAATCAAATAGTAGTTGTAAGTATTTTCTTGACCTTCGTAGATGCTCATAACTCTGTCCACATTTTTCTTCCAAGACCCAAACGTAGTTCTATCCCCAGAAAAATCTCTTATGAGTTTTACTACTTCTGGAATCCTATGATTCTCTTCTCCCTGGTGTCACTAAAGGAGCATATCCCTGTTATCCTGTCCCGCTAGTACCTCTTTTATCATGTCGGCTATAATTTCTTTGAGTTCGGGGCTAGCTCTAGGGGTGCTCGTGACTGGACGACTTGGTCGACTTGTTGTTGGACGTGGGTTACCCTGAAGACTTAGGCCCGCTAGGGCGTCGGCTATTTCTTCTTGCATGGTTTTTTATTCGGACAACTTATTTAGGAGTTTAAAAAGAATATTCGAGACGAGAGGACGTGAATCAAATGTAGAGGACAATGTAAATATTTAAAATATGTGTTTTAAATGTGTTAAGGTGACTTAAGTATAAATATTTTCAGTGTATTAATAATTCTTTCTTTCTTATTATATTGTTTTCTTAAAGTTATTCGATAAATTTTTCCCTCAAAAAAATATTTTTTAAATTTCCCTTTTTAAAATTTCCACTTAAAAATTTTTCTTTAATATTTTCTTTTATTAAAATTTTTCCTTTTCACTTTTTCTTTTCTTCTTTACAATCTGTACTTAAAAATTTTTTCTTTATTATTTTCTTTAATTTAAAATCTTTCTTATCAATTTTCCTTTTCTTTTTTAAATTTGCACTTAATTATTTATCAATAAAAACAACTTAGCTTACAATAAAAACAGCATTCCGGCGACTCTCCAGTTTTGGCTTCATGGATGTCTTCCTTTTCCTCCTGTGGCGGTGCGGCCTAGCGGCGTGGCGACAGGCTACTCGGGATCCTCTGATAGCTCTTTTTTTTTCACTGTTGTCCGCAAACGGATACGACGGACTTGGTCGGCGGTGGTTTGTACCGGCTCACTAAAGTTGAAAGGTCGAAAGTTCGTCTTTTGCGCGTGTGTGGCTACTTCGGGCACTTTTCTTTGCGCGATTTTGACGGTTGCGATTGATCGGACTTGGTCGTGTGGTGGCTACTTAAGGCACTCTGTTAAATCGCGGCAAACTTTTTGTGACGGGATTTTTGTTCACTTTGTTCAATTGCGATTTCGACTCGGTCGCGTTGTGGCTATTTGAGGCACTTAGTCAATCACTTTTTCTTCACCTTTGTTTGTTCACTTTAATAAACGGTCCCTGCTCGGGCGCCAATTATAAAACTTAGTTTTGTTTTATATAAAAAAATAATTCTTTATTTAAATTTGTTCTTCCCAATGGGTTTCTTAAGACTGACTTATAATTATTCGACGTTCCCTATTTATTCCTGCTGTTGTCGCTGCAGCCGCTGGTGACGTCGCTGCCTTTGTTATCTAATTTTTTGAGTGCTTGGTTGCACCCAAAGTATCCCACGGTGGTGCCGTTGGAATTTGCTGACTCCATGGCACGTGTAGTTGGTGCACTTGGATTTTCGTCAGTGTGGGAACGGATGTTGCGTAAGGTGCAAACTTAGCTTGCATTTGTCTTTTGGGAACGGATTTTGCGTAAGGTGTTCCTCGTTCTAAACTCTGTTCTTAACTTATATTATATTGCTTATGCCGGCAAGGCAACACTCCACTGTAGAATGAATTTTTTTCATATTAATATTTTTCATATGACATGCCTTGCGCGACACCACTCCCCTATACAGGTTTTGTGACACAAAAAAATAATAATACCTTTTTTTACAAAATCAACATTTTCTTTGGTGTAGCCACTAAAAACTTTTTTGGGTCCGTAAATTTAATAATGCATTAATAAACTTGATTATTTATGCCATTTATATACCATATTGCTTATGCCGGCTAGGCAACACTCCACTGTAGTATGACTTTTTTCATATAAAAATTTTTCATATGACGTGCCTTGCGCGACACCACTCCCCTATATAGGTTTTGTGACACGTTTTTTACAAAATCAACGGTTCTTTGGTGTAACCACCAAAAACTTTTTTAGGTCCATAAATTTAATAATGCATTAATAAACTTTATTATTTATGCCATTTATATACCATATTGCTTATGCCGGCAAGGCAACACTCCACTGTCATATAAAAATTTTCCATATGACATGCCTTGCGCGACACCACTCCCCTATATAGGTTTTGTGACACGTTTTTTACAAAATCAACGGTTCTTTGGTCTAACCACCAAAAACTTTTTTAGGTCCATTAATTTAATAATGCACCACTAAACTTAGTTATTTATGGCATTTATATATAATACAAGCATATTGCTTATGCCGGCAAGGCAACACTCCACTGTAGTATGACTTTTTTCATATAAATATTTTTCATATGACATGCCTTGCGCGACACCACTCCCCTATATAGGTTTTGTGACAAGCTTTTTACAAAATCAACATTTTCTTTGGTGTTACCACCAAAAACTTTTTTGGGTCCATTAAATTAATAATGCACCACTAAGCTTCACTATTTATGACATTTATATATTATATTGCTTATGCCGGCTAGGCAACACTCCAGTGTAGAATGAATTTTTTTCATATTTATATTCTTCATATGACATGCCTTGCGCGACACCACTCCCCTATACAGGTTTTGTGACACAAAAAATTAATAATACCTTTTTTTACAAAATCAACATTTTCTTTGGTGTAGCCACTAAAAACTTTTTTGGGTTCATTAAATTAATAATGTACCACAAAACTTATTATTTATGCCATTTATATACTATATTGCTTTTGCTGGCAAGGCAACACTCCATTGTCATATAAAAAGATATAATCAAAAGGAGATCTCCATTTATAGATTATCTGCACTTCGTTGCCAACACCCTTTTTTCTGCATTAATAATGCACCACTAAGCTTCATTATTTATGACATTTATATATTATATTGCTTATGCCGGCTAGGCAACACTCCACTGTAGTGTGACCTTTTTCATATGACATGCCTTGCGCGACACCACTCCCCTATATAGGTTTTGTGACACGTTTTTTACAAAATCAACGGTTCTTTGGTGTAACCACCAAAAACTTTGTTAGGTCCATTAATTTAATAATGAACCACTAAACTTATTTATGGCATTTATATATAATACAAGCATATTGCTTATGCCGGCAAGGCAACACTCCACTGTAGTATGACTTTTTTCATATAAATATTTTTCATATGACATGCCTTGCGCGACACCACTCCCCTATATAGGTTTTGTGACACGCTTTTTACAAAATCAACATTTTCTTTGGTGTTACCACCAAAAACTTTTTTGGGTTTATTAAATTAATAATGCACCACAAAACTTATTATTTATGCCATTGATATATTATTTTGCTTATGCCGGCAAGGCAACACTCCATTGTCATATAAAAAGAGATAATCAAAAGCAGATCTCCATTTATAGATTATCTGCACTTCGTTGCCAACACCCTTTTTCTACATTAATAATGCACCACTAAGCTTCATTATTTATGACATTTATATATTATATTGCTTATGCCGGAAGTATGACATGCCTTGCGCGACACCACTCCCCTAAATAGGTTTTGCGACACGTTTTTTACATAATCAACATTTTCTTTGGTGTTACCACCAAAAACTTTTTTGCGTCCATAAATTTAATAATGCACAACTAAACTTAATTATTTATGGCATTTATATATTATATTGCTTATGCCGGCAAGGCAACACTCCACTGTCAAATGACTTTTTTCATATTAAAATTTTTCATATGACATGTGCGACACCACTCTCCTATATAGGTTTTGTGACACTTTTTTTTACAAATCAACATTTTCTTTGGTGTTACCACCAAAAACTTTTTTGGGTCCATATATTTAATAATGCATTAATAAACTTGATTATTTATGCCATTTATATACCATATAGCTTATGCCGGCAAGGCAACACTTTACTGTGAAATGACTTTTTTCATATAAATATATTTCATATGACATGCCTTGCGCGACACCAATCCCCTATATAGGTTTTGTGACACGTTTTTTACAAAATCAACATTTTCTTTGGTGTTACCACCAAAAACTTTTTTGGGTCCATAAATTTAATAATGCATTAATAAACTTGATTATTTATGCCATTTATATACTATATTGCTTATGCTGGCAAGGCAACACTCCACTGTCATATATTTATGGCATTTATATATTATATTGCTTATGCCGGCAAGGCAACACTCCACAGTCATATAAATATTTTTCATATGACATGCCTTGCGCGACACCACTCCCCTATATAGGTTTTGTGACACGTTTTTTACAAAATCAACGGTTCTTTGGTCTAACCACCAAAAACTTTTTTAGGTCCATTAATTTAATAATAATGCACCACTAAACTTAGTTATTTATGGCATTTATATATAATACAAGCATATTGCTTATGCCGGCAAGGCAACACTCCACTCCACATTAATAAACTTGATTATTTATGCCATTTATATACCATATTGCTTATGCCGGCAAGGCAACACTCCACTGTCATATAAAAATTTTTCATATGACATGTGTTGCGCGACACCACTCCACTATATAGGTTTTGTGACACGTTTTTTACAAAATCCACATTTTCTTTGGTGTTACCACCAAAAACTTTTTTGGGTCCATTAAATTAATAATGCACCACTTCATTATTTATGACATTTATATATTATATTGCTTATGCCGGCTAGGCAACACTCCACTGTAGAATGAATTTTTTTCATATTAATATTTTTCATATGACATGCCTTGCGCGACACCACTCCCCTATACAGGTTTTGTGACACAAAAAAATAATAATACCTTTTTTTACAAAATCGACATTTTCTTTGGTGTTACCACCAAAAACTTTTTTGGGTCCATAAATTTAATAATGCATTAATAAACTTGATTATTTATGCCATTTATATACCATATTGCTTATGCCGGCAAGGCAACACTCCACTGTCATATAAAAATTTTTCATATGACATGCCTTGCGCGACACCACTCCCCTATATAGGTTTTGTGACACGTTTTTTACAAAATCAACGGTTCTTTGGTCTAACCACCAAAAACTTTTTTAGGTCCATTAATTTAATAATGCACCACTAAACTTAGTGATTTATGGAATTTATATATAATACAAGCATATTGCTTATGCCGGCAAGGCAACACTCCACTGTAGTATGACTTTTTTCATATAAAAATTTTTCATATGACGTGCCTTGCGCGACACCACTCCCCTATATAGGTTTTGTGACACGTTTTTTACAAAATCAACGGTTCTTTGGTGTAACCACCAAAAACTTTTTTAGGTCCATAAATTTAATAATGCATTAATAAACTTTATTATTTATGCCATTTATATACCATATTGCTTATGCCGGCAAGGCAACACTGCACTGTCATATAAAAATTTTCCATATGACATGCCTTGCGCGACACCACTCCCCTATATAGGTTTTGTGACACGTTTTTTACAAAATCAACGGTTCTTTGGTCTAACCACCAAAAACTTTTTTAGGTCCATTAATTTAATAATGCACCACTAAACTTAGTTATTTATGGCATTTATATATAATACAAGCATATTGCTTATGCCGGCAAGGCAACACTCCATTGTAGTATGACTATTTTCATATAAATATTTTTCATATGACATGCCTTGCGCGACACCACTCCCCTATATAGGTTTTGTGACAAGCTTTTTACAAAATCAACATTTTCTTTGGTGTTACCACCAAAAACTTTTTTGGGTCCATTAAATTAATAATGCACCACTAAGCTTCATTATTTATGACATTTATATATTATATTGCTTATGCCGGCTAGGCAACACTCCAGTGTAGAATGAATTTTTTTCATATTTATATTCTTCATATGACATGCCTTGCGCGACACCACTCCCCTATACAGGTTTTGTGACACAAAAAATTAATAATACCTTTTTTTACAAAATCAACATTTTCTTTGGTGTAGCCACTAAAAACTTTTTTGGGTTCATTAAATTAATAATGTACCACAAAACTTATTATTTATGCCATTTATATACTATATTGCTTTTGCTGGCAAGGCAACACTCCATTGTCATATAAAAAGATATAATCAAAAGGAGATCTCCATTTATAGATTATCTGCACTTCGTTGCCAACACCCTTTTTCTGCATTAATAATGCACCACTAAGCTTCATTATTTATGACATTTATATATTATATTGCTTATGCCGGCTAGGCAACACTCCACTGTAGTGTGACCTTTTTCATATGACATGCCTTGCGCGACACCACTCCCCTATATAGGTTTTGTGACACGTTTTTTACAAAATCAACGGTTCTTTGGTGTAACCACCAAAAACTTTGTTAGGTCCATTAATTTAATAATGAACCACTAAACTTATTTATGGCATTTATATATAATACAAGCATATTGCTTATGTCGGCAAGGCAACACTCCACTGTAGTATGACTTTTTTCATATAAATATTTTTCATATGACATGCCTTGCGCGACACCACTCCCCTAAATAGGTTTTGTGACACGTTTTTTACATAATCAACATTTTCTTTGGTGTAACCACCAAAAACTTTTTTGCGTCCATAAATTTAATATGCACAACTAAACTTAATTATTTATGGCATTTATATATTATATTGCTTATGCCGGCAAGGCAACACTCCACTGTCAAATGACTTTTTTCATATTAAAATTTTTCATATGACATGTGCGACACAACTCTCCTATATAGGTTTTGTGACACTTTTTTTTACAAATCAACATTTTCTTTGGTGTTACCACCAAAAACTTTTTTGGGTCCATAAATTTAATAATGCATTAATAAACTTGATTATTTATACCATTTATATACCATATTGCTTATGCCGGCAAGGCAACACTCCACTGTCATATAAAAATTTTTCATATGACATGCGTTGCGCGACACCACTTCCCTATATAGGTTTTGTGACACGTTTCTTACAAAATCCACATTTCTTTGGTGTTACCACCAACAACTTTTTTAGGTCCATTAAATTAGTAATGCACCACTAAACTTAGTTATTTATGGCATTTATATATTATATTGCTTATGCCGACACGGCAACACTCTACTGTAGTGTGACTTTTTTCATATAAATATTTTTCATATGACATGCCTTGCGCGGCGCCCCTCCCCTATATAGGTTTTGTGACACGTTTTTTACAAAATCAACGGTTCTTTGGTGTAACCACCAAAAACTTTTTTAGGTCCATTAATTTAATAATGCATTAATAAACTTGATTATTTGTGCCATTTATATATCATACTGCTTATGCCGGCAAGGCAACACTCCACTGTCATATAAAAATTTTTCATGGCATGCCTTGCGCGACACCACTCCCCTATATAGGTTTTGTGACACGTTTTTTACAAAATCCACATTTTCTTTTGTGTTACCACCAAAAACTTTTTTGGGTCCATTAAATTAATAATGCACCACAAAACTTATTAATTTTTTTTCATTATAATATTTTTCATATGACGTGCCTTGCGCGACACCACTTCCCTATATAGGTTTTGTGACACGTTTTTTACAAAATCAAAATTTTCTTTGGTGTTACCACCAAAAACTTTTTTGGGTCCATTAAATTAATAATGCACCACTAAGCTTCATTATTTATGACATTTATATATTATATTGCTTATGCCGGCTAGGCAACACTCCACTGTCAAATGACTTTTTTCATATTAAAATTTTTCATATGACATGCGCGACACCACTCCCCTAAATAGGTTTTGCGACACGTTTTTTACATAATCAACATTTTTTTTGGTGTAACCAAAAACTTTTTTGGGTCCATAAATTTAATAATGCACAACTAAGCTTAAATATTCATGGCATTTATATATTATATTGCTTATGCCGACATGGCAGCACTCCACTGTGTATGACTTTTTTCATATAAATATTTTTCATATGACATGCCTTGCGCCACACCACTCCCCTATATAGGTTTTGTGACACGCTTTTTACAAAATCAACATTTTCTTACCAACAAAAACTTTTTTGGGTCCATTAAATTAATAATGCACCACTAAGCTTCATTATTTATGACATTTATATATTATATTGCTTATGCCGGCTAGGCAACACTCCACTGTAGAATGAATTTTTTTCATTATAATATTTTTCATATAACGTGCCTTGCGCGACACCACTTCCCTATATAGGTTTTGTGACACGTTTTTTACAAAATCAAAATTTTCTTTGGTGTTACCACCAAAAACTTTTTTGGGTCCATAAATTTAATAATGCATTAATAAAATTATTTATGCCATTTATATACCATATTGCTTATGCCGGCAAGGCAACACTCCACTGTCATAGAAAAATTTTTCATATGACATGCCTTGCGCGACACCACTCCACTATATAGGTTTTGTGACTCGTTTTTTACAAAATCCACATTTTCTTTGGTGTTACCACCGAAAACTTTTTTGGGTCCATTAAATTAATAATGCACCACTAAGCTTCATTATTTATGACATTTATATATTATATTGCTTATGCCGGCTAGGCAACACTCCACTGTAGTGTGACCTTTTTCATATGACATGCCTTGCGCGACACCACTCCCCTATATAGGTTTTGTGACACGTTTTTTACAAAATCAACGGTTCTTTGGTCTAACCACCAAAAACTTTTTTAGGTCCATTAATTTAATAATGCACCACTAAACTTAGTTATTTATGGCATTTATATATAATACAAGCATATTGCTTATGCCGGCAAGGCAACACTCCATTGTAGTATGACTTTTTTCATATAAATATTTTTCATATGACAGGCCTTGCGCGACACCACTCCCCTATATAGGTTTTGTGACAAGCTTTTTACAAAATCAACATTTTCTTTGGTGTTACCACCAAAAACTTTTTTGGGTCCATTAAATTAATAATGCACCACTAAGCTTCATTATTTATGACATTTATATATTATATTGCTTATGCCGGCTAGGCAACACTCCAGTGTAGAATGAATTTTTTTCATATTTATATTCTTCATATGACATGCCTTGCGCGACACCACTCCCCTATACAGGTTTTGTGACACAAAAAATTAATAATACCTTTTTTTTACAAAATCAACATTTTCTTTGGTGTAGCCACTAAAAACTTTTTTGGGTTCATTAAATTAATAATGTACCACAAAACTTATTATTTATGCCATTTATATACTATATTGCTTTTGCTGGCAAGGCAACACTCCATTGTCATATAAAAAGATATAATCAAAAGGAGATCTCCATTTATAGATTATCTGCACTTCGTTGCCAACACCCTTTTTCTGCATTAATAATGCACCACTAAGCTTCATTATTTATGACATTTATATATTATATTGCTTATGCCGGCTAGGCAACACTCCACTGTAGTGTGACCTTTTTCATATGACATGCCTTGCGCGACACCACTCCCCTATATAGGTTTTGTGACACGTTTTTTACAAAATCAACGGTTCTTTGGTGTAACCACCAAAAACTTTGTTAGGTCCATTAATTTAATAATGAACCACTAAACTTATTTTATGGCATTTATATATAATACAAGCATATTGCTTATGTCGGCAAGGCAACACTCCACTGTAGTATGACTTTTTTCATATAAATATTTTTCATATGACATGCCTTGCGCGACACCACTCCCCTAAATAGGTTTTGTGACACGTTTTTTACATAATCAACATTTTCTTTGGTGTAACCACCAAAAACTTTTTTGCGTCCATAAATTTAATATGCACAACTAAACTTAATTATTTATGGCATTTATATATTATATTGCTTATGCCGGCAAGGCAACACTCCACTGTCAAATGACTTTTTTCATATTAAAATTTTTCATATGACATGTGCGACACAACTCTCCTATATAGGTTTTGTGACACTTTTTTTTACAAATCAACATTTTCTTTGGTGTTACCACCAAAAGCTTTTTTGGGTCCATAAATTTAATAATGCATTAATAAACTTGATTATTTATGCCATTTATATACCATATTGCTTATGCCGGCAAGGCAACACTCCACTGTCATATAAAAATTTTTTCATATGACATGCGTTGCGCGACACCACTTCCCTATATAGGTTTTGTGACACGTTTCTTACAAAATCCACATTTCTTTGGTGTTACCACCAAAACTTTTTTAGGTCCATTAAATTAATAATGCACCACTAAACTTAGTTATTTATGGCATTTATATATTATATTGCTTATGCCGACACGGCAACACTCTACTGTAGAATGACTTTTTTCATATAAATATTTTTCATATGACATGCCTTGCGCGGCGCCCCTCCCCTATATAGGTTTTGTGACACGTTTTTTACAAAATCAACGGTTCTTTGGTGTAACCACCAAAAACTTTTTTAGGTCCATTAATTTAATAATGCATTAATAAACTTGATTATTTGTGCCATTTATATATCATACTGCTTATGCCGGCAAGGCAACACTCCACTGTCATATAAAAATTTTTCATTGGCATGCCTTGCGCGACACCACTCCCCTATAAGGTTTTGTGACACGTTTTTTACAAAATCCACATTTTCTTTTGTGTTACCACCAAAAACTTTTTTGGGTCCATTAAATTAATAATGCACCACAAAACTTATTAATTTTTTTTCATTATAATATTTTTCATATGACATGC
Organism: Drosophila pruinosa; assembly: GCA_018150935.1. Taxonomy (NCBI): domain Eukaryota; kingdom Metazoa; phylum Arthropoda; class Insecta; order Diptera; family Drosophilidae; genus Drosophila; species Drosophila pruinosa. The sequence continues at coordinate 72,191 of JAECWR010000459.1, read as the reverse complement.
CTTGCGCGACACCACTCCCCTATATAGGTTTTGTGACACGTTTTTTACAAAATCAACATTTTCTTTGGTGTTACCACCAAAAACTTTTTTGGGTCCATTAAATTAATAATGCACAACTAAGCTTCATTATTTATGACATTTATATATTATATTGCTTATGCCGGCTAGGCAACACTCCACTGTCAAATGACTTTTTTCATATTAAAATTTTTCATATGACATGCGCGACACCACTCCCCTAAATAGGTTTTGCGACACGTTTTTTACATAATCAACATTTTTTTTTGTGTAACCAAAAACTTTTTTGGGTCCATAAATTTAATAATGCACAACTAAGCTTAAATATTCATGGCATTTATATATTATATTGCTCATGCCGACATGGCAACACTCCACTGTAGTATGACTTTTTTCATATAAATATTTTTCATATGACATGCCTTGCGCGACACCACTCCCCTATATAGGTTTTGTGACACGCTTTTTACAAAATCAACATTTTCTTACCACCAAAAACTTTTTTGGGTCCATTAAATTAATAATGCACCACTAAGCTTCATTATTTATGACATTTATAAATTTTATTGCTTATGCCGGCTAGGCAACACTCCACTGTAGAATGAATTTTTTTCATTATAATATTTTTCATATGACGTGCCTTGCGCGACACCACTTCCCTATATAGGTTTTGTGATACGTTTTTTACAAAATCAAAATTTTCTTTGGTGTAACCACCAAAAACTTTTTTGGGTCCATAAATTTAATAATGCATTAATAAACTTATTATTTATGCCATTTATATACATATTGCTTATGCCGGCAAGGCAACACTCCACTGTCATATAAAAATTTTTCATATGACATGCCTTGCGCGACACCACTCCCCTATATAGGTTTTGTGACACGTTTTTTACAAAATCAACATTTTCTTTGGTGTTACCACCAAAAACTTTTTTGGGTCCATTAAATTAATAATGCACCACTAAGCTTCATTATTTATGACATTTATATATTATATTGCTTATGCCGGCAAGGCAACACTCCACTGTCAAATGACTCAATAAATTTTTCATATGACATGCCTTGCGCGACACCACTCCCCTATATAGGTTTTGTGACACGTTTTTTACAAAATCAACGGTTTCTTTGGTGTAACCACCAAAAACTTTTTTTGGGTCCATTAATTTAATAATGCACCACTAAACTTAGTTATTTATGGCATTTATATATACATAATATTGCTTATGCCGGCAAGGCAACACTCCACTGTAGAATGACTTTTTTCATATAAATATTTTTCATATGACATGCCTTGCGCGACACCACTCCCCTATATAGGTTTTGTGACACGAAAATTAATTTTTTTACAAAATCAACATTTTCTTTGGTGTTACCACCAAAAACTTTTTTAGGTCCATTAAATTTAATAATGCACCACTAAACTTAATTATTTATGACATTTATATATTATATTGCTTATGCCGGCAAGGCAACACTCCACTGTAGAATGAATTTTTTCATATTAATATTTTTCATATGACATGCCTTGCGCGACACCACTCCCTATATAGGTTTTGTGACACAAAATTATAATACCTTTTTTAAAATCAACATTTTCTTTGGTGTTACCACTAAAAACTTTTTTGGGTTCATTAAATTAATAATGCACCACAAAACTTATTATTTATGCCATTTATATACTATATTGCTTATGCCGGCATGGCAACACTCCATTGAAATATAAAAAGAGATAATCAAAAGGAGATCTCCATTTATAGATTATCTGCACTTCGTTGCCAACACCCTTTTTCTGCATTAATAATGCACCACTAAGCTTCATTATTTATGACATTTATATATTATATTGCTTATGCCGGAAGAACATAAATTTTTCATATGACATGCCTTGCGCGACACCACTCCCCTATATAGGTTTTGTGACACGTTTTTTACAAAATCAACATTTTCTTTGGTGTAACCACCAAAAACTTTGTTAGGTCCATTAATTTAATAATGCACCACTAAACTTAATTATTTATGGCATTTATATATAAACAAATATTGCTTATGCCGGCAAGGCAACACTCCACTGTAATATGACTTTTTCATATAAATATTTTTCATATGACATGCCTTGGCACACCACTCCCCTATATAGGTTTTCTTTTTTAAAATCAACATTTTTGTGACACGTTTTTTACAAAATCAACATTTTCTTTGGTGTAACCACCAAAAACTTTTTTGGGTCCATTAAATTTAATAATGCACAACTAAACTTAATTATTTATGGCATTTATATATTATATTGCTTATGCCGACATGACAACACTCCACTGTGAAATGACTTTTTTCATATAAATATTTTTCATATGACATGCCTTGCGCGACACCACTCCCCTATATAGGTTTTGTGACACGTTTTTTACAAAATCAACGGTTCTTTGGTGTTACCACCAACAACTATTTTGGGTCCATTAAATTAATAATGCACCACTAAACTTAATTATTTATGGCATTTATATATTATATTGCTTATGCCGGCAAGGCAACACTCCACTGTCAAATGACTTTTTTCATATAAATATTTTTCATATGACATGCCTTGCGCGACACCACTTCCCTATATAGGTTTTGTGACACGTTTTTTACAAAATCAACATTTTCTTTGGTGTTACCACCAAAAACTTTTTTGGGTCCATTAAATTAATAATGCACAACTAAGCTTCATTATTTATGACATTTATATATTATATTGCTTATGCCGGCAAGGCAACACTCCACTGTCAGAATGACTTTTTTCATATAAAATATTTTTCATATGACATGCCTTGCGCGACACCACTCCCCTATATAGGTTTTGTGACACGTTTTTTACAAAATCAACATTTTTTTTGGTGTAACCAAAAAAACTTTTTTGGGTCCATAAATTTAATAATGCACCACTAAACTTAGTTATTTATGGCATTTATATACTATTTTGCTTATGCCGGCAAGGCAACACTCCACTGTAGTATGACTTTTTTCATATAAATATTTTTCATATGACATGCCTTGCGCGACACCACTCCCCTATATAGGTTTTGTGACACGCTTTTTACAAAATCAACATTTTCTTACCACCAAAAACTTTTTTGGGTCCATTAAATTAATAATGCACCACTAAGCTTCATTATTTATGACATTTATAAATTTTATTGCTTATGCCGGCTAGGCAACACTCCACTGTAGAATGAATTTTTTTCATTATAATATTTTTCATATGACGTGCCTTGCGCGACACCACTTCCCTATATAGGTTTTGTGATACGTTTTTTACAAAATCAAAATTTTCTTTGGTGTAACCACCAAAAACTTTTTTGCGTCTATTAAATTAATAATGCACCACTAAGCTTCATTATTTATGACATTTATATATTATATTGCTTATGCCGGCAAGGCAACACTCCACTGTCAAATGACTTTTTTCATATTAAAATTTTTCATATGACATGCGCGACACCACTCTCCTATATAGGTTTTGTGACACTTTTTTTTACAAAATCAATATTTTCTTTGGTGTTACCACCAAAAACTTTTTTGGGTCCATAAATTTAATAATGCATTAATAAAATTATTTATGCCATTTATATACCATATTGCTTATGGCCGGCAAGGCAACACTCCACTGTCATATAAAAATTTTTCATATGACATGCCTTGCGCGACACCACTTCCCTATATAGGTTTTGTGACACGTTTTTTACAAAATCCACATTTTCTTTGGTGTTACCACCAAAAACTTTTTTGGGTCCATTAAATTAATAATGCACCACTTCATTATTTATGACATTTATATATTATAATGCTTATGCCGGCTAGGCAACACTCCACTGTAGAATGAATTTTTTTCATATTAATATTTTTCATATGACATGCCTTGCGCGACACCACTCCCCTATACAGGTTTTGAGACACAAAAAATTAATAATACCTTTTTTACAAAATCAACATTTTCTTTGGTGTTACCACCAAAAACTTTTTTGGGTCCATAAATTTAATAATGCATTAATAAAATTATTTATGCCATTTATATACCATATTGCTTATGGCCGGCAAGGCAACACTCCACTGTCATATAAAAATTTTTCATATGACATGCCTTGCGCGACACCACTCCACTATATAGGTTTTGTGACACGTTTTTTACAAAATCCACATTTTCTTTGGTGTTACCACTAAAAACTTTTTTGGGTTCATTAAATTAATAATGCACCACAAAACTGATTATTTATGCCATTTATATACTATATTGCTTATGCCGGCATGGCAACACTCCACTGTAAAATGACTTTTTTCATATTAATAATTTTTCATATGACATGCGCGACACCACTCCATTATATAGGTTTTGTGACACAAAATTTTTTTACAAAATCAACATTTTCTTTGGTGTTACCACCAAAAAACTTTTTTGGGTCCATAAATTTAATAATGCACTAATAAACTTCATTATTTATGACATTTATATACTATATTGCTTATGCCGGCAAGAAAAGATAAAAATTTTTCATATGACATGCCTTGCGCGACACCACTCCCCTTAATAGGTTTTGCGACACGTTTTTTACATAATCAACATTTTCTTTGGTGTAACCAAAAACTTTTTTGGGTCCATAAATTTAATAATGCACAACTAAATTTAATTATTTATGGCATTTATATATTATATTGCTTATGCCGACATGACAACACTCCACTGTAGTATGACTTTTTTCATATAAATATTTTTCATATGACATGCCTTGCGACACTTTTTTACAAAATCAACATTTTCTTTTATATTTAAAAAGGTTTTGTGACACCTTAAAATTTAATAACCTTTTTACAAAATAAACGGTTTTTTGGTGTAACCACCAAAAACTTTTTTAACTCCATTAATTTAATAATGCACAACTAAAATTAATTATTTATGGCATTTATATATTACATTGCTTATGCCGGCAAGGCAACACTCCACTGTAGAATGAATTTTTCTCATATAAATATTTTTCATATGACATGCCTTGCGCGACACCAATGCCCTATATAATTTTGTGACACGTTTTTTACAAAATCAACGGTTCTTTGGTGTAACCACCAAAAACTTTGTTAGGTCCATTAATTTAATAATGCACCACTAAACTTAGTTATTTATGGCATTTATATATAATACAAGCATATTGCTTATGCCGGCAAGGCAACACTCCACTGTGAAATGACTTTTTTCATATAAATATTTTTCATATGACATGCCTTGCGCGACACCAATCCCCTATATAGGTTTTGTGACACGCTTTTTACAAAATCAACATTTTCTTTGATGTTACCACCAAAAACTTTTTTGGGTCCATAAATTTAATAATGCACCACAAAACTTATTATTTATGCCATTTATATACTATATTGCTTATGCCGGCAAGGCAACACTCCATTGTCAAATGACTTTTTTCATATTAAAATTTTTCATATGACATCAAGGTTTTGCTATACAGGTTTTTATTTTTTACAAAATCAATATTTTCTTTGGTGTTACCACCAAAAACTTTTTTGGGTCCATAAATTTAATAATGCATTAATAAAATTATTTATGCCATTTATATACCATATTGCTTATGGCCGGCAAGGCAACACTCCACTGTCATATAAAAATTTTTCATATGACATGCCTTGCGCGACACCACTTCCCTATATAGGTTTTGTGACACGCTTTTTACAAAATCAACGGTTCTTTGGTGTAACCACCAAAAACTTTTTTAGGTCCATTAATTTAATAATGCACCACTAAACTTAGTTATTTATGGCATTTATATACTATATTGCTTATGCCGGCAAGGCAACACTCCATTGTCATATTAAAAGAGATAATCAAAAGCAGATCTCCATTTATAGATTATCTGCACTTCGTTGCCAACACACTTTTTCTGCATTAATAATGCACCACTAAGCTTCATTATTTATGACATTTATATATTATATTGCTTATGCCGGAAGTATGACATGCCTTGCGCGACACCACTCCCCCAAACAGGTTTTGCGACACGTTTTTTACATAATCAACATTTTCTTTGGTGTAACCAAAAACTTTTTTGGGTCCATCAATTTAATAATGCACAACTAAACTTAATTATTTATGGCATTTATATATTATATTGCTTATGACGGCAAAGCAACACTCCACTGTCAAATGACTTTTTTCATATTAAAATTTTTCATATGACATGCGCGACACCACTCTCCTATATAGGTTTTGTGACACTTTTTTTACAAATCAACATTTTCTTTGGTGTTACCACCAAAAACTTTTTTAACTCCATTAATTTAATAATGCACAACTAAAATTAATTATTTATGGCATTTGTATATTATATTGCTTATGCCGACAAGGCAACACTCCATTGTAGTGTGACTTTTTTCGTATAAATATTTGTCATATGACATGCCTTGCGCGACCCACTCCCCTATATAATTTTGAGACACGTTTTTTACAAAATCAACGGTTCTTTGGTGTAACCACCAAAAACTTTTTTGGGTCCATTAAATTAATAATGCACCACTAAGCTTCATTATTTATGCCATTTATATATTACATTGCTTATGCCGGCAAGGCAACACTCCACTGTAGAATGCATTTTTCTCATATAAATATTTTTCATATGACATGCCTTGCGCGACACCACTCCCCTATATAATTTTGAGACACGTTTTTTACAAAATCAACGGTTCTTTGGTGTAACCACCAAAAACTTTGTTAGGTCCATTAATTTAAAAATGCACCACTAAACTTAGTTATTTATGGCATTTATATATAATACAAGCATATTGCTTATGCCGGCAAGGAAACACTCCACTGTGAAATGACTTTTTTCATATAAATATTTTTCGTATGACATGCCTTGCGCGACACCAATCCCCTATATAGGTTTTGTGACACGCTTTTTACAAAATCAACATTTTCTTTGGTGTTACCACCAAAAACTTTTTTGGGTTCATTAAATTAATAATGCACCACAAAACTTATTATTTATGTTATTTATATACTATATTGCTTATGCCGGCAAGGCAACACTCCATTGTCATATAAAAAGAGATAATCAAAAGCAGATCTCCATTTATAGTTTATCTGCACTTCGTTGCCAACACCCTTTTTCTGCATTAATAATGCACCACTAAGCTTCATTATTTATGACATTTATATATTATATTGCTTATGCCGGAAGTATGACATGCCTTGCGCGACACCACTCCCCTAAACAGGTTTTGCGACACGTTTTTTACATAATCAACATTTTCTTTGGTGTAACCAAAAACTTTTTTGGGTCCATCAATTTAATAATGCACAACTAAACTTAATTATTTATGGCATTTATATATTATATTGCCTATGCCGGCAAAGCAACACTCCATTGTCAAATGACTTTTTTCATATTAAAATTTTTCATATGACATGCGCGACACCACTCTCCTATATAGGTTTTGTGACACTTTTTTTTACAAATCAACATTTTTTTTGGTGTTACCACCAAAAACTTTTTTGGTTCCATACATTTAATAATGCATTACTCCACTCCCCTATATAATTTTGTGACACGTTTTTTACAAAATATACGGTTCTTTGGTGTAACCACCAAAAACTTTTTTAACTCCATTAATTTAATAATGCACAACTAAAATTAATTATTTATGGCATTTATATATTATATTGCTTATGCCGACGTATAAATATTTTTCGTATAAATATTTTTCATATGACATGCCTTGCGCGACACCAATCCCCTATATAATTTTGTGACACGTTTTTTACAAAATCAACGGTTCTTTGGTGTAACCACCAAAAACTTTTTTGGGTCCATTAAATTAATAATGCACCACTAAGCTTCATTATTTATGCCATTTATATATTACATTGCTTATGCCGGCAAGGCAACACTCCACTGTAGAATGAATTTTTCTCATATAAATATTTTTCATATGACATGCCTTGCGCGACACCACTCCACCATATAATTTTGAGACACGTTTTTTACAAAATCAACGGTAAATATAATAAATATAAATATTTTTCATATGACATGCCTTGCGCGACACCAATCCCCTATATAGGTTTTGTGACACGCTTTTTACAACATCAACATTTTCTTTGGTGTTACCACCAAAAACTTTTTTGGGTCCATAAATTTAATAATGCATTAATAAACTTGATTATTTATGCCATTTATATACCATATGGTTATGCCGGCAAGGCAACACTCCACTGTGAAATGACTTTTTTCCTATAAATATTTTTCATATGACATGCCTTGCGCGACACCAATCCCCTATATAGGTTTTGTGACACGCTTTTTACAACATCAACATTTTCTTTGGTGTTACCACCAAAAACTTTTTTGGGTCCATAAATTTAATAATGCATTAATAAACTTGATTATTTATGCCATTTATATACCATATGGGTATGCCGGCAAGGCAACACTGCACTGTCATATAAAAATTTTTCATATGACATGCCTTGCGCGACACTACTCCCCTATATAGGTTTTGTGACACGTTTTTTACAAAAACAACGGTTCTTTGGTGTAACCACCAAAAACTTTGTTAGGTCCATTAATTTAATAATGCACCACTAAACTTAGTTATTTATGGCATTTATATATATTACAAGCATATTGCTTATGCCGGCAAGGCAACACTCCACTGTCATATAAAAATTTTTCATATGATATGCCTTGCGCGAAACCACTCCCCTATATAATTTTGTGACACGTTTTTTACAAAATCAACGGTTCTTTGGTCTAACCACCAAAAACTATTTTAGGTCCATTACTTTAATAATGCACCACTAAGCTTCATTATTTATGACATTTATATATTATATTGCTTATGCCGGAAGTATGACATGCCCTGCGCGACACCACTCCCTGAAATAGGTTTTGCGACACGTTTTTTACATAATCAACATTTTCTTTGGTGTAACCAAAAACTTTTTTGGGTCCATAAATTTAATAATGCACAACTAAACTTAATTATTTATGGTATTTAAATATTATATTGCTTATGCCGACATGGCAACACTCCATTGTAGTATGACTTCTTTCAGATAAATATTTTTCATATGAAATGCCTTGCGCGACACCACTTCCCTATATAGGTTTTGTGACACGCTTTTTACAAAATCAACATTTTCTTTGGTGTTACCACAAAAAACTTTTTTGGGTTCATTAAATTAATAATGCACCACAAAACTTATTATTTATGCCATTTATATACTATATTGCTTATGCCGGCAAGGCAACACTCCATTGTCATATAAAAAGAGATAATCAAAAGCAGATCTCCATTTATAGATTATCTGCACTACGTTGCCAACACCCTTTTTCTGCATTAATAATGCACCACTAAGCTTCATTATTTATGACATTTATATATTATATTGCTTATGCCGGAAGTATGACATGCCTTGCGCGACACCACTCCCCTAAACATGTTTTGCGACACGTTTTTTACATAATCAACATTTTCTTTGGTGTAACCAAAAACTTTTTTGGGTCCATAAATTTAATAATGCACAACTAAAATTAATTATTTATGGCATTTATATATTATATTGCTTATGCCGGCAAAGCAACACTCCACTGTCAAATGACTTTTTTCATATTAAAATTTTTTATATGACATGCGCGACACCACTCTCCTATATAGGTTTTGTGACACTTTTTTTTACAAATCAACATTTTCTTTGGTGTTACCACCAAAAACTTTTTTGGTTCCATAAATTTAATAATGCATTACTCCACTCCCCTATATAATTTTGCGACACGTTTTTTACAAAATCAACGGTTCTTTGGTGTAACCACCAAAAACTTTTTTAACTCCATTAATTTAATAATGCACAACTAATATTAATTATTTATGGCATTTATATATTATATTGCTTATGCCGACAAGGCAACACTCCATTGTAGTGTGACTTTTTTCGTATAAATATTTTTCATATGACATGCCTTGCGCGACACCAATCCCCTATATAATTTTGTGACACGTTTTTTACAAAATCAACGGTTCTTTGGTGTAACCACCAAAAACTTTGTTAGGTCCATTAATTTAATAATGCACCACTAAACTTAGTTATTTATGGCATTTATATATAATACAAGCATATTGCTTATGCCGGCAAGGCAACACTCCACTGTCATATAAAAATTTTTCATATGACATGCCTTGCGCGAAACCACTCCCCTATATAATTTTGTGACACGTTTTTTACAAAATCAACGGTTCTTTGGTCTAACCACCAAAAACTTTTTTAGGTCCATTACATTAATAATGCACCACTAAGCTTCATTATTTATGACATTTATATATTATATTGCTTATGCCGGAAGTATGACATGCCCTGCGCGACACCACTCCCTGAAATAGGTTTTGCGACACGTTTTTTACATAATCAACATTTTCTTTGGTGTAACCAAAAACTTTTTTGGGTCCATAAATTTAATAATGCACAACTAAACTTAATTATTTATGGTATTTAAATATTATATTGCTTATGCCGACATGGCAACACTCCATTGTAGTATGACTTCTTTCATATAAATATTTTTCATATGTCATGCCTTGCGCGACACCACTTCCCTATATAGGTTTTGTGACACGTTTTTTACAAAATCAACGGTTCTTTGGTCTAACCACCAAAAACTTTTTTAGGTCCATTACTTTAATAATGCATAACTAAAATTAATTATTTATGCCATTTATATATTACATTGCTTATGCCGGCAAGGCACACTCCACTGTAGAATGAATTTTTCTCATATAAATATTTTTCATATAACATGCCTTGCGCGACACCACTTCCCTATATAGATTTTGTGACACGTTTTTTACAAAATCAACGGTTCTTTGGTCTAACCACCAAAAACTTTTGTAGGTCCATTAATTTAATAATGCATAACTAAAATTAATTATTTATGCCATTTATATATTATATTGCTTATGCCGACAAGGCAACACTTCACTGTAGTCTGACTTTTTTCATATAAATATTTTTCATATGACATGCCTTGCGCGACACCACTCCCCTATATAGGTTTTGTGACAAGCTTTTTACAATATCAACATTTTCTTTGGTTAACCACCAAAAACTTTTTTGGGTCCATTAAAATAATATTGCTCCACTAAGTTTCAATATTTATGTCATTTATATATTATATTACTTATGCAGGCAATGCAACACTCCACTGTGAAATGACTTTTTTCATATAAATATTTTTCATATGACATGCCTTGCGCGACACCAATCCCCTATATAGGTTTTGTGAGACGTTTTTTACAAAATCAACATTTTCTTTCGTGTTACCACCAAAAACTTTTTTGGTTCCATAAATTTAATAATGCATTATTAACTTGATTATTTATGTTATTTATATACCATATTGCTTAGCCGGCAAGGCAACACTCCACTGTCATATAAAAATTTTTCATATGACATGCCTTGCGCGACACTACTCCCCTATATAGGTTTTGTGACACGTTTTTTACAAAATCAACGGTTCTTTGGTGTAACCACCAAAAACTTTGTTAGGTCCATTAATTTAATAATGCACCACTAAACTTAGTTATTTATGACATTTATATATAATACAAGCATATTGCTTATGCCGGCAAGGCAACACTCCACTGTAGTATGACTTTTTTAATATACATATTTTTCATATGATATGCCTTGCGCGACACCACTCCCCTCTATACAGGTTTTGTGACAAAAAATTAATAATACCTTTTTTTTACAAAATCAACATTTTCTTTGGTGTAGCCACTAAAAACTTTTTTGGGTTCATTAAATTAATAATGCACCACAAAACTTATTATTTATGCCATTTATATACTATACTGTTTATGCCGGCAAGGCAACACTCCATTGTCATATAAAAAGAGATAATCAAAAGCAGATCTCCATTTATAGATTATCTGCACTTCGTTGCCAACACCCTTTTTCTGCATTAATAATGCACCACTAAGCTTCATTATTTATGACATTTATATATTATATTGCTTATGCCGGAAGTATGACATGCCCTGCGCGACACCACTCCCTGAAATAGGTTTTGCGACACGTTTTTTACATAATCAACATTTTCTTTGGTGTAACCAAAAACTTTTTTGGGTCCATAAATTTAATAATGCACAACTAAACTTAATTATTTATGGTATTTAAATATTATATTGCTTATGCCGACATGGCAACACTCCATTGTAGTATGACTTCTTTCATATAAATATTTTTCATATGAAGTGCATTGCGCGACACCACTCCCCTATATAGGTTTTGTGACACGTTTTTTACAAAATCAAAATTTTCTTTGGTGTAACCACCAAAAACTTTTTTGCGTCCATTAAATTAATAATGCACCACTAAGCTTCATTTTTTATGACATTTATATATTATATTGCTTATGCCGGCAAGGCAACACTCCACTGTCAAATGACTTTTTTCATATTAAAATTTTTCATATGACATGCGCGACACCACTCTCCTATATAGGTTTTGTGACACTTTTTTTTACAAAATCAATATTTTCCTTGGTGTTACCACCAAAAACTTTTTTGGGTCCATAAATTTAATAATGCATTAATAAACTTGATTATTTATGCCATTTATATACCATATTGCTTATGCCGGCAAGGCAACACTCCACTGGCATATAAAAATTTTTCATATGACATGCGTTGCGCGACCCCACTTCCCTATATAGGTTTTGTGACACGTTTTTTACAAAATCCACATTTTCTTTGGTGTTACCACCAACAGCTTTTTTAGGTCCAATAATTTAATAATGCACAACTAAAATTAATTTTTTATGGCATTTATATATTATATTGCTTATGCCGACAAGGCAACACTCCACTGTAGTGTGACTTTTTTCATATACATATTTTTCATATGACATGCCTTGCGCGACCCACTCCCCTAAATAATTTTGTGACACGTTTTTTACAAAATCAACGGTTCTTTGATGTAACCACCAAAAACTTTTTTGGGTCCATTAAATTAATAATGCACCACTAAGCTTCATTATTTATGCCATTTATATATTACATTGCTTATGCCGGCAAGGCAACACTCCACTGTAGAATGAACTTTTCTCATATGAATATTTTTCATATGACATGCCTTGCGCGACATGCCTTCCACTTCCCTATATAGGTTTTGTGACACGTTTTTTACAAAATCAACGGTTCTTTGGTCTAACCACCAAAAACTTTTTTAGGTCCATTAATTTAATAATGCACAACTAAAATTAAATATTTATGGCATTTATATATTATATTGCTTATGCCGACAAGGCAACACTCCACTATAGTCTGAATTAATAATACCTTTTTTACAAAATCAACATGTTCTTTGGTGTAGCCACTAAAAACTTTTTTGGGTTCATTAAATTAATAATGCACTACAAAACTAATTATTTATGCCATTTATATACTATATTGCTTATGCCGACAAGGCAACACTCCACTGTAGTGTGACTTTTTTCATATACATATTTTTCATATGACATGCCTTGCGCGACACCACTCCCCTATATAGGTTTTGTGACAAGTTTTTTAAAAAATTAGAATTTTCTTTGGTGTAACAACTAAAAACTTTTTTGCGTCCATTAAGTTAATAATGCACCACTAAGCTTCATTGTTTATGCCATTTATATACTATATTGCTTATGCCGGTAAGGCAACACTCCAGTGTAGTATGACTTTTTCATATAAAAATTTTTCATATGACATGCCTTTCGCGAAACCGCTCCCCTATATAGGTTTTGTGATTTTTACAAAATCAACATTTACTTTGATGTAACCGCCAAAAACTTTTTGGGTCCATGAATTTTATAATGCACCACTAAACTTAATTATTTATGCCGTTTATATACTATATTGCTTATGCCGGCAAGGCAACACTCCAGTGTAGTATGACTTTTTCATATAAAAATGTTTCAAATGACATGCCTTGCGCGACTCCACTCCCCTATATAGGTTTTTTGACACGTTTTTTACAAAATCAACATTTTCTTTGGTGTTACCACCAAAACCTTTTTTGGGTCCATGAATTTAATAATGCACCACTAAACTTAATTATTTATGCCATTTATATTATATACTAGCTGACCCGGCAGATTTCTTACTGCCTCATCGATAAATAAAAGAGCTAATCTTTTGTATAAAATGATTTTAAAACAAACAAAATAATTATTAATGAAAAATCATTTATTGAATAAAGCATGAAGTTTTATTATTCTATTTCCCATTTCCTATTTCCCGTTTTTGCAAAGATTTCCTATTTCCCGTTTTTGCAAAGATATCCCATTTCCCATTTCCTATTTCCCGTTTTTGCAAAGATTTCCCATTTCCCATTTCCCGTTTTTGCAAAGATTTTCTATTTCCCGTTTTTGCAAAGATATCCCATTTCCCATTTCCTATTTCCCGTTTTTGCAAAGATTTCCTATTTCCCGTTTTTGCAACGATTCCCCATTTCCCATTTTTTATTTTCCATTTCCTATTTCCCGTTTTTGCAAAGATTTCCCATTTCCCATTTCCCGTTTTTGCAAAGATTTCCTATTTCCCATATCCCGTTTTTGCAAAGATTTCCTATTTCCCATTTCCTATTTCCCGTTTTTGCAAAGATTTCCTATTTCCCATTTCCTATATCCCGTTTTTGCAAAGATTTCCCATTTCCCATTTTTTATTTTCCATTTCCTATTTCCCGTTTTTGCAAAGATTTCCCATTTCCTATTTCCCGTTTTTGCAAAGATTTCCTATTTCCCGTTTTTGCAAAGATATCCCATTTCCCATATCCTATTTCCCGTTTTTGCAAAGATTTCCCATTTCCCATTTCCTAATTCCCGTTTTTGCAAAGATTTCCTATTTCCCGTTTTTGCAAAGATATCCCATTTCCCAGTTCCTATTTCCCGTTTTTGCATAGATTTCCTATTTCCCGTTTTTGCAAAGATTTCCCATTTCCCATTTCCTATTTCCCGTTTTTGCAAAGATTTCCCATTTCCCGTTTCTGCAAAGATTTCCCATTTCCCATTTCCTATTTAATTTATTTAATTTATTTAATTTATTTTATTTATTTTATTTATTTTATTTTATTTATTTTATTTATTTTATTTTAATTATTTTAATTATTTTATTTATTTTATTTATTTTATTTATTTTATTTATTTTATTTATTTTATTTATTTTATTTATTTTATTTATTTTATTTATTTTATTTTATTTATTTTATTTATTTTATTTATTTTATTTTATTTATTTTATTTTATTTATTTTATTTATTTTATTTATTTCTAAAAATCACTCAATGAACGATGTACAGCGAATGAAAAAACATACACGTATAATTTCGATTTCGGATTTATTTATTTTATTATTTTTATTCTGATAATCACTCAACGGACGATGCACAGCGAATGAAAAAACATACACGTATAATTTCGATTTCGGCCTTTAGAGCCAATTTGTCAATTTTTTTATATATAGAAGTACGATTGAACTCTCACAAAATCTTAGAATTCAATGAAGCATGTGTGTTGCAAATCCGTATTACGATTTCCAAATAAGATATCTAGGCTTGCTTGTCGTTCGATTTTTTTGTCCAGGCTTGATGAACGCAGCCTACTTGTCGTTCGACTTTTTTGCTGCCCTAAATTGTTCTTTGGGTAGGCAACACTTTTTTTGAATGGGAAAAGGGCTGTTTTTAGGGTTTTCGCGGAAATTATTCGAATTTTTCTCACCTTTTAAACCTTCCCTAGACCTCCACGAATAATTCAAGACCAAGATAAGATAAATCCGTTCAGCCGTTCTCGAGTTTTAGCGAGACTAACGAACAGCAATTGATTTTTATATATATAGATTGCTTATGCCGGCAAGGCAACACTCCACTGTCATATACAATTTTTTCATATGACATGCCTTGCGCGTAACCACTCCCCTATATCGGTTTTGTGGCACGTTTTTTACGAAATCAACATTTTCTTTGGTGTTACCACAAAAAACTTTTTTGGGTCCATTAATCTAATAATGCACCACTTAAAAATTATTTACGCCATTTATATATTATATTGCTTATGCCGGCAAGGCAACACTCCACTGTCATATAAAAATTTTTCATATGACATGCCTTGCGCGACAACACTCACCTATATAGGTTTTGTGACACGTTTTTTACAAAATCAACATTTTCTTTGGTGTTACAACTAAAAACTTGTTTGGGTCCATTAAATTAATAATGCACCACTAAGCTTCATTATTTATGCCATTTATATATTAAATTGCTTATGCCGGCCAAGACTCAACTGTAAAATGAATTTTTTCATATTAATTTTTCTCATATGACATGCCTTGCGCGACACGTTTTTTTTGTGACACGTTTTTTACAAAATCAACATTTTTTTTGATGTAACCACCAAAAACTTTTTTGGGTCCATTAATTTAATAATGCACCACTAAACTTAATTATTTATGGCATTTATATTATATATTGCTTATGCCGGCAAGGCAACACTCCACTGTCATATACAATTTTTTCATATGACATGCCTTGCGCGACTCCACTCCCCTATATCGGTTTTGTGGCACGTATTTTACGAAATCAACATTTTCTTTGATGTTACCACAAAAAACTTTTTTGGGTCCATTAATCTAATAATGCACCACTTAAAAATTATTTACGCCATTTATATATTATATTGCTTATGCCGGCAAGGCAACACTCCACTGTCATATAAAAATTTTTCATATGACATGCCTTGCGCGACAACACTCCCCTATATAGGTTTTGTGACACGTTTTTTACAAAATCAACATTTTCTTTGGTGTTACTACTAAAAACTTTTTCGGATCCATTAAATTAATAATGCACCACTAAACTTAATTATTTATGCCATTTATATACTATATTGCTTATGCCAGCAAGGCAACACTCCAGTGTAGTATGACTTTTTCATATAAAAATGTTTCATATGACATGCCTTGCGCGACAACACTCCCCTATATAGGTTTTGTGACATGTTTTTTACAAAATCAACATTTTCGTTGGTGTTACCACCAAAAACTTTTTTGGGTCCATTAATTTAATAATGCACCACTAAATTTAATTATTTATGCCATTTATATTATATATTGCTTATGCCGGCAAGGCAACACTTCACTGTCATATAAAAATTTTTCATATGACATGCCTTTCGCGAAACCGCTCCCCTAAATAGGTTTTGTGACACGTTTTTTTACAAAATCAACATTTTCTTTGGTGTTACTACTAAAAACTTTTTTGGATCCATTAAATTAATAATGCACCACTAAGCTTCATTATTTATGCCATTTATATATTATATTGCTTATGCCGGCAGGCAACACTCCACTGTAGAATGACTACTTTTCATATTAAAATTTTTCATATGACATGCCTTGCGCGACACCACTCTCCTATATAGGTTTTGTGGCACGTTTTTTACGAAATCAACATTTTCTTTGGTGTTACCACAAAAAACTTTTTTGGGTCCATTAATCTAATAATGCACCACTAAATTTAATTAATTATGCCATTTATATACTTTATTGCTTATGCCGGAAAGGCAACACTCCACTGTCATATAAAAATTTTTCATATGACATGCCTTGCGCGTAACCACTCCCCTATATCGGTTTTGTGACACGTTTTTTACAAAATCAACATTTTCTTTGGTGTTACTACTAAAAACTTTTTCGGATCCATTAAATTAATAATGCACCACTAAACTTAATTATTTATGCCATTTATATACTATATTGCTTATGCCAGCAAGGCAACACTCCAGTGTAGTATGACTTTTTCATATAAAAATGTTTCATATGACATGCCTTGCGCGACAACACTCCCCTATATAGGTTTTGTGACATGTTTTTTACAAAATCAACATTTTCGTTGGTGTTACCACCAAAAACTTTTTTGGGTCCATTAATTTAATAATGCACCACTAAATTTATTATATATTGCTTATGCCGGCAAGGCAACACTCCACCGTCATATAAAAATTTTTCATATGACATGTCTTGCGCGACACCACTCCCCTAAATAGGTTTTGTGACACGTTTTTTACAAAATCAACATTTTCGTTGGTGTAACCACCAAAAACTTTTTTGGATCCATTAATTTAATAATGCACCACTAAATTTAATTATTTATGCCATTTATATACTATATTGCTTATGCCGGCAAGGCAACACTCCACTGTCATATAAAGATTTTTCATATGACATGCCTTGAGCGTAACCACTCCCCTATATCGGTTTTGTGACACGTTTTTTACAAAATCAACATTTTGTTTGGTGTTACACCAAAAATTTTTTGGGTCCATTAATTTAATAATGCACCACTAAACTTAATTATTTATGCCATTTATATACTATATTGCTTTTGCCGGCAAGGCAACCCTCCACTATCATATAAAAATTTTTCATATGACATGCCTTGCGCGGTACCACTCCCCTATATAGGTTTTGTGACACGTTTTTTACAAAATCAACATTTTCTTTGGTGTTACTACTAAAAACTTTTTTGGATCCATTTAATTAATAATGCACCACTAAATTTAATTATTTATGCCATTTATATTATATATTGCTTATGCCGGCAAGGCAACCCTCCACTGTCATATAAAAATTTTTCATATGACATGTCTTGCGCGACACCACTCCCCTAAATAGGTTTTGTGACACATTTTTTACAAAATCAACATTTTTTTTGATGTAACCACCAAAAACTTTTTTGGGTCCATTAATTTAATAATGCACCACTAAACTTAATTATTTATGCCATTTATATTATATATTGCTTATGCCGGCAAGGCAACACTCCACTGTCATTTAAAATTTTTTCATATGACATGCCTTGCGCGTAACCACTCCCCTATATTGGTTTTGTGGCACGTTTTTTACAAAATCAACATTTTCGTTGGTGTTACCACCAAAAACTTTTTTGGGTCCATTAATTTAATAATGCACCACTAAATTTAATTAATTATGCCATTTATATTATATATTGCTTATGCCGGCAAGGCAACACTCCACTGTCATATAAAAATTTTTCATATGACATGCCTTGCGCGTAACCACTCCCCTATATCGGTTTTGTGACACGTTTTTTACAAAATCAACATTTTCTTTGGTGTTACTACTAAAAACTTTTTTGGATCCATTAAATTAATAATGCACCACTAAGCTTCATTATTTATGCCATTTATATATTATATTGCTTATGCCGGCAGGCAACACTCCACTGTAGAATGACTACTTTTCATATAAAAATTTTTCATATGACATGCCTTGCGCGACACCACTCTCCTATATAGGTTTTGTGGCACGTTTTTTACGAAATCAACATTTTCTTTGGTGTTACCACAAAAAACTTTTTGGGTCCATTAATCTAATAATGCACCACTAAATTTAATTAATTATGCCATTTATATACTTTATTGCTTATGCCGGAAAGGCAACACTCCACTGTCATATAAAAATTTTTCATATGACATGCCTTGCGCGTAACCACTCCCCTATATCGGTTTTGTGACACGTTTTTTACAAAATCAACATTTTCTTTGGTGTTACTACTAAAAACTTTTTTTGGATCCATTAAATTAATAATGCACCACTAAACTTCATTATTTATGCCATTTATATATTATATTGCTTATGCCGGCAAGGCAACACTCCACCGTCATATAAAAATTTTTCATATGACATGTCTTGCGCGACACCACTCCCTAAATAGGTTTTGTGACACGTTTTTTACAAAATCAACATTTTCGTTGGTGTAACCACCAAAAACTTTTTTGGATCCATTAATTTAATAATGCACCACTAAATTTAATTATTTATGCCATTTATATACTATATTGCTTATGCCGGCAAGGCAACACTCCACTGTCATATAAAGATTTTTCATATGACATGCCTTGAGCGTAACCACTCCCCATATCGGTTTTGTGACACGTTTTTTACGAAATCAACATTTTGTTTGGTGTTACACCAAAACTTTTTTTGGGTCCATTAATTTAATAATGCACCACTAAACTTAATTATTTATGACATGTCTTGCGCGACAACACTCCCCTATATAGGTTTTGTGACATGTTTTTTACAAAATCAACATTTTCGTTGGTGTTACCACCAAAAACTTTTTTGGGTCCATTAATTTAATAATGCACCACTAAATTTATGACATGTCTTGCGCGACAACACTCCCCTATATAGGTTTTGTGTCATGTTTTTTACAAAATCAACATTTTCGTTGGTGTTACCACCAAAAACTTTTTTGGGTCCATTAATTTAATAATGCACCACTAAATTTATTGTATATTGCTTATGCCGGCAAGGCAACACTCCACTGTTATATAAAAATTTTTCATCAGACATGCCTTTCGCGAAACCGTTCCCCTTTATAGGTTTTGTGACACGTTTTTTTACAAAATCAACATTTTCGTTGGTGTTACCACCAAAAACTTTTTTGGGTCCATTAATTTAATAATGCACCACTAAATTTAATTATTTATGCCATTTATATAATATATTGCTTATGCCGGCAAGGCAACCCTCCACTGTCATATAAAAAATTTTCATATGACATGCCTTGCGCGGTACCACTCCCCTATATAGGTTTCGTGACACGTTTTTTACAAAATCAACATTTTCTTTGGTGTTACTACTATAAACTTTTTTGGATCCATTAAATTAATAATGCACCACTAAGCTTCATTATTTATGCCATTTATATATTATATTGCTTATGCCGGCAAGGCAACACTCCACCGTCATATAAAAATTTTTCATATGACATGTCTTGCGCGACACCACTCCCCTAAATAGGTTTTGTGACACGTTTTTTACAAAATCAACATTTTCGTTGGTGTAACCACCAAAAACTTTTTTGGATCCATTAATTTAATAATGCACCACTAAATTTAATTATTTATGCCATTTATATACTATATTGCTTATGCCGGCAAGGCAACACTCCACTGTCATATAAAGATTTTTCATATGACATGCCTTGAGCGTAACCACTCCCCTATATCGGTTTTGTGACACGTTTTTTACGAAATCAACATTTTGTTTGGTGTTACACCAAAAATTTTTTTGGGTCCATTAATTTAATAATGCACCACTAAACTTAATTATTTATGACATGTCTTGCGCGACAACACTCCCCTATATAGGTTTTGTGACATGTTTTTTACAAAATCAACATTTTCGTTGGTGTTACCACCAAAAACTTTTTTGGGTCCATTAATTTAATAATGCACCACTAAATTTATGACATGTCTTGCGCGACAACACTCCCCTATATAGGTTTTGTGACATGTTTTTTACAAAATCAACATTTTCGTTGGTGTTACCACCAAAAACTTTTTTGGGTCCATTAATTTAATAATGCACCACTAAATTTATTGTATATTGCTTATGCCGGCAAGGCAACACTTCACTGTTATATAAAAATTTTTCATATGACATGCCTTTCGCGAAACCGCTCCCCTATATAGGTTTTGTGACACGTTTTTTTACAAAATCAACATTTTCT
This sequence comes from Drosophila pruinosa, assembly GCA_018150935.1. Lineage (NCBI taxonomy): Eukaryota > Metazoa > Arthropoda > Insecta > Diptera > Drosophilidae > Drosophila > Drosophila pruinosa. The sequence continues at coordinate 50,569 of JAECWR010000459.1, read as the reverse complement.
TTGGTGTTACTACTAAAAACTTTTTTGGATCCATTAAATTAATAATGCACCACTAAGCTTCATTATTTATGCCATTTATATATTATATTGCTTATGCCGGCAGGCAACACTCCACTGTAGAATGACTACTTTTCATATTAAAATTTTTCATATGACATGCCTTGCGCGACACCACTCTCCTATATAGGTTTTGTGGCACGTTTTTTACGAAATCAACATTTTCTTTGGTGTTACCACAAAAAACTTTTTTGGGTCCATTAATCTAATAATGCACCACTAAATTTAATTAATTATGCCATTTATATACTTTATTGCTTATGCCGGAAAGGCAACACTCCACTGTCATATAAAAATTTTTCATATGACATGTCTTGCGCGACACCACTCCCCTAAATAGGTTTTGTGACACGTTTTTTTACAAAATCAACATTTTCGTTGGTGTTACCACCAAAAACTTTTTTGGGTCCATTAATTTAATAATGCACCACTAAATTTAATTATTTATGCCATTTATATAATATATTGCTTATGCCGGCAAGGCAACCCTCCACTGTCATATAAAAAATTTTCATATGACATGCCTTGCGCGGTACCACTCCCCTATATAGGTTTTGTGACACGTTTTTTACAAAATCAACATTTTCTTTGGTGTTACTACTATAAACTTTTTTGGATCCATTAAATTAATAACGCACCACTAAGCTTCATTATTTATGCCATTTATATATTATATTGCTTATGCCGGCAAGGCAACACTCCACCGTCATATAAAAATTTTTCATATGACATGTCTTGCGCGACACCACTCCCTAAATAGGTTTTGTGACACGTTTTTTACAAAATCAACATTTTCGTTGGTGTAACCACCAAAAACTTTTTTGGATCCATTAATTTAATAATGCACCACTAAATTTAATTATTTATGCCATTTATATACTATATTGCTTATGCCGGCAAGGCAACACTCCACTGTCATATAAAGATTTTTCATATGACATGCCTTGAGCGTAACCACTCCCTATATCGGTTTTGTGACACGTTTTTTACAAAATCAACATTTTGTTTGGTGTTACACCAAAAATTTTTTTGGGTCCATTAATTTAATAATGCACCACTAAACTTAATTATTTATGCCATTTATATACTATATTGCTTTTGCCGGCAAGGCAACCCTCCACTATCATATAAAAATTTTTCATATGACATGCCTTGCGCGGTACCACTCCCCTATATAGGTTTTGTGACACGTTTTTTACAAAATCAACATTTTCTTTGGTGTTACTACTAAAAACTTTTTTGGATCCATTTAATTAATAATGCACCACTAAATTTAATTATTTATGCCATTTATATTATATATTGCTTATGCCGGCAAGGCAACCCTCCACTGTCATATAAAAATTTTTCATATGACATGTCTTGCGCGACACCACTCCCCTAAATAGGTTTTGTGACACATTTTTTACAAAATCAACATTTTTTTTGATGTAACCACCAAAAACTTTTTTGGGTCCATTAATTTAATAATGCACCACTAAACTTAATTATTTATGCCATTTATATTATATATTGCTTATGCCGGCAAGGCAACACTCCACTGTCATTTAAAATTTTTTTCATATGACATGCCTTGCGCGTAACCACTCCCCTATATTGGTTTTGTGGCACGTTTTTTACAAAATCAACATTTTCGTTGGTGTTACCACCAAAAACTTTTTTGGGTCCATTAATTTAATAATGCACCACTAAATTTAATTAATTATGCCATTTATATTATATATTGCTTATGCCGGCAAGGCAACACTCCACTGTCATATAAAAATTTTTCATATGACATGCCTTGCGCGTAACCACTCCCCTATATCGGTTTTGTGACACGTTTTTTACAAAATCAACATTTTCTTTGGTGTTACTACTAAAAACTTTTTTGGATCCATTAAATTAATAATGCACCACTAAGCTTCATTATTTATGCCATTTATATATTATATTGCTTATGCCGGCAGGCAACACTCCACTGTAGAATGACTACTTTTCATATTAAAATTTTTCATATGACATGCCTTGCGCGACACCACTCTCCTATATAGGTTTTGTGGCACGTTTTTTTACGAAATCAACATTTTCTTTGGTGTTACCACAAAAAACTTTTTTGGGTCCATTAATCTAATAATGCACCACTAAATTTAATTAATTATGCCATTTATATACTTTATTGCTTATGCCGGAAAGGCAACACTCCACTGTCATATAAAAATTTTTCATATGACATGCCTTGCGCGTAACCACTCCCCTATATCGGTTTTGTGACACGTTTTTTACAAAATCAACATTTTCTTTGGTGTTACTACTAAAAACTTTTTTTGGATCCATTAAATTAATAATGCACCACTAAGCTTCATTATTTATGCCATTTGTATATTATATTGCTTATGCCGGCAAGGCAACACTCCACCGTCATATAAAAATTTTTCATATGACATGTCTTGCGCGACACCACTCCCCTAAATAGGTTTTGTGACACGTTTTTTTACAAAATCAACATTTTCGTTGGTATTACCACCAAAAACTTTTTTGGGTCCATTAATTTAATAATGCACCACTAAATTTAATTATTTATGCCATTTATATTATATATGGCTTATGCCGGCAAGGCAACACTTCACTGTTATATAAAAATTTTTCATCAGACATGCCTTTCGCGAAACCGTTCCCCTTTATAGGTTTTGTGACACGTTTTTTTACAAAATCAACATTTTCGTTGGTGTTACCACCAAAAAACTTTTTGGGTCCATTAATTTAATAATGCACCACTAAATTTAATTATTTATGCCATTTATATAATATATTGCTTATGCCGGCAAGGCAACCCTCCACTGTCATATAAAAAATTTTCATATGACATGCCTTGCGCGGTACCACTCCCTATATAGGTTTTGTGACACGTTTTTTACAAAATCAACATTTTCTTTGGTGTTACTACTATAAACTTTTTTGGATCCATTAAATTAATAATGCACCACTAAGCTTCATTATTTATGCCATTTATATATTATATTGCTTATGCCGGCAAGGCAACACTCCACCGTCATATAAAAATTTTTTCATATGACATGTCTTGCGCGACACCACTCCCCTAAATAGGTTTTGTGACACGTTTTTTACAAAATCAACATTTTCGTTGGTGTAACCACCAAAAACTTTTTTGGATCCATTAATTTAATAATGCACCACTAAATTTAATTATTTATGCCATTTATATACTATATTGCTTATGCCGGCAAGGCAACACTCCACTGTCATATAAAGATTTTTCATATGACATGCCTTGAGCGTAACCACTCCCCTATATCGGTTTTGTGACACGTTTTTTACAAAATCAACATTTTGTTTGGTGTTACACCAAAATTTTTTGGGTCCATTAATTTAATAATGCACCACTAAACTTAATTATTTATGCCATTTATATACTATATTGCTTTTGCCGGCAAGGCAACCCTCCACTATCATATAAAAATTTTTCATATGACATGCCTTGCGCGGTACCACTCCCCTATATAGGTTTTGTGACACGTTTTTTACAAAATCAACATTTTCTTTGGTGTTACTACTAAAAACTTTTTTGGATCCATTTAATTAATAATGCACCACTAAATTTAATTATTTATGCCATTTATATTATATATTGCTTATGCCGGCAAGGCAACCCTCCACTGTCATATAAAAATTTTTCATATGACATGTCTTGCGCGACACCACTCCCCTAAATAGGTTTTGTGACACATTTTTTTACAAAATCAACATTTTTTTGATGTAACCACCAAAAACTTTTTTGGGTCCATTAATTTAATAATGCACCACTAAACTTAATTATTTATGCCATTTATATTATATATTGCTTATGCCGGCAAGGCAACACTCCACTGTCATTTAAAATTTTTTCATATGACATGCCTTGCGCGTAACCACTCCCCTATATTGGTTTTGTGGCACGTTTTTTACAAAATCAACATTTTCGTTGGTGTTACCACCAAAAACTTTTTTGGGTCCATTAATTTAATAATGCACCACTAAATTTAATTAATTATGCCATTTATATTATATATTGCTTATGCCGGCAAGGCAACACTCCACTGTCATATAAAAATTTTTCATATGACATGCCTTGCGCGTAACCACTCCCCTATATCGGTTTTGTGACACGTTTTTTACAAAATCAACATTTTCTTTGGTGTTACTACTAAAAACTTTTTTGGATCCATTAAATTAATAATGCACCACTAAGCTTCATTATTTATGCCATTTATATATTATATTGCTTATGCCGGCAGGCAACACTCCACTGTAGAATGACTACTTTTCATATTAAAATTTTTCATATGACATGCCTTGCGCGACACCACTCTCCTATATAGGTTTTGTGGCACGTTTTTTACGAAATCAACATTTTCTTTGGTGTTACCACAAAAAACTTTTTTGGGTCCATTAATCTAATAATGCACCACTAAATTTAATTAATTATGCCATTTATATACTTTATTGCTTATGCCGGAAAGGCAACACTCCACTGTCATATAAAAATTTTTCATATGACATGCCTTGCGCGTAACCACTCCCCTATATCGGTTTTGTGACACGTTTTTTACAAAATCAACATTTTCTTTGGTGTTACTACTAAAAACTTTTTTGGATCCATTAAATTAATAATGCACCACTAAGCTTCATTATTTATGCCATTTGTATATTATATTGCTTATGCCGGCAAGGCAACACTCCACCGTCATATAAAAATTTTTCATATGACATGTCTTGCGCGACACCACTCCCCTAAATAGGTTTTGTGACACGTTTTTTTACAAAATCAACATTTTCGTTGGTATTACCACCAAAAACTTTTTTGGGTCCATTAATTTAATAATGCACCACTAAATTTAATTATTTATGCCATTTATATTATATATGGCTTATGCCGGCAAGGCAACACTTCACTGTTATATAAAAATTTTTCATCAGACATGCCTTTCGCGAAACCGTTCCCCTTTATAGGTTTTGTGACACGTTTTTTTACAAAATCAACATTTTCGTTGGTGTTACCACCAAAAACTTTTTTGGGTCCATTAATTTAATAATGCACCACTAAATTTAATTATTTATGCCATTTATATAATATATTGCTTATGCCGGCAAGGCAACCCTCCACTGTCATATAAAAAATTTTCATATGACATGCCTTGCGCGGTACCACTCCCCTATATAGGTTTTGTGACACGTTTTTTACAAAATCAACATTTTCTTTGGTGTTACTACTATAAACTTTTTTGGATCCATTAAATTAATAATGCACCACTAAGCTTCATTATTTATGCCATTTATATATTATATTGCTTATGCCGGCAAGGCAACACTCCACCGTCATATAAAAATTTTTCATATGACATGTCTTGCGCGACACCACTCCCCTAAATAGGTTTTATGACACGTTTTTTACAAAATCAACATTTTCGTTGGTGTAACCACCAAAAACTTTTTTGGATCCATTAATTTAATAATGCACCACTAAATTTAATTATTTATGCCATTTATATACTATATTGCTTATGCCGGCAAGGCAACACTCCACTGTCATATAAAGATTTTTCATATGACATGCCTTGAGCGTAACCACTCCCCTATATCGGTTTTGTGACACGTTTTTTACGAAATCAACATTTTGTTTGGTCTTACACCAAAAATTTTTTTGGGTCCATTAATTTAATAATGCACCACTAAACTTAATTATTTATGCCATTTATATACTATATTGCTTTTGCCGGCAAGGCAACCCTCCACTATCATATAAAAATTTTTCATATGACATGCCTTGCGCGGTACCACTCCCCTATATAGGTTTTGTGACACGTTTTTTACAAAATCAACATTTTCTTTGGTGTTACTACTAAAAACTTTTTGGATCCATTTAATTAATAATGCACCACTAAGCTTCATTATTTATGCCATTTATATATTATATTGCTTATGCCGGCAAGGCAACACTCCACCGTCATATAAAAATTTTTCATATGACATGTCTTGCGCGACACCACTCCCCTAAATAGGTTTTGTGAAACGGTTTTTTACAAAATAAACATTTTCGTTGGTGTTACCACCAAAAACTTTTTTGGGTCCATTAATTTAATAATGCACCACTAAATTTAATTATTTATGCCATTTATATTATATATTGCTTATGCCGGCAAGGCAACCCTCCACTGTCATATAAAAATTTTTCATATGACATGTCTTGCGCGACACCACTCCCCTAAATAGGTTTTGTGACACATTTTTTACAAAATCAACATTTTCGTTGGTGTTACCACCAAAAACTTTTTTGGGTCCATTAATTTAATAATGCACCACTAAATTTATTTATTTATGCCATTTATATTATATATTGGTTATGCCGGCAAGGCAACACTTCACTGTTATATAAAAATTTTTCATATGACATGCCTTGCGCGACACCACTACCCTATCTAGGTTTTGTGACACGTTTTTCACAAAATCAACCTTTTCTTTGGTGTTACTACTAAAAACTTTTTTGGGTCCATTAAATTAATAATGCACCACTAAGCTTCATTATTTATGCCATTTATATACTATATTGCTTTTGCCGGCAAGGCAACCCTCCACTGTCATATAAAAATTTTTCATATGACATGTCTTGCGCGACACCACTCCCTAAATAGGTTTTGTGACACGTTTTTTTACAAAATCAACATTTTCGTTGGTGTTACCACCAAAAACTTTTTTGGGTCCATTAATTTAATAATGCACCACTAAATTTAATTATTTATGCCATTTATATAATATATTGCTTATGCCGGCAAGGCAACACTCCACCGTCATATAAAAATTTTTCATATGACATGCCTTGCGCGGTACCACTCCCTATATAGGTTTTGTGACACGTTTTTTACAAAATCAACATTTTCTTTGGTGTTACTACTATAAACTTTTTTGGATCCATTAAATTAATAATGCACCACTAAGCTTCATTATTTATGCCATTTATATATTATATTGCTTATGCCGGCAAGGCAACACTCCACCGTCATATAAAAATTTTTCATATGACATGTCTTGCGCGACACCACTCCCCTAAATAGGTTTTGTGACACGTTTTTTACAAAATCAACATTTTCGTTGGTGTAACCACCAAAAACTTTTTTGGATCCATTAATTTAATAATGCACCACTAAATTTAATTATTTATGCCATTTATATACTATATTGCTTATGCCGGCAAGGCAACACTCCACTGTCATATAAAGATTTTTCATATGACATGCCTTGAGCGTAACCACTCCCCTATATCGGTTTTGTGACACGTTTTTTACAAAATCAACATTTTGTTTGGTGTTACACCAAAAACTTTTTTGGGTCCATTAATTTAATAATGCACCACTAAATTTATTTATTTATGCCATTTATATTATATATTGGTTATGCCGGCAAGGCAACACTTCACTGTTATATAAAAATTTTTCATATGACATGCCTTGCGCGACACCACTACCCTATCTAGGTTTTGTGACACGTTTTTCACAAAATCAACCTTTTCTTTGGTGTTACTACTAAAAACTTTTTGGGTCCATTAAATTAATAATGCACCACTAAGCTTCATTATTTATGCCATTTATATACTATATTGCTTTTGCCGGCAAGGCAACCCTCCACTGTCATATAAAAATTTTTCATATGACATGTCTTGCGCGACACCACTCCCCTAAATAGGTTTTGTGACACGTTTTTTTACAAAATCAACATTTTCGTTGGTGTTACCACCAAAAACTTTTTTGGGTCCATTAATTTAATAATGCACCACTAAATTTAATTATTTATGCCATTTATATAATATATTGCTTATGCCGGCAAGGCAACCCTCCACTGTCATATAAAAAATTTTCATATGACATGCCTTGCGCGGTACCACTCCCTATATAGGTTTTGTGACACGTTTTTTACAAAATCAACATTTTCTTTGGTGTTACTACTATAAACTTTTTTGGATCCATTAAATTAATAATGCACCACTAAGCTTCATTATTTATGCCATTTGTATATTATATTGCTTATGCCGGCAAGGCAACACTCCACCGTCATATAAAAATTTTTCATATGACATGTCTTGCGCGACACCACTCCCCTAAATAGGTTTTGTGACACGTTTTTTTACAAAATCAACATTTTCGTTGGTATTACCACCAAAAACTTTTTTGGGTCCATTAATTTAATAATGCACCACTAAATTTAATTATTTATGCCATTTATATTATATATGGCTTATGCCGGCAAGGCAACACTTCACTGTTATATAAAAATTTTTCATCAGACATGCCTTTCGCGAAACCGTTCCCCTTTATAGGTTTTGTGACACGTTTTTTTACAAAATCAACATTTTCGTTGGTGTTACCACCAAAAACTTTTTGGGTCCATTAATTTAATAATGCACCACTAAATTTAATTATTTATGCCATTTATATAATATATTGCTTATGCCGGCAAGGCAACCCTCCACTGTCATATAAAAAATTTTCATATGACATGCCTTGCGCGGTACCACTCCCCTATATAGGTTTTGTGACACGTTTTTTACAAAATCAACATTTTCTTTGGTGTTACTACTATAAACTTTTTTGGATCCATTAAATTAATAATGCACCACTAAGCTTCATTATTTATGCCATTTATATATTATATTGCTTATGCCGGCAAGGCAACACTCCACCGTCATATAAAAATTTTTCATATGACATGTCTTGCGCGACACCACTCCCCTAAATAGGTTTTGTGACACGTTTTTTACAAAATCAACATTTTCGTTGGTGTAACCACCAAAAACTTTTTTGGGTCCATTAATTTAATAATGCACCACTAAATTTAATTATTTATGCCATTTATATACTATATTGCTTATGCCGGCAAGGCAACACTCCACTGTCATATAAAGATTTTTCATATGACATGCCTTGAGCGTAACCACTCCCCTATATCGGTTTTGTGACACGTTTTTTACGAAATCAACATTTTGTTTGGTGTTACACCAAAAATTTTTTTGGGCCCATTAATTTAATAATGCACCACTAAACTTAATTATTTATGCCATTTATATACTATATTGCTTTTGCCGGCAAGGCAACCCTCCACTATCATATAAAAATTTTTCATATGACATGCCTTGCGCGGTACCACTCCCCTATATAGGTTTTGTGACACGTTTTTTACAAAATCAACATTTTCTTTGGTGTTACTACTAAAAACTTTTTTGGATCCATTTAATTAATAATGCACCACTAAGCTTCATTATTTATGCCATTTATATATTATATTGCTTATGCCGGCAAGGCAACACTCCACCGTCATATAAAAATTTTTCATATGACATGTCTTGCGCGACACCACTCCCCTAAATAGGTTTTGTGAAACGGTTTTTTACAAAATAAACATTTTCGTTGGTGTTACCACCAAAAACTTTTTTGGGTCCATTAATTTAATAATGCACCACTAAATTTAATTATTTATGCCATTTATATTATATATTGCTTATGCCGGCAAGGCAACCCTCCACTGTCATATAAAAATTTTTCATATGACATGTCTTGCGCGACACCACTCCCCTAAATAGGTTTTGTGACACATTTTTTACAAAATCAACATTTTCGTTGGTGTTACCACCAAAAACTTTTTTGGGTCCATTAATTTAATAATGCACCACTAAATTTATTTATTTATGCCATTTATATTATATATTGGTTATGCCGGCAAGGCAACACTTCACTGTTATATAAAAATTTTTCATATGACATGCCTTGCGCGACACCACTACCCTATCTAGGTTTTGTGACACGTTTTTCACAAAATCAACCTTTTCTTTGGTGTTACTACTAAAAACTTTTTTGGGTCCATTAAATTAATAATGCACCACTAAGCTTCATTATTTATGCCATTTATATACTATATTGCTTTTGCCGGCAAGGCAACCCTCCACTGTCATATAAAAATTTTTCATATGACATGTCTTGCGCGACACCACTCCCCTAAATAGGTTTTGTGACACGTTTTTTTACAAAATCAACATTTTCGTTGGTGTTACCACCAAAAACTTTTTTGGGTCCATTAATTTAATAATGCACCACTAAATTTAATTATTTATGCCATTTATATAATATATTGCTTATGCCGGCAAGGCAACCCTCCACTGTCATATAAAAAATTTTCATATGACATGCCTTGCGCGGTACCACTCCCCTATATAGGTTTTGTGACACGTTTTTTACAAAATCAACATTTTCTTTGGTGTTACTACTATAAACTTTTTTGGATCCATTAAATTAATAATGCACCACTAAGCTTCATTATTTATGCCATTTATATATTATATTGCTTATGCCGGCAAGGCAACACTCCACCGTCATATAAAAATTTTTCATATGACATGTCTTGCGCGACACCACTCCCCTAAATAGGTTTTGTGACACGTTTTTTACAAAATCAACATTTTCGTTGGTGTAACCACCAAAAACTTTTTTGGATCCATTAATTTAATAATGCACCACTAAATTTAATTATTTATGCCATTTATATACTATATTGCTTATGCCGGCAAGGCAACACTCCACTGTCATATAAAGATTTTTCATATGACATGCCTTGAGCGTAACCACTCCCCTATATCGGTTTTGTGACACGTTTTTTACAAAATCAACATTTTGTTTGGTGTTACACCAAAAACTTTTTTGGGTCCATTAATTTAATAATGCACCACTAAATTTATTTATTTATGCCATTTATATTATATATTGGTTATGCCGGCAAGGCAACACTTCACTGTTATATAAAAATTTTTCATATGACATGCCTTGCGCGACACCACTACCCTATCTAGGTTTTGTGACACGTTTTTCACAAAATCAACCTTTTCTTTGGTGTTACTACTAAAAACTTTTTTGGGTCCATTAAATTAATAATGCACCACTAAGCTTCATTATTTATGCCATTTATATACTATATTGCTTTTGCCGGCAAGGCAACCCTCCACTGTCATATAAAAATTTTTCATATGACATGTCTTGCGCGACACCACTCCCCTAAATAGGTTTTGTGACACGTTTTTTACAAAATCAACATTTTCGTTGGTGTTACCACCAAAAACTTTTTTGGGTCCATTAATTTAATAATGCACCACTAAATTTAATTATTTATGCCATTTATATAATATATTGCTTATGCCGGCAAGGCAACCCTCCACTGTCATATAAAAAATTTTTCATATGACATGCCTTGCGCGGTACCACTCCCCTATATAGGTTTTGTGACACGTTTTTTACAAAATCAACATTTTCTTTGGTGTTACTACTATAAACTTTTTTGGATCCATTAAATTAATAATGCACCACTAAGCTTCATTATTTATGCCATTTATATATTATATTGCTTATGCCGGCAAGGCAACACTCCACCGTCATATAAAAATTTTTCATATGACATGTCTTGCGCGACACCACTCCCCTAAATAGGTTTTGTGACACGTTTTTTACAAAATCAACATTTTCGTTGGTGTAACCACCAAAAACTTTTTTGGATCCATTAATTTAATAATGCACCACTAAATTTAATTATTTATGCCATTTATATACTATATTGCTTATGCCGGCAAGGCAACACTCCACTGTCATATAAAGATTTTTCATATGACATGCCTTGAGCGTAACCACTCCCCTATATCGGTTTTGTGACACGTTTTTTACAAAATCAACATTTTCTTTGGTGTTACTACTAAAAACTTTTTTGCATCCATTAAATTAATAATGCACCACTAAGCTTCATTTTTTATGCCAATTGTATATTATATTGCTTATGCCGGCAAGGCAACACTCCACTGTCATTTAAAATTTTTTCATATGACATGCCTTGCGCGTAACCACTCCCCTATATTGGTTTTGTGGCACGTTTTTTACAAAATCAACATTTTCTTTGGTGTTACTACTAAAAACTTTTTTGGATCCATTTAATTAATAATGCACCACTAAATTTAATTATTTATGCCATTTATATTATATATTGCTTATGCCGGCAAGGCAACACTCCACTGTCATATAAAAATTTTTCATATGACATGCCTTGCGCGTAACCACTCCCCTATATCGGTTTTGTGACACGTTTTTTACAAAATCAACATTTTCTTTGGTGTTACTACTAAAAACTTTTTTGGATCCATTAAATTAATAATGCACCACTAAGCTTCATTATTTATGCCATTTATATATTATATTGCTTATGCCGGCAGGCAACACTCCACTGTAGAATGACTACTTTTCATATTAAAATTTTTCATATGACATGCCTTGCGCGACACCACTCTCCTATATAGGTTTTGTGGCACGTTTTTTACGAAATCAACATTTTCTTTGGTGTTACCACAAAAACTTTTTTGGGTCCATTAATCTAATAATGCACCACTAAATTTAATTAATTATGCCATTTATATACTTTATTGCTTATGCCGGAAAGGCAACACTCCACTGTCATATAAAAATTTTTCATATGACATGCCTTGCGCGTAACCACTCCCCTATATCGGTTTTGTGACACGTTTTTTACAAAATCAACATTTTCTTTGGTGTTACTACTAAAAACTTTTTTGGATCCATTAAATTAATAATGCACCACTAAGCTTCATTATTTATGCCATTTGTATATTATATTGCTTATGCCGGCAAGGCAACACTCCACCGATCATATAAAAATTTTTCATATGACATGTCTTGCGCGACACCACTCCCCTAAATAGGTTTTGTGACACGTTTTTTTACAAAATCAACATTTTCGTTGGTATTACCACCAAAAACTTTTTTGGGTCCATTAATTTAATAATGCACCACTAAATTTAATTATTTATGCCATTTATATTATATATGGCTTATGCCGGCAAGGCAACACTTCACTGTTATATAAAAATTTTTCATCAGACATGCCTTTCGCGAAACCGTTCCCCTTTATAGGTTTTGTGACACGTTTTTTTACAAAATCAACATTTTCGTTGGTGTTACCACCAAAAACTTTTTTGGGTCCATTAATTTAATAATGCACCACTAAATTTAATTATTTATGCCATTTATATAATATATTGCTTATGCCGGCAAGGCAACCCTCCACTGTCATATAAAAAATTTTCATATGACATGCCTTGCGCGGTACCACTCCCCTATATAGGTTTCGTGACACGTTTTTTACAAAATCAACATTTTCTTTGGTGTTACTACTATAAACTTTTTTGGATCCATTAAATTAATAATGCACCACTAAGCTTCATTATTTATGCCATTTATATATTATATTGCTTATGCCGGCAAGGCAACACTCCACCGTCATATAAAAATTTTTCATATGACATGTCTTGCGCGACACCTTTCCCCTAAATAGGTTTTGTGACACGTTTTTTACAAAATCAACATTTTCGTTGGTGTAACCACCAAAAACTTTTTTGGATCCATTAATTTAATAATGCACCACTAAATTTAATTATTTATGCCATTTATATACTATATTGCTTATGCCGGCAAGGCAACACTCCACTGTCATATAAAGATTTTTCATATGACATGCCTTGAGCGTAACCACTCCCCTATATCGGTTTTGTGACACGTTTTTTACGAAATCAACATTTTGTTTGGTGTTACACCAAAATTTTTTTGGGTCCATTAATTTAATAATGCACCACTAAACTTAATTATTTATGCCATTTATATACTATATTGCTTTTGCCGGCAAGGCAACCCTCCACTATCATATAAAAATTTTTCATATGACATGCCTTGCGCGGTACCACTCCCTATATAGGTTTTGTGACACGTTTTTTACAAAATCAACATTTTCTTTGGTGTTACTACTAAAAACTTTTTTGGATCCATTTAATTAATAATGCACCACTAAGCTTCATTATTTATGCCATTTATATATTATATTGCTTATGCCGGCAAGGCAACACTCCACCGTCATATAAAAATTTTTCATATGACATGTCTTGCGCGACACCACTCCCCTAAATAGGTTTTGTGAAACGGTTTTTTACAAAATAAACATTTTCGTTGGTGTTACCACCAAAAACTTTTTTGGGTCCATTAATTTAATAATGCACCACTAAATTTAATTATTTATGCCATTTATATTATATATTGCTTATGCCGGCAAGGCAACCCTCCACTGTCATATAAAAATTTTTCATATGACATGTCTTGCGCGACACCACTCCCCTAAATAGGTTTTGTGACACATTTTTTACAAAATCAACATTTTCGTTGGTGTTACCACCAAAAAACTTTTTTGGGTCCATTAATTTAATAATGCACCACTAAATTTATTTATTTATGCCATTTATATTATATATTGGTTATGCCGGCAAGGCAACACTTCACTGTTATATAAAAATTTTTCATATGACATGCCTTGCGCGACACCACTACCCTATCTAGGTTTTGTGACACGTTTTTCACAAAATCAACCTTTTCTTTGGTGTTACTACTAAAAACTTTTTGGGTCCATTAAATTAATAATGCACCACTAAGCTTCATTATTTATGCCATTTATATACTATATTGCTTTTGCCGGCAAGGCAACCCTCCACTGTCATATAAAAATTTTTCATATGACATGTCTTGCGCGACACCACTCCCTAAATAGGTTTTGTGACACGTTTTTTTACAAAATCAACATTTTCGTTGGTGTTACCACCAAAAACTTTTTTGGGTCCATTAATTTAATAATGCACCACTAAATTTAATTATTTATGCCATTTATATAATATATTGCTTATGCCGGCAAGGCAACCCTCCACTGTCATATAAAAAATTTTCATATGACATGCCTTGCGCGGTACCACTCCCCTATATAGGTTTTGTGACACGTTTTTTACAAAATCAACATTTTCTTTGGTGTTACTACTATAAACTTTTTTGGATCCATTAAATTAATAATGCACCACTAAGCTTCATTATTTATGCCATTTATATATTATATTGCTTATGCCGGCAAGGCAACACTCCACCGTCATATAAAAATTTTTCATATGACATGTCTTGCGCGACACCACTCCCCTAAATAGGTTTTGTGACACGTTTTTTACAAAATCAACATTTTCGTTGGTGTAACCACCAAAAACTTTTTTGGATCCATTAATTTAATAATGCACCACTAAATTTAATTATTTATGCCATTTATATACTATATTGCTTATGCCGGCAAGGCAACACTCCACTGTCATATAAAGATTTTTCATATGACATGCCTTGAGCGTAACCACTCCCCTATATCGGTTTTGTGACACGTTTTTTACAAAATCAACATTTTGTTTGGTGTTACACCAAAAACTTTTTTGGGTCCATTAATTTAATAATGCACCACTAAATTTATTTATTTATGCCATTTATATTATATATTGGTTATGCCGGCAAGGCAACACTTCACTGTTATATAAAAATTTTTCATATGACATGCCTTGCGCGACACCACTACCCTATCTAGGTTTTGTGACACGTTTTTCACAAAATCAACCTTTTCTTTGGTGTTACTACTAAAAACTTTTTGGGTCCATTAAATTAATAATGCACCACTAAGCTTCATTATTTATGCCATTTATATACTATATTGCTTTTGCCGGCAAGGCAACCCTCCACTGTCATATAAAAATTTTTCATATGACATGTCTTGCGCGACACCACTCCCTAAATAGGTTTTGTGACACGTTTTTTACAAAATCAACATTTTCGTTGGTGTTACCACCAAAAACTTTTTTGGGTCCATTAATTTAATAATGCACCACTAAATTTAATTATTTATGCCATTTATATAATATATTGCTTATGCCGGCAAGGCAACCCTCCACTGTCATATAAAAAATTTTCATATGACATGCCTTGCGCGGTACCACTCCCCTATATAGGTTTTGTGACACGTTTTTTACAAAATCAACATTTTCTTTGGTGTTACTACTATAAACTTTTTTGGATCCATTAAATTAATAATGCACCACTAAGCTTCATTATTTATGCCATTTATATATTATATTGCTTATGCCGGCAAGGCAACACTCCACCGTCATATAAAAATTTTTCATATGACATGTCTTGCGCGACACCACTCCCCTAAATAGGTTTTGTGACACGTTTTTTACAAAATCAACATTTTCGTTGGTGTAACCACCAAAAACTTTTTTGGATCCATTAATTTAATAATGCACCACTAAATTTAATTATTTATGCCATTTATATACTATATTGCTTATGCCGGCAAGGCAACACTCCACTGTCATATAAAGATTTTTCATATGACATGCCTTGAGCGTAACCACTCCCCTATATCGGTTTTGTGACACGTTTTTTACAAAATCAACATTTTGTTTGGTGTTACACCAAAAATTTTTTTTGGGTCCATTAATTTAATAATGCACCACTAAACTTAATTATTTATGCCATTTATATACTATATTGCTTTTGCCGGCAAGGCAACCCTCCACTATCATATAAAAATTTTTCATATGACATGCCTTGCGCGGTACCACTCCCCTATATAGGTTTTGTGACACGTTTTTTACAAAATCAACATTTTCTTTGGTGTTACTACTAAAAACTTTTTTGGATCCATTTAATTAATAATGCACCACTAAATTTAATTATTTATGCCATTTATATTATATATTGCTTATGCCGGCAAGGCAACCCTCCACTGTCATATAAAAATTTTTCATATGACATGTCTTGCGCGACACCACTCCCCTAAATAGGTTTTGTGACACATTTTTTACAAAATCAACATTTTTTTTGATGTAACCACCAAAAACTTTTTTGGGTCCATTAATTTAATAATGCACCACTAAACTTAATTATTTATGCCATTTATATTATATATTGCTTATGCCGGCAAGGCAACACTCCACTGTCATTTAAAATTTTTTCATATGACATGCCTTGCGCGTAACCACTCCCCTATATTGGTTTTGTGGCACGTTTTTTACAAAATCAACATTTTCGTTGGTGTTACCACCAAAAACTTTTTTGGGTCCATTAATTTAATAATGCACCACTAAATTTAATTAATTATGCCATTTATATTATATATTGCTTATGCCGGCAAGGCAACACTCCACTGTCATTTAAAATTTTTTCATATGACATGCCTTGCGCGTAACCACTCCCCTATATTGGTTTTGTGGCACGTTTTTTACAAAATCAACATTTTCTTTGGTGTTACTACTAAAAACTTTTTTGGATCCATTTAATTAATAATGCACCACTAAATTTAATTATTTATGCCATTTATATTATATATTGCTTATGCCGGCAAGGCAACACTCCACTGTCATATAAAAATTTTTCATATGACATGCCTTGCGCGTAACCACTCCCCTATATCGGTTTTGTGACACGTTTTTTACAAAATCAACATTTTCTTTGGTGTTACTACTAAAAACTTTTTTGGATCCATTAAATTAATAATGCACCACTAAGCTTCATTATTTATGCCATTTATATATTATATTGCTTATGCCGGCAGGCAACACTCCACTGTAGAATGACTACTTTTCATATTAAAATTTTTCATATGACATGCCTTGCGCGACACCACTCTCCTATATAGGTTTTGTGGCACGTTTTTTACGAAATCAACATTTTCTTTGGTGTTACCACAAAAAACTTTTTTGGGTCCATTAATCTAATAATGCACCACTAAATTTAATTAATTATGCCATTTATATACTTTATTGCTTATGCCGGAAAGGCAACACTCCACTGTCATATAAAAATTTTTCATATGACATGCCTTGCGCGTAACCACTCCCCTATATCGGTTTTGTGACACGTTTTTTACAAAATCAACATTTTCTTTGGTGTTACTACTAAAAACTTTTTGGATCCATTAAATTAATAATGCACCACTAAGCTTCATTATTTATGCCATTTGTATATTATATTGCTTATGCCGGCAAGGCAACACTCCACCGTCATATAAAAATTTTTCATATGACATGTCTTGCGCGACACCACTCCCTAAATAGGTTTTGTGACACGTTTTTTTACAAAATCAACATTTTCGTTGGTATTACCACCAAAAACTTTTTTGGGTCCATTAATTTAATAATGCACCACTAAATTTAATTATTTATGCCATTTATATTATATATGGCTTATGCCGGCAAGGCAACACTTCACTGTTATATAAAAATTTTTCATCAGACATGCCTTTCGCGAAACCGTTCCCCTTTATAGGTTTTGTGACACGTTTTTTACAAAATCAACATTTTCGTTGGTGTTACCACCAAAAACTTTTTTGGGTCCATTAATTTAATAATGCACCACTAAATTTAATTATTTATGCCATTTATATAATATATTGCTTATGCCGGCAAGGCAACCCTCCACTGTCATATAAAAAATTTTCATATGACATGCCTTGCGCGGTACCACTCCCCTATATAGGTTTCGTGACACGTTTTTTACAAAATCAACATTTTCTTTGGTGTTACTACTATAAACTTTTTTGGATCCATTAAATTAATAATGCACCACTAAGCTTCATTATTTATGCCATTTATATATTATATTGCTTATGCCGGCAAGGCAACACTCCACCGTCATATAAAAATTTTTCATATGACATGTCTTGCGCGACACCTTTCCCCTAAATAGGTTTTGTGACACGTTTTTTACAAAATCAACATTTTCGTTGGTGTAACCACCAAAAACTTTTTTGGATCCATTAATTTAATAATGCACCACTAAATTTAATTATTTATGCCATTTATATACTATATTGCTTATGCCGGCAAGGCAACACTCCACTGTCATATAAAGATTTTTCATATGACATGCCTTGAGCGTAACCACTCCCCTATATCGGTTTTGTGACACGTTTTTTACGAAATCAACATTTTGTTTGGTGTTACACCAAAATTTTTTTGGGTCCATTAATTTAATAATGCACCACTAAACTTAATTATTTATGCCATTTATATACTATATTGCTTTTGCCGGCAAGGCAACCCTCCACTATCATATAAAAATTTTTCATATGACATGCCTTGCGCGGTACCACTCCCCTATATAGGTTTTGTGACACGTTTTTTACAAAATCAACATTTTCTTTGGTGTTACTACTAAAAACTTTTTTGGATCCATTTAATTAATAATGCACCACTAAGCTTCATTATTTATGCCATTTATATATTATATTGCTTATGCCGGCAAGGCAACACTCCACCGTCATATAAAAATTTTTCATATGACATGTCTTGCGCGACACCACTCCCCTAAATAGGTTTTGTGAAACGGTTTTTTACAAAATAAACATTTTCGTTGGTGTTACCACCAAAAACTTTTTTGGGTCCATTAATTTAATAATGCACCACTAAATTTAATTATTTATGCCATTTATATTATATATTGCTTATGCCGGCAAGGCAACCCTCCACTGTCATATAAAAATTTTTCATATGACATGTCTTGCGCGACACCACTCCCCTAAATAGGTTTTGTGACACATTTTTTACAAAATCAACATTTTCGTTGGTGTTACCACCAAAAACTTTTTTGGGTCCATTAATTTAATAATGCACCACTAAATTTATTTATTTATGCCATTTATATTATATAGTGGTTATGCCGGCAAGGCAACACTTCACTGTTATATAAAAATTTTTCATATGACATGCCTTGCGCGACACCACTACCCTATCTAGGTTTTGTGACACGTTTTTCACAAAATCAACATTTTCTTTGGTGTTACTACTAAAAACTTTTTTGGATCCATTAAATTAATAATGCACCACTAAGCTTCATTATTTATGCCATTTATATATTATATTGCTTATGCCGGCAAGGCAACACTCTACCGTCATATAAAAATTTTTCATCAGACATGTCTTGCGCGACACCACTCCCCTAAATAGGTTTTGTGAAACGATTTTTACAAAATCAACATTTTCGTTGGTGCTACCACCAAAAACTTTTTTGTGTCCATTAATTTAATAATGCACCACTAAATTTAATTATTTATGCCATTTATATTATATATTGCTTATGCCGGCAAGGCAACACTTCACTGTTATATAAAAATTTTTCATATGACATGTCTTGCGGTACATCACTCGCCTAAATAGGTTTTGTGACATGTTTTTTACAAAATCAACATTTTCGTTGGTGTTACCACCAAAAACTTTTTTGGGTCCATTAATTTAATAATGCACAACTAAACTTAATTATTTATGCCATTTATATACTATATTGCTTATGCCGGCATGGCAACCCTCCACTGTCATATAAAAATTTTTCATATGACATGTCTTGCGCGACACCACTCCCCTAAATAGGTTTTGTGACACGTTTTTTACAAAATCAACATTTTCGTTGGTGTTACTACTAAAAACTTTTTTGGATCCATTAAATTGATAATGCACCACTAAGCTTCATTATTTATGCCATTTATATATTATATTGCTAATGCCGGCAAGGCAACACTCCACCGTCAAATAAAAATTTTTCATATGACATGTCTTGCGCGACACCACTCCCCTTTATAGGTTTTGTGACACGTTTTTTACAAAATCAACATTTTTGTTGGTGTTACCACCAAAAACTTTTTAGGTCCATTAATTTAATAATGCACCACTAAATTTAATTATTTATGACATTTATATTATATATTGCTTATGCCGGCAAGGCAACACTTCACTGTTATATAAAAATTTTTCATATGACATGCCTTTCGCGAAACCGCTCCCCTTTATAGGTTTTGTGACACGTTTTTTACAAAATCAACATTTTCGTTGGTGTTACCACCAAAAACTTTTTTGGGTCCATTAATTTAATAATGCACCACTAAGCTTCATTATTTATGTTATTTATATATTAAATTGCTTATGCAGGCCAAGACTCAACTGTAGAATGAATTTTTTCATATTAATATTTCTCATATGACGTGCCTTGCGCGACACGTTTTTTTTTGTGACACGTTTTTTATACTATCAACATTTTCTTTGTTGTTAATACCAACAACTTTTTTGGGTCAATTAAATGAATAATGCACCACTAAGCTTCATTGTTTATGCCATTTATATATTATAGTGCTTATGCCGGTTGCTTATGCCGGCAGGCAACACTCCACTGTAGAATGACTACTTTTCATATTAATATTTTTCATATGACATGCCTGCGCGACACCCATCCCCTATATGGGTTTTGTGACACGTTTTTTACAAAATCAACATTTTTTTTGGTGTTACCACCAAAAACTTTTTTGGTCCTTTTATTTAATAATGCACCACTAAACTTAATTATTTATGCCATTTATTGACTATATTGCTTATGCCGGCAAGGCAACACTTCACTGTTATATACAAATTTTTCATATGACATGTCTTGCGGTACACCACTCGCCTAAATAGGTTTTGTGACATGTTTTTTACAAAATCAACATTTTCGTTGGTGTTACCACCAAAAACTTTTTTGGGTCCATTATTTTAATAATGCACCACTAAATTTAATTATTTATGCCATTTATATTAAATATTGCTTATGCCGCAAAGGCAACCCTCCACTGTCATATAAAAATTTTTCATATGACATGCCTTGCGCGGTACCACTCCCCTATATAGGTTTTGTGACACGTTTTTTACAAAATCAACATTTTTTTTGGTGTTACCACCAAAAACTTTTTTGGTCCTTTTATTTAATAATGCACCACTAAACTTAATTATTTATGCCATTTATATACTATATTGCTTATGCCGCAAAGGCAACCCTCCACTGTCATATAAAAATTTTTCATATGACATGCCTTGCGCGGTACCACTCCCCTATATAGGTTTTGTGACACGTTTTTTACAAAACCAACATTTTCGTTGGTGTTACCACCAAAAACTTTTTTGGGTCCATTATTTTAATAATGCACCACTAAATTTAATTATTTATGCCATTTATATTAAATATTGCTTATGCCGGCAAGGCAACACTTCACTTTTATATACAAATTTTTCATATGACATGCCTTTCGCGAAACCGCTCCCCTTTATAGGTTTTGTGACACGTTTTTTACAAAACCAACATTTTCGTTGGTGTTACCACCAAAAACTTTTTTGGGTCCATTAAATTAATAATGCACCACTAAGCTTCATTATTTATGTTATTTATATATTAAATTGCTTATGCCGGCCAAGACTCAACTGTAGAATGAATTTTTTCATATTAATATTTCTTATATGACGTGCCTTGCGCGACACGTTTTTTTTTGTGACACGTTTTTTAAAATCAACATTTTCTTTGGTGTTAATACCAACAACTTTTTTGGGTCAATTAAATAAATAATGCACCACTAAGCTTCATTGTTTATGCCATTTATATATTATATTGCTTATGCCGGCAGGCAACACTCCACTGTAGAATGACTACTTTTCATATTAATATTTTTCATATGACATGCCTGCGCGACACCCATCCCCTATATGGGTTTTGTGATACGTTTTTTACAAAATCAACATTTTTTTTGGTGTTACCACCAAAAACTTTTTTGGGTCCATTAATTTAATAATGCACAACTAAACTTAATTATTTATGCCATTTATATACTATATTGCTTATGCCGCAAAGGCAACCCTCCACTGTCATATAAAAATTTTTCATATGACATGCCTTGCGCGGTACCACTCCCCTATCTAGGTTTTGTGACACGTTTTTTACTAAATCAACATTTTCTTTGGAGTTACTACTAAAAACTTTTTTGGATCCATTAAATTAATAATGCACCACTAAGCTTCATTATTTATGCCATTTATATATTATATTGCTTATGCCGGCAAGGCAACACTCCACCAACATATAAAATTTTTTCATATGACATGTCTTGCGCGACACCACTCCCCTAAATAGGTTTTGTGACACGTTTTTTACAAAATCAACATTTTCGTTGGTGTTACCACCAAAAACTTTTTTGGGTCCATTAAATTAATAATGCACCACTAAGCTTCATTATTTATGCCATTTATATATTATATTGCTTATGCCGGCAAGGCAACACTCCACCGACATATAAAAATTTTTCATATGACATGTCTTGCGCGACACCACTCCCCTAAATAGGTTTTGTGACACGTTTTTTACAAAATCAACATTTTCGTTGGTGTTACCACCAAAAACTTTTTTGGGTCCATTAAATTAATAATGCACCACTAAGCTTCATTATTTATGCCATTTATATATTAAATTGCTTATGCCGGCCAAGACTCAACTGTAGAATGAATTTTTTCATATTAATATTTCTGATATGACGTGCCTTGCGCGACACATTTTTTTTGTGACACGTTTTTTACAAAATCAACATTTTCGTTGGTGTTACCACCAAAAACTTTTTTGGTCCTTTCATTTAATAATGCACCACTAAACTTAATTATTTATGCCATTTATATACTATATTGCTTATGCCGGTAAGGCAACACTCCAGTGTAGTATGACTTTTTCATATAAAAATGTTTCATATGACATGCCTTGCGCGACAACACTCCCCTTTATAGGTTTAGTGACACATTTTTTTACAAAATCAACATTTTCTTTGGTGTTACCACCAAAAACCTTTTTTTGTTCCATTAATTTAATAATGCACCACTAAGCTTCATTATTTATGCCATTTATATATTATATTGCTTATGCCGGCAAGGCAACACTCCACCGTCATATAAAAATTTTTCATATGACATGTCTTGCGCGACACCACTCCCCTAAATAGGTTTTGTGACACGTTTTTTACAAAACCAACATTTTCGTTGGTGTTACCACCAAAAACTTTTTTGGGTCCATTAATTTAATAATGCACCACTAAATTTAATTATTTATGCCATTTATATTAAATATTGCTTATGCCGGCAAGGCAACACTTCACTTTTATATAAAAATTTTTCATATGACATGCCTTTCGCGAAACCGCTCCCCTATATAGGTTTTGTGACACGTTTTTTACAAAATCAACATTTTCTTTGGTGTTACTACTAAAAACTTTTTTGGATCCATTAATTTAATAATGCACCACTAAATTTAATTATTTATGCCATTTATATTATATATTGCTTATGCTGGCAAGGCAACACTTCACTGTTATATAAAAATTTTTCATATGACATGCCTTTCGCGAAACCGCTCCCCTTTATAGGTTTTGTGATACATTTTTTTACAAAATCAACATTTTCGTTGGTGTTACCACCAAAAACTTTTTTTGGGTCCATTAATTTAATAATGCACCACTAAATTTATTTATTTATGCCATTTATATTATATATTGCATATGCCGGCAAGGCAATACTTCACTGTTATATAAAAATTTTTCATATGACATGCCTTGCGCGACACCACTCCCCTATCTAGGTTTTGTGACACGTTTTTTACAAAATCAACATTTTCTTTGGTGTTACTACTAAAAACTTTTTGGGTCCATTAAATTAATAATGCACCACTAAGCTTCATTATTTATGCCATTTATATATTAAATTGCTTATGCCGGCCAAGACTCAACTGTAGAATGAATTTTTTCATATTAATATTTCTCATATGACGTGCCTTGCGCGACACGTTTTTTTTTGTGACACGTTTTTTATAAAATCAACATTTTCTTTGGTGTTAATACCAACAACTTTTTTGGGTCAATTAAATTAATAATGCACCACTAAGCTTCATTGTTTATGCCATTTATATATTATATTGCTTATGCCGGCAGGCAACACTCCACTGTAGAATGACTACTTTTCATATTAATATTTTTCATATGACATGCCTGCGCGACACCCATCCCCTATATGGGTTTTATGACACGTTTTTTACAAAATCAACATTTTCTTTGGTGTTACCACCAAAAACTTTTTTTGTTCCATTAATTTAATAATGCACCACTAAGCTTCATTATTTATGCCATTTATATATTATACTAGCTGACCCGGCAGATTTCTTACTGCCTCATCGATAAATAAAAGACCTAATCTTTTGTATAAAATGATTTTAAAACAAACAAAATAATTATTAATGAAAAATCATTTAGTGACCCGGCGAACTTTGTTCCGCCTTAATGGCAATAAAAAAGCCTTTTTTTTTAATTGGAGAAAATACAAAAAAAATTAAATATCTATTAATCTGAAAAAGTTCTAAAAATCTCCGATTTCCTATTTCCGGTTTTTACAAAGATTTCCTATTTCCCATTTCCCGTTTTTGCAAAGATTTCCTATTTCCCGTTTTTGCAAAGATTTCCCATTTCCCATTTCCTATTTCCCGTTTTTGCAAAGATTTCCTATTTCCCATTTTCTATTTCCCGTTTTTGCAAAGATTTCCTATTTCCTATTTCCCCGTTTTTGCAAAGATTTCCTATTTCCCGTTTTTTGCAAAGATTTCCTATTTCCCATTTCCTATTTCCCGTTTTTGCAAATATTTCCCATTTCCCATTTTTTATTTTCCATTTCCTATTTCCCGTTTTTGCAAAGATTTCCTATTTCCCGTTTTTGCAAAGATTTCTTATTTCCCATTTCCTATTTCCCGTTTTTGCAAAGATTTCCCTATTTCCCGTTTTTGCAAAGATTTCCCATTTCCTATTTCCCGTTTTTGCAAAGATTTCCCATTTCCCCATTTCCTATTTCCGTTTTTGCAAAGATTTCTTATTTCCCGTTTTTGCAAAGATTTCCCATTTCCTATTTCCCGTTTTTGCAAAGATTTCCTATTTCCCGTTTTTGCAAAGATTTCCTATTTCCCGTTTTTGCAAAGATTTCCCATTTCCTATTTCCGTTTTTGCAAAGATTTCCCATTTCCCCATTTCCTATTTCCCGTTTTTTGCAAAGATTTCCCATTTCCCGTTTCTGCAAAGATTTCCCATTTCCCATTTCCTATTTATTTTATTTTATTTATTTTATTTATTTTATTTTATTTTATTTTATTTTATTTATTTTATTTATTTTATTTATTTTATTTTATTTATTTTATTTTATTTTATTTATTTTATTTATTTTATTTATTTTATTTATTTTATTTATTTTATTTATTTTATTTATTTTATTTATTTTATTTATTTTATTTATTTTATTTTATTTTAATTATTTTATTTATTTCTAAAAATCACTCAATGAACGATGCACAGCGAATGAAAAAACATACACGTATAATTTCGATATCGGCCTTCAGAGCCTCCTTTGGTGTTGGAGTTTGTTGCTAAAAACGATTTTTCCAATTTAAATTCAGAGCTGTTTTGAGGATTTTTTTTCCAAATAAAAATAAAATATCCAGGCTTGCTTGTCGTTCGAAAATCCGTAACACGAAAATAATATTCCAAAATAAAATTTTCAAATAAAATTTGTCAATTTTTTTCCAAATAAAATTTGTCAATTTTTATATATATAGAAGTACGATTGAACTCTCACAAAATCTTAGAATTCAATGAAGCATGTGTGTTGCAAATCCGTATTACGATTTCCAAATAAAATATCTAGGCTTGCTTGTCGTTCGATTTTTTTGTCCAGGCTTGATGAACGCAGCCTACTTGTCGTTCGACTTTTTTACTGCCCTAAATTGTTCTTTGGGTAGGCAACACTTTTTTTGAATGGGAAAAGGGCTGTTTTTAGGGTTTTCGCGGAAATTATTCGAATTTTTCTCACCTTTTAAACCTTCCCTAGACCTCCACGAATAATTCAAGACCAAGATAAGATAAATCCGTTCAGCCGTTCTCGAGTTTTAGCGAGACTAACGAACAGCAATTGATTTTTATATATATAGATTGCTTATGCCGGCAAGGCAACACTCCACCGTCATATAAAAATTTTTCATATGACATGTCTTGCGCGACACCACTCCCCTAAATAGGTTTTGTGACACGTTTTTTACAATACCAACATTTTCGTTGGTGTTACCACCAAAAATTTTTTTGGGTCCATTAATTTAATAATGCATTACTAAACTTAATTATTTATGCCATTTATATACTATATTGCTTTTGCCGGCAAGGCAACACTCCACTGTCATATAAAAATTTTTCATATGACATGCCTTGCGCGGTACCACTCCCCTATATAGGTTTTGTGACACGTTTTTTACAAAATCAACATTTTTGTTGGTGTTACCACCAAAAACATTTTTGGGTCCATTAATTTAATAATGCACCTCTAAATTTAATTATTTATGCCATTTATATTGTATATTGCTTATGCCGGCAAGGCAACACTTCACTGTTATATAAAAATGTTTCATATGACATGCCTTGCGCGACTCCACTCCCCTATATAGGTTTTGTGACACGGATTTTACAAAATCAACATTTTCTTTGGTGTTACAACTAAAAACTTTTTTGGGTCCATTAAATTAATAATGCACCACTAAGCTTCATTATTTATGCCATTTATATATTAAATTGCTTATGCCGGCCAAGACTCAACTGTAGAATGAATTTTTTCATATTAATATTTCTCATATGACATGCCTTGCGCGACACGTTTTTTTTGTGACACGTTTTTACAAAATCAACATTTTCTTTGGTGTTACCACCAAAAACTTTTTTGGGTCCATTAATTTAATAATGCACCACTAAACTTAATTATTTATGCCATTTATATATTATATTGCTTATGCCGGCCAACACTCAACTGTAGAATGACTTTTTCATATTAATATTTTTCATATGACATGTCTTGCGCGACACCACTGTCGTATATAGGGTTTGTGACACGTTTTTTACAAAATCAACATTTTCTTTGGTGTTACCACCAAAAACTTTTTTGGGTCCATTAATTTAATAATGCACCACTAAATTTAATTATTTATGCCATTTATATTATATATTGCTTATGCCGGCAAGGCAACACTTCACTGTTATATAAAAATTTTTCATATGACATGCCTTTCGCGAAACCGCTCCCCTTTATAGGTTTTGTGATACATTTTTTTACAAAATCAACATTTTCGTTGGTGTTACCACCAAAAACTTTTTTTGGGTCCATTAATTTAATAATGCACCACTAAATTTAATTATTTATGCCATTTATATTATATATTGCTTATGCCGGCAAGGCAACATTTCACTGTTATATAAAAATTTTTCATATGACATGCCTTTCGCGAAACCGCTCCCCTTTATAGGTTTTGTGACAGGTTTTTTTACAAAATCAACATTTTCGTTGGTGTTACCACCAAAAACTTTTTTGGGTCCATTAATTTAATAATGCACCACTAAATTTAATTATTTATGCCATTTATATTATATATTGCATATGCCGGCAAGGCAATACTTCACTGTTATATAAAAATTTTTCATATGACATGCCTTGCGCGACACCACTCCCCTATCTAGGTTTTGTGACACGTTTTTTACAAAATCAACATTTTCTTTGGTGTTACTACTAAAAACTTTTTTGGGTCCATTAAATTAATAATGCACCACTAAGCTTCATTATTTATGCCATTTATATATTAAATTGCTTATGCCGGCCAAGACTCAACTGTAGAATGAATTTTTTCATATTAATATTTCTCATATGACGTGCCTTGCGCGACACGTTTTTTTTTGTGACACGTTTTTTATAAAATCAACATTTTCTTTGGTGTTAATACCAACAACTTTTTTGGGTCAATTAAATTAATAATGCACCACTAAGCTTCATTGTTTATGCCATTTATATATTATATTGCTTATGCCGGCAGGCAACACTCCACTGTAGAATGACTACTTTTCATATTAATATTTTTCATATGACATGCCTGCGCGACACCCATCCCCTATATGGGTTTTATGACACGTTTTTTACAAAATCAACATTTTTTTTGGTGTTACCACCAAAAACTTTTTTTGTTCCATTAATTTAATAATGCACCACTAAGCTTCATTATTTATGCCATTTATATATTATATTGCTTATGCCGGCAAGGCAACACTCCACCGTCATATAAAAATTTTTCATATGACATGTCTTGCGCGACACCACTCCCCTAAATAGGTTTTGTGACACGTTTTTTACAATACCAACATTTTCGTTGGTGTTACCACCAAAAACTTTTTTTGTTCCATTAATTTAATAATGCACCACTAAGCTTCATTATTTATGCCATTTATATATTATATTGCTTATGCCGGCAAGGCAACACTCCACCGTCATATAAAAATTTTTCATATGACATGTCTTGCGCGACACCACTCCCCTAAATAGGTTTTGTGACACGTTTTTTACAATACCAACATTTTCGTTGGTGTTACCACCAAAAATTTTTTTGGGTCCATTAATTTAATAATGCATTACTAAACTTAATTATTTATGCCATTTATATACTATATTGCTTTTGCCGGCAAGGCAACACTCCACTGTCATATAAAAATTTTTCATATGACATGCCTTGCGCGGTACCACTCCCCTATATAGGTTTTGTGACACGTTTTTTACAAAATCAACATTTTCGTTGGTGTTACCACCAAAAACATTTTTGGGTCCATTAATTTAATAATGCACCACTAAATTTAATTATTTATGCCATTTATATTGTATATTGCTTATGCCGGCAAGGCAACACTTCACTGTTATATAAAAATGTTTCATATGACATGCCTTGCGCGACTCCACTCCCCTATATAGGTTTTGTGACACGGATTTTACAAAATCAACATTTTCTTTGGTGTTACAACTAAAAACTTTTTTGGGTCCATTAAATTAATAATGCACCACTAAGCTTCATTATTTATGCCATTTATATATTAAATTGCTTATGCCGGCCAAGACTCAACTGTAGAATGAATTTTTTCATATTAATATTTTCATATGACGTGCCTTGCGCGACACGTTTTTTTTTTGTGACACGTTTTTTATAAAATCAACATTTTCTTTGGTGTTAATACCAACAACTTTTTTGGGTCAATTAAATTAATAATGCACCACTAAACTTCATTGTTTATGCCATTTATATATTATATTGCTTATGCCGGCAGGCAACACTCCACTGTAGAATGACTACTTTTCATATTAATATTTTTCATATGACATGCCTGCGCGACACCCATCCCCTATATGGGTTTTATGACACGTTTTTTACAAAATCAACATTTTTTTTGGTGTTACCACCAAAAACTTTTTTTGTTCCATTAATTTAATAATGCACCACTAAGCTTCATTATTTATGCCATTTATATATTATATTGCTTATGCCGGCAAGGCAACACTCCACCGTCATATAAAAATTTTTCATATGACATGTCTTGCGCGACACCACTCCCCTAAATAGGTTTTGTGACACGTTTTTTACAATACCAACATTTTCGTTGGTGTTACCACCAAAAACTTTTTTTGTTCCATTAATTTAATAATGCACCACTAAGCTTCATTATTTATGCCATTTATATATTATATTGCTTATGCCGGCAAGGCAACACTCCACCGTCATATAAAAATTTTTCATATGACATGTCTTGCGCGACACCACTCCCCTAAATAGGTTTTGTGACACGTTTTTTACAATACCAACATTTTCGTTGGTGTTACCACCAAAATTTTTTGGGTCCATTAATTTAATAATGCATTACTAGACTTAATTATTTATGCCATTTATATACTATATTGCTTTTGCCGGCAAGGCAACACTCCACTGTCATATAAAAATTTTTCATATGACATGCCTTGCGCGGTACCACTCCCCTATATAGGTTTTGTGACACGTTTTTTACAAAATCAACATTTTCGTTGGTGTTACCACCAAAAACATTTTTGGGTCCATTAATTTAATAATGCACCACTAAATTTAATTATTTATGCCATTTATATTGTATATTGCTTATGCCGGCAAGGCAACACTTCACTGTTATATAAAAATGTTTCATATGACATGCCTTGCGCGACTCCACTCCCCTATATAGGTTTTGTGACACGGATTTTACAAAATCAACATTTTCTTTGGTGTTACAACTAAAAACTTTTTTGGGTCCATTAAATTAATAATGCACCACTAAGCTTCATTATTTATGCCATTTATATATTAAATTGCTTATGCCGGCCAAGACTCAACTGTAGAATGAATTTTTTCATATTAATATTTCTCATATGACATGCCTTGCGCGACACGTTTTTTTGTGACACGTTTTTACAAAATCAACATTTTCTTTGGTGTTACCACCAAAAACTTTTTTGGGTCCATTAATTTAATAATGCACCACTAAACTTAATTATTTATGCCATTTATATATTATATTGCTTATGCCGGCCAACACTCAACTGTAGAATGACTTTTTTCATATTAATATTTTTCATATGACATGTCTTGCGCGACACCACTGTCGTATATAGGGTTTGTGACACGTTTTTTACAAAATCAACATTTTCTTTGGTGTTACCACCAAAAACTTTTTTGGGTCCATTAATTTAATAATGCACCACTAAACTTAATTATTTATGCCATTTATATATTATATTGCTTATGCCGGCAGGCAACACTCCACTGTAGAATGACTACTTTTCATATTAATATTTTTCATATGACATGCCTGCGCGACACCCATCCCCTATATGGGTTTTGTGATACGTTTTTTACAAAATCAACATTTTTTTGGTGTTACCACCAAAAACTTTTTTGGGTCCATTAATTTAATAATGCACAACTAAACTTAATTATTTATGCCATTTATATACTATATTGCTTATGCCGCAAAGGCAACCCTCCACTGTCATATAAAAATTTTTCATATGACATGCCTTGCGCGGTACCACTCCCTATATAGGTTTTGTGACACGTTTTTTACAAAATCAACATTTTCTTTGGTGTTACTACTAAAAACTTTTTGGATCCATTAAATTAATAATGCACCACTAAGCTTCATTATTTATGCCATTTATATATTATATTGCTTATGCCGGGAAGGCAACACTCCACCGACATATAAAAATTTTTCATATGACATGTCTTGCGCGACACCACTCCCCTAAATAGGTTTTGTGACACGTTTTTTACAAAATCAACATTTTCGTTGGTGTTACCACCAAAAACTTTTTTGGGTCCATTAAATTAATAATGCACCACTAAGCTTCATTATTTATGCCATTTATATATTAAATTGCTTATGCCGGCCAAGACTCAACTGTAGAATGAATTTTTTCATATTAATATTTCTGATATGACGTGCCTTGCGCGACACGTTTTTTTTGTGACACGTTTTTTACAAAATCAACATTTTCGTTGGTGTTACCACCAAAAACTTTTTTGGGTCCATTAATTTAATAATGCACCACTAAATTTAATTATTTATGCCATTTATATTATATATTGCTTATGCCGGCAAGGCAACACTTCACTGTTATATAAAAATTTGTCATATGACATGCCTTTCGCGAAACCGCTCCCCTATCTAGGTTTTGTGACACGTTTTTTACAAAATCAACATTTTTTTTGGTGTTACCACCAAAAACTTTTTTGGTCCTTTTATTTAATAATGCACCACTAAACTTAATTATTTATGCCATTTATAGACTATATTGCTTATGCCGGCAAGGCAACACTTCACTGTTATATACAAATTTTTCATATGACATGTCTTGCGGTACACCACTCGCCTAAATAGGTTTTGTGACATGTTTTTTACAAAATCAACATTTTCGTTGGTGTTACCACCAAAAACTTTTTTGGGTCCATTAATTTAATAATGCACAACTAAACTTCATTATTTATGCCATTTATATACTATATTGCTTATGCCGCAAAGGCAACCCTCCACTGTCATATAAAAATTTTTCATATGACATGCCTTGCGCGGTACCACTCCCCTATATAGGTTTTGTGACACGTTTTTTACAAAATCAACATTTTCTTCGGTGTTACTACTAAAAACTTTTTTGGGTCCATTAATTTAATAATGCACCACTAAATTTATTTATTTATGCCATTTATATTATATATTGCTTATGCCGGCAAGGCAACACTTCACTGTTATATAAAAATTTTTCATATGACATGCCTTTCGCGAAACCGCTCCCCTATCTAGGTTTTGTGACACGTTTTTTACAAAACCAACATTTTCGTTGGTGTTACCACCAAAAACTTTTTTGGGTCCATTATTTTAATAATGCACCACTAAATTTAATTATTTATGCCATTTATATTAAATATTGCTTATGCCGGCAAGGCAACACTTCACTTTTATATAAAAATTGTTCATATGACATGCCTTTCGCGAAACCGCTCCCCTTTATAGGTTTTGTGACACGTTTTTTTACGAAATCAACATTTTCGTTGGTGTTACTACCAAAAACTTTTTTGGGTCCATTAAATTAATAATGCACCACTAAGCTTCATTATTTATGTTATTTATATATTAAATTGCTTATGCCGGCCAAGACTCAACTGTAGAATGAATTTTTTCATATTAATATTTCTCATATGACGTGCCTTGCGCGACACGTTTTTTTTTGTGACACGTTTTTTATAAAATCAACATTTTCTTTGGTGTTAATACCAACAACTTTTTTGGGTCAATTAAATTAATAATGCACCACTAAGCTTCATTGTTTATGCCATTTATATATTATATTGCTTATGCCGGCAGGCAACACTCCACTGTAGAATGACTACTTTTCATATTAATATTTTTCATATGACATGCCTGCGCGACACCCATCCCCTATATGGGTTTTGTGATACGTTTTTTACAAAATCAACATTTTTTTTGGTGTTACCACCAAAAACTTTTTTGGGTCCATTAATTTAATAATGCACAACTAAACTTAATTATTTATGCCATTTATATACTATATTGCTTATGCCGCAAAGGCAACCCTCCACTGTCATATAAAAATTTTTCATATGACATGCCTTGCGCGGTACCACTCCCCTATATAGGTTTTGTGACACGTTTTTTACAAAATCAACATTTTCTTTGGTGTTACTACTAAAAACTTTTTTGGATCCATTAAATTAATAATGCACCACTACGCTTCATTATTTATGCCATTTATATATTATATTGCTTATGCCGGCAAGGCAACACTCCACCGACATATAAAAATTTTTCATATGACATGTCTTGCGCGACACCACTCCCCTAAATAGGTTTTGTGACACGTTTTTTACAAAATCAACATTTTCGTTGGTGTTACCACCAAAAACTTTTTTGGGTCC
Organism: Drosophila pruinosa; assembly: GCA_018150935.1. NCBI lineage: Eukaryota > Metazoa > Arthropoda > Insecta > Diptera > Drosophilidae > Drosophila > Drosophila pruinosa. Next base: position 16,391 of record JAECWR010000459.1, on the reverse strand, counting down.
ATTAAATTAATAATGCACCACTAAGCTTCATTATTTATGCCATTTATATATTAAATTGCTTATGCCGGCCAAGACTCAACTGTAGAATGAATTTTTTCATATTAATATTTCTGATATGACGTGCCTTGCGCGACACGTTTTTTTTGTGACACGTTTTTTACAAAATCAACATTTTCGTTGGTGTTACCACCAAAAACTTTTTTGGGTCCATTAATTTAATAATGCACCACTAAATTTAATTATTTATGCCATTTATATTATATATTGCTTATGCCGGCAAGGCAACACTTCACTGTTATATAAAAATTTGTCATATGACATGCCTTTCGCGAAACCGCTCCCCTATCTAGGTTTTGTGACACGTTTTTTACAAAATCAACATTTTTTTTTGGTGTTACCACCAAAAACTTTTTTGGTCCTTTTATTTAATAATGCACCACTAAACTTAATTATTTATGCCATTTATATACTATATTGCTTATGCCGGTAAGGCAACACTCCAGTGTAGTATGACTTTTTCATATAAAAATGTTTCATATGACATGCCTTGCGCGACAACACTCCCCTTTATAGGTTTTGTGACACGTTTTTTACAAAATCAACATTTTCTTTGGTGTTACCACCAAAAAACCTTTTTTTGTTCCATTAATTTAATAATGCACCACTAAGCTTCATTATTTATGCCATTTATATATTATACTAGCTGACCCGGCAGATTTCGTACTGCCTCATCGATAAATAAAAGACCTAATCTTTTGTATAAAATGATTTTAAAACAAACAAAATAATTATTAATGAAAAATCATTTATTGAATAAAGCATGAAGTTTTATTATCATTTTCGATACGTCATGTTGCTTACTTAGAAATCAGAGTGACCCGGCGAACTTTGTTCCGCCTTAATGGCAATAAATAAGCCTTTTTTTTAATTGGAGAAAATACAAAAAAAATTAAATATCTATTAATCTGAAAAAGTTCTAACAATCTCCGATTTCCTATTTCCGGTTTTTGCAAAGATTTCCTATTTCCCATTTCCCGTTTTTGCAAAGATTTCCTATTTCCCATTTCCCGTTTTTGCAAAGATTTCCTATTTCCCATTTCCTATTTCCCGTTTTTGCAAAGATTTCCTATTTCCCATTTCCCGTTTTTGCAAAGATTTCCTATTTCCCATTTCCTATTTCCCGTTTTTGCAAAGATTTCCTATTTCCTATTTCCCGTTTTTGCAAAGATTTCCTATTTCCTATTTCCCGTTTTTGCAAAGATTTCCTATTTCCCATTTCCTATTTCCCGTTTTTGCATAGATTTCCTATTTCCCATTTCCTATTTCCCGTTTTTGCAAAGATTTCCCATTTCCCATTTTTTATTTTCCATTTCCTATTTCCCGTTTTTGCAAAGATTCCCTATTTCCCGTTTTTGCAAAGATTTCCCATTTCCCATTTCCTATTTCCCGTTTTTGCAAAGATTTCCCATTTCCCATTTCCCGTTTTTGCAAAGATTTCCCATTTCCTATTTCCCGTTTTTGCAAAGATTTCCTATTTCCTATTTCCGTTTTTGCAAAGATTTCCTATTTCCCATTTCCCGTTTTTGCAAAGATTTCCTATTTCCCATTTCCTATTTCCCGTTTTTGCAAAGATTTCCCATTTCCCATTTTTTATTTTCCATTTCCTATTTCCCGTTTTTGCAAAGATTTCCCATTTCCCATTTCCTATTTCCCATTTTCGCAAAGATTTCCTATTTCCCGTTTTTGCAAAGATATCCCATTTCCCATTTCCTATTTCCCGTTGTTGCAAAGATTTCCCATTTCCCATTTCCTATTTAACGTTTTTGCAAAGATTTCCTATTTCCTATTTCCCGTTTTTGCAAAGATTTCCTATTTCCCATTTCCTATTTCCCGTTTTTGCAAAGATTTCCCATTTCCCATTTTTTATTTTCCATTTCCTATTTCCCGTTTTTGCAAAGATTTCCCATTTCCCATTTCCTATTTCCCGTTTTTGCAAAGATTTCCTATTTCCCGTTTTTGCAAAGATATCCCATTTCCCATTTCCTATTTCCCGTTTTTGCAAAGATTTCCCATTTCCCATTTCCTATTTCTCGTTTTTGCAAAGATATCCCATTTCCCGTTTTTGCAAAGATTTCCCATTTCCCATTGCAAAGATTTCCCATTTCCTATTTTCCGTTTTTGCAAAGATTTCCAATTTCCCGTTTCTGCAAAGATTTCCCATTTCCCATTTCCTATTTAATTTATTTAATTTATTTAATTTATTTTATTTATTTTATTTATTTTATTTATTTTATTTATTTTATTTTATTTATTTTATTTTATTTATTTTATTTATTTTATTTATTTTATTTTATTTAATTATTTTATTTATTTTATTTATTTTATTTATTTTATTTATTTTATTTATTTTATTTATTTTATTTATTTTATTTTATTTATTTTATTTATTTTATTTATTTTATTTATTTTATTTTATTTATTTTATTTTAATTATTTTATTTATTTCTAAAAATCACTCAATGAACGATGCACAGCGAATGAAAAAACATAAATGTATAATTTCGATTTCGGATTTATTTATTTTATTATTTTTATTCTGATAATCACTCAACGGACGATGCACAGCGAATGAAAAAACATACACGTATAATTTCGATTTCGGCCTTCAGAGCCAATTTGTCAATTTTTATATATATAGAAGTACGATTGAACTCTCACAAAATCTTAGAATTCAATGAAGCATGTGTGTTGCAAATCCGTATTACGATTTCCAAATAAAATATCTAGGCTTGCTTGTCGTTCGATTTTTTTGTCCAGGCTTGATGAACGCAGCCTACTTGTCGTTCGACTTTTTTGCTGCCCTAAATTGTTCTTTGGGTAGGCAACACTTTTTTTGAATGGGAAAAGGGCTATTTTTAGGGTTTTCGCGGAAATTATTCGAATTTTTCTCACCTTTTAAACCTTCCCTAGACCTCCACGAATAATTCAAGACCAAGATAAGATAAATCCGTTCAGCCGTTCTCGAGTTTTAGCGAGACTAACGAACAGCAATTGATTTTTATATATAGATTGCTTATGCCGGCAAGGCAACACTCCACCGTCATATAAAAATTTTTCATATGACATGTCTTGCGCAAAGATTTCCCATTTCCTATTTCCCGTTTTTGCAAAGATTTCCTATTTCCTATTTCCCGTTTTTGCAAAGATTTCCTATTTCCCATTTCCCGTTTTTGCAAAGATTTCCTATTTCCCATTTCCTATTTCCCGTTTTTGCAAAGATTTCCCATTTCCCATTTTTTTATTTTCCATTTCCTATTTCCCGTTTTTGCAAAGATTTCCCATTTCCCATTTCCTATTTCCCATTTTCGCAAAGATTTCCTATTTCCCGTTTTTGCAAAGATATCCCATTTCCCATTTCCTATTTCCCGTTGTTGCAAAGATTTCCCATTTCCCATTTCCTATTTAACGTTTTTGCAAAGATTTCCTATTTCCTATTTCCCGTTTTTGCAAAGATTTCCTATTTCCCATTTCCTATTTCCCGTTTTTGCAAAGATTTCCCATTTCCCATTTTTTATTTTCCATTTCCTATTTCCCGTTTTTGCAAAGATTTCCCATTTCCCATTTCCTATTTCCCGTTTTTGCAAAGATTTCCTATTTCCCGTTTTTGCAAAGATATCCCATTTCCCATTTCCTATTTCCCGTTTTTGCAAAGATTTCCCATTTCCCATTTCCTATTTCTCGTTTTTGCAAAGATATCCCATTTCCCGTTTTTGCAAAGATTTCCCATTTCCCATTGCAAAGATTTCCCATTTCCTATTTTCCGTTTTTTGCAAAGATTTCCAATTTCCCGTTTCTGCAAAGATTTCCCATTTCCCATTTCCTATTTAATTTATTTAATTTATTTAATTTATTTTATTTATTTTATTTATTTTATTTATTTTATTTATTTTATTTATTTTATTTATTTTATTTATTTTATTTTATTTATTTTATTTTATTTATTTTATTTATTTTATTTATTTTATTTATTTTATTTATTTTATTTTATTTTAATTATTTTATTTATTTTATTTATTTTATTTATTTTATTTATTTTATTTATTTTATTTTATTTATTTTATTTATTTTATTTATTTTATTTATTTTATTTATTTTATTTATTTTATTTTATTTATTTTATTTTAATTATTTTATTTATTTCTAAAATCACTCAATGAACGATGCACAGCGAATGAAAAAACATAAATGTATAATTTCGATTTCGGATTTATTTATTTTATTATTTTTATTCTGATAATCACTCAACGGACGATGCACAGCGAATGAAAAAACATACACGTATAATTTCGATTTCGGCCTTCAGAGCCAATTTGTCAATTTTTATATATATAGAAGTACGATTGAACTCTCACAAAATCTTAGAATTCAATGAAGCATGTGTGTTGCAAATCCGTATTACGATTTCCAAATAAAATATCTAGGCTTGCTTGTCGTTCGATTTTTTGTCCAGGCTTGATGAACGCAGCCTACTTGTCGTTCGACTTTTTTGCTGCCCTAAATTGTTCTTTGGGTAGGCAACACTTTTTTTGAATGGGAAAAGGGCTATTTTTAGGGTTTTCGCGGAAATTATTCGAATTTTTCTCACCTTTTAAACCTTCCCTAGACCTCCACGAATAATTCAAGACCAAGATAAGATAAATCCGTTCAGCCGTTCTCGAGTTTTAGCGAGACTAACGAACAGCAATTGATTTTTATATATATAGATTGCTTATGCCGGCAAGGCAACACTCCACCGTCATATAAAAATTTTTCATATGACATGTCTTGCGCGACACCACTCCCCTAAATAGGTTTTGTGACACGTTTTTTTACGAAATCAACATTTTCGTTGGTGTTACTACCAAAAACGTTTTTGGGTCCATTAATTTAATAATGCACCACTAAATTTAATTATTTATGCCATTTATATTATATATTGCTTATGCCGGCAAGGCAACACTTCACTGTTATATAAAAATTTTTCGTATGACATGCCTTTCGCGAAACCGCTCCCCTATATAGGTTTTGTGACACGTTTTTTACAAAATCAACATTTTCTTTGGTGTTACTACTAAAAACTTTTTTGGATCCATTAATTTAATAATGCACCACTAAATTTAATTATTTATGCCATTATATTATATATTGCTTATGCCGGCAAGGCAACACTTCACTGTTATATAAAAATTTTTCATATGACATGCCTTTCGCGAAACCGCTCCCCTTTATAGGTTTTGTGACAGGTTTTTTTACAAAATCAACATTTTCGTTGGTGTTACCACCAAAAACTTTTTTGGGTCCATTTATTTAATAATGCACCACTAAATTTATTTATTTATGCCATTTATATTATATATTGCATATGCCGGCAAGGCAATACTTCACTGTTATATAAAAATTTTTCATATGAAATTAATAATGCACCACTAAGCTTCATTATTTATGCCATTTATATATTAAATTGCTTATGCCGGCCAAGACTCAACTGTAGAATGAATTTTTTCATATTAATATTTTCATATGACGTGCCTTGCGCGACACGTTTTTTTTTTGTGACACGTTTTTTATAAAATCAACATTTTCTTTGGTGTTAATACCAACAACTTTTTTGGGTCAATTAAATTAATAATGCACCACTAAGCTTCATTGTTTATGCCATTTATATATTATATTGCTTATGCCGGCAGGCAACACTCCACTGTAGAATGACTACTTTTCATATTAATATTTTTCATATGACATGGCTGCGCGACACCCATCCCCTATATGTGTTTTATGACACGTTTTTTACAAAATCAACATTTTTTTTGGTGTTACCACCAAAAACTTTTTTGGTCCTTTTATTTAATAATGCACCACTAAACTTAATTATTTATGCCATTTATATACTATATTGCTTATGCCGGCAAGGCAACACTTCACTGTCATATAAAATTTTTTCATATGACATGCCTTGCGCGTAACCACTCCCCTATATAGGTTTTGTGACACGTTTTTTACAAAATCAACATTTTCGTTGGTGTTACAACCAAAAACATTTTTGGGTCCATTAATTTAATAATGCACCACTAAATTTAATTATTTATGCCATTTATATTGTATATTGCTTATGCCGGCAAGGCAACACTTCACTGTTATATAAAAATGTTTCATATGACATGCCTTGCGCGACTCCACTCCCCTATATAGGTTTTGTGACACGTATTTTACAAAATCAACATTTTCTTTGGTGTTACAACTAAAAACTTTTTTGGGTCCATTAAATTAATAATGCACCACTAAGCGTCATTATTTATGCCATTTATATATTAAATTGCTTATGCCGGCCAAGACTCAACTGTAGAATGAATTTTTTCATATTAATATTTCTCATATGACATGCCTTGCGCGACACGTTTTTTTTGTGACACGTTTTTACAAAATCAACATTTTCTTTGGTGTTACCACCAAAAACTTTTTTGGGTCCATTAATTTAATAATGCACCACTAAACTTAATTATTTATGCCATTTATATATTATATTGCTTATGCCGGCCAACACTCAACTGTAGAATGACTTTTTTCATATTAATATTTTTCATATGACATGTCTTGCGCGACACCACTGTCGTATATAGGGTTTGTGACACGTTTTTTACAAAATCAACATTTTGTTTTGTGTTACCACCAAAAACTTTTTTGGGTCCATTAAATTAATAATGCACCACTAAGCTTCATTATTTATGCCATTTATATATTAAATTGCTTATGCCGGCCAAGACTCAACTGTAGAATGAATTTTTTCATATTAATATTTCTCATATGACGTGCCTTGCGCGACACGTTTTTTTTGTGACACGTTTTTTACAAAATCAACATTTTCTTTGGTGTTACCACCAAAAACTTTCTTGGGTCCATTAATTTAATAATGCACCACTAAACTTAATTATGTCATTTATATACTATATTGCTTATGCCGGCAAGGCAACACTCCACTGTCATAAAAATTTTTCATATGACATGCCTTGCGCGTAACCACTCCCCTAGTTAGGTTTTGTGACACGTTTTTTACAAAATCAACATTTTCTTTGGTGTTACCACCAAAAACTTTTTTTGGGTCCATTAATTTAATAATGCACCACTAAATTTAATTATTTATGCCATTTATATTATATATTGCTTATGCCGGCAAGGCAACACTTCACTGTTATATAAAAATTTTTCATATGACATGCCTTTCGCGAAACCGCTCCCCTTTATAGGTTTTGTGACAGGTTTTTTTACAAAATCAACATTTTCGTTGGTGTTACCACCAAAAACTTTTTTGGGTCCATTTATTTAATAATGCACCACTAAATTTATTTATTTATGCCATTTATATTATATATTGCATATGCCGGCAAGGCAATACTTCACTGTTATATAAAAATTTTTCATATGACATGCCTTGCGCGACACCACTCCCCTATCTAGGTTTTGTGACACGTTTTTTACAAAATCAACATTTTCTTTGGTGTTACTACTAAAAACTTTTTTGGGTCCATTAAATTAATAATGCACCACTAAGCTTCATTATTTATGCCATTTATATATTAAATTGCTTATGCCGGCCAAGACTCAACTGTAGAATGAATTTTTTCATATTAATATTTCTCATATGACGTGCCTTGCGCGACACGTTTTTTTTGTGACACGTTTTTTATAAAATCAACATTTTCTTTGGTGTTAATACCAACAACTTTTTTGGGTCAATTAAATTAATAATGCACCACTAAGCTTCATTGTTTATGCCATTTATATATTATATTGCTTATGCCGGCAGGCAACACTCCACTGTAGAATGACTACTTTTCATATTAATATTTTTCATATGACATGCCTGCGCGACACCCATCCCCTATATGCGTTTTATGACACGTTTTTTACAAAATCAACATTTTTTTTGGTGTTACCACCAAAAACTTTTTTGGTCCTTTTATTTAATAATGCACCACTAAACTTAATTATTTATGCCATTTATATACTATATTGCTTATGCCGGCAAGGCAACACTTCACTGTCATATAAAATTTTTTCATATGACATGCCTTGCGCGTAACCACTCCCCTATATAGGTTTTGTGACACGTTTTTTACAAAATCAACATTTTCGTTGGTGTTACAACCAAAAACATTTTTGGGTCCATTATTTAATAATGCACCACTAAATTTAATTATTTATGCCATTTATATTGTATATTGCTTATGCCGGCAAGGCAACACTTCACTGTTATATAAAAATGTTTCATATGACATGCCTTGCGCGACTCCACTCCCCTATATAGGTTTTGTGACACGTATTTTACAAAATCAACATTTTCTTTGGTGTTACAACTAAAAACTTTTTTGGGTCCATTAAATTAATAATGCACCACTAAGCTTCATTATTTATGCCATTTATATATTAAATTGCTTATGCCGGCCAAGACTCAACTGTAGAATGAATTTTTTCATATTAATATTTCTCATATGACATGCCTTGCGCGACACGTTTTTTTTGTGACACGTTTTTACAAAATCAACATTTTCTTTGGTGTTACCACCAAAAACTTTTTTGGGTCCATTAATTTAATAATGCACCACTAAACTTAATTATTTATGCCATTTATATATTATATTGCTTATGCCGGCCAACACTCAACTGTAGAATGACTTTTTTCATATTAATATTTTTCATATGACATGTCTTGCGCGACACCACTGTCGTATATAGGGTTTGTGACACGTTTTTTACAAAATCAACATTTTGTTTTGTGTTACCACCAAAAACTTTTTTGGTTCATTAAATTAATAATGCACCACTAAGCTTCATTATTTATGCCATTTATATATTAAATTGCTTATGCCGGCCAAGACTCAACTGTAGAATGAATTTTTCATATTAATATTTCTCATATGACGTGCCTTGCGCGACACGTTTTTTTGTGACACGTTTTTTATAAAATCAACATTTTCTTTGGTGTGTTTACCAACAACTTTTTTGGGTCAAATAAATTAATAATGCACCACTAAGCTTCATTGTTTATGCCATTTATGTATTATATTGCTTATGTCGGCAGGCAACACTCCACTGTAGAATGACTACTTTTCATATTAATATTTTTCATATGACATATGACACGTTTTTTACAAAATCAACATTTTTTTTGGTGTAACCACCAAAAACTTTTTTTGGTCCATTAATTTAATAATGCACCACTAAACTTAATTATTTATGCCATTTATATACTATATTGCTTATGCCGGCAAGCACCACTCCACCGTCATATAAAAATTTTTCATATGACATGCCTTGCGCGACAACACTCCCCTATATAGGTTTTGTGACACGTTTTTTACAAAATCAACATTTTCTTTGGTGTTACCACCAAAAACTTTCTTGGGTCCATTAATTTAGTAATGCACCACTAAACTTAATTATGTCATTTATATACTATATTGCTTATGCCGGCAAGGCAACACTCCACTGTCATAAAAATTTTTCATATGACATGCCTTGCGCGTAACCACTCCCCTATTTAGGTTTTGTGACACGTTTTTTACAAAATCAACATTTTCTTTGGTGTTACCATCAAAAACTTTTTCATCACATATCGGTATATCGATATTTCGATATATATATATATATATATATATATATATCGGTATATCGATATATATCGGTATATCGATATATATCGGTATATCGATATATCGATATATATCGGTATATCGATATATATCGGTATATCGATATATCGATATATATCGGTATATCGATATATCGGTATATCGATATATCGGTATATCGGTATATTGATATATCGGTAAATCGGTATATCGATATATCGGTATATCGATATATAGATGCCACTTGCCACTTTAGAGGAGCTCTGCACTGCACGTCCGGATCCTACGACTGCCTGCGCACCAACTGACAACAGTAACAGCGAACTGATCTATTTATACGTATTTTAGTAGGCCATAACATAGGCAGCCATACCTGTAAAAATTATGTTACTAACTGGAGACAAATCTGTAAAGATACCAGTAATTTATTAATTTATTAATGTATTAATTTATTAATTTATTAATGTATTAATTTATTAATTTATTAATTTATTAATTTATTAATTTATTAATTTATTAATTTATTAATTTATTAATTTATTAATTTATTAATTTATTAATTTATTAATTTATTAATTTATTAATTTATTAATTTATTAATTTATTAATTTATTAATTTATCAATTTATTAATTTATTAATTTATTAATTTATTAATTTATTAATTTATTAATTTATTAATTTATTAATTTATTAATTTATTAATTTATTAATTTATTAATTTATTATTTTATTAATTTATTAATTTATTAATTTATTAATTTATTAATTTATTAATTTATTAATTTATTAATTTATAAATTTATTAATTTATTAATTTATTAATTTATTAATTTATTAATTTATTAATTTATTAATTTATTAATTTATTAATTTATTAATTTATTAATTTATTAATTTATTAATTTATTAATTTATTAATTTATTAATTTATTAATTTATTAATTTATTAATTTATTAATTTATTAATTTATTAATTTATTAATTTATTAATTTATTAATTTATTAATTTATTAATTTATTAATTTATTAATTTATTAATTTATTAATTTGTTAATTTATTAATTTATTAATTTATTAATTTATTAATTTATTAATTTATTAATTTATTAATTTATTAATTTATTAATTTATTAATTTATTAATTTATTAATTTATTAATTTATTAATTTATTAATTTATTAATTTATTAATTTATTAATTTATTAATTTATTAATTTATTAATTTATTAATTTATTAATTTATTAATTTATTAATTTATTAATTTATTAATTTATTAATTTATTAATTTATTAATTTATTAATTTATTAATTTATTAATTTATTAATTTATTAATTTATTAATTTATTAATTTATTAATTTATTAATTTATTAATTTATAAATTTATAAATTTATTAATTTACAAATTTATTAATTTGTTAATTTATTAATTTATTAATTTATTAATTTATTAATTTATTAATTTATTAATTTATTAATTTATTAATTTATTAATTTATTAATTTATTAATTTATTAATTTATTAATTTATTAATTTATTAATTTATTAATTTATTAATTTATTAATTTATTAATTTATTAATTTATTAATTTATTAATTTATTAATTTATTAATTTATTAATTTATTAATTTATTAATTTATTAATTTATTATTTTATTAATTTATTAATTTATTAATTTATTAATTTATTAATTTATTAATTTATTAATTTATAAATTTATTAATTTATTAATTTATTAATTTATTAATTTATTAATTTATTAATTTATTAATTTATTAATTTATTAATTTATTAATTTATTAATTTATTAATTTATTAATTTATTAATTTATTAATTTATTAATTTATTAATTTATTAATTTATTAATTTATTAATGTATTAATTTATTAATTTATTAATTTATTAACTTATTAATTTATAAATTTATAAATTTATTAATTTACAAATTTATTAATTTGTTAATTTATTAATTTATTAATTTATTAATTTATTAATTTATTAATTTATTAATTTATTAATTTATTAATTTATTAATTTATTAATTTATTAATTTATTAATTTATTAATTTATTAATTTATTAATTTATTAATTTATTAATTTATTAATTTATTAATTTATTAATTTATTAATTTATTAATTTATTAATTTATTAATTTATTAATTTATTAATTTATTAATTTATTAATTTATTAATTTATTAATTTATTAATTTATTAATTTATTAATTTATTAATTTATTAATTTATTAATTTATTAATTTATTAATTTATTAATTTATTAATTTATTAATTTATTAATTTATTAATTTATTAATTTATAAATTTATTAATTTATAAATTTATTAATTTATTAATTTATTAATTTATTAATTTATTAATTTATTAATTTATTAATTTATTAATTTATTAATTTATTAATTTATTAATTTATTAATTTATTAATTTATTAATTTATTAATTTATTAATTTATTAATTTATTAATTTATTAATTTATTAATTTATTAATTTATTAATTTATTAATTTATTAATTTATTAATTTATTAATTTATTAATTTATTAATTTATTAATTTATTAATTTATTAATTTATTAATTTATTAATTTATTAATTTATTAATTTATTAATATATTAATTTATTAATTTATTAATTTATTAATTTATTAATATATCAATATATCGATATATCGATATATCGATTTATCGATATATGGTAATATATCGATAATATTAATATATTAATTTATTAATTTATTAATTTATTAATTTATTAATTTATAAATTTATTAATTTATTAATTTATTAATTTATTAATTTATTAATTTATTAATTTATTAATTTATTAATTTATTAATTTATTAATTTATTAATTTATTAATTTATTAATTTATTAATTTATTAATTTATTAATTTATTAATTTATTAATTTATTAATTTATTAATTTATTAATTTATTAATTTATTAATTTATTAATTTATTAATTTATTAATTTATTAATTTATTAATTTATTAATTTATTAATTTATTAATTTATTAATTTATTAATTTATTAATTTATTAATTTATTAATTTATTAATTTATTAATTTATTAATTTATTAATTTATTAATTTATTAATTTATTAATTTATTAATTTATTAATTTATTAATTTATTAATTTATTAATTTATTAATTTATTAATTTATTAATTTATTAATTTATTAATTTATTAATTTATTAATTTATTAATTTATTAATTTATTAATTTATTAATTTATTAATTTATTAATTTATTAATTTATTAATTTATTAATTTATTAATTTATTAATTTATTAATTTATTAATTTATTAATTTATTAATTTATTAATTTATTAATTTATTAATTTATTAATTTATTAATTTATTAATTTATTAATTTATTAATTTATTAATTTATTAATTTATTAATTTATTAATTTATTAATTTATTAATTTATTAATTTATTAATTTATTAATTTATTAATTTATTAATTTATTAATTTATTAATTTTTTAATTTAATGATTTATTAATTTATTAATTTATTAATTTATTAATTTATTAATTTATTAATTTATTAATCTATTAATTTATTAATTTATTAATTTATTAATTTATTAATTAATTAATTTATTAATTTATTAATTTATTAATTTATTAATTTATTAATTTATTAATTTATTAATTTATTAATTTATTAATTTATTAATTTATTAATTTATTAATTTATTAATTTATTAATTTATTAATTTATTAATTTATTAATATATTAATTTATTAATTTATTAATTTATTAATTGATTAATTTATTAATTTATTAATTTATTAATTTATTAATTTATTAATTTATTAATTTATTAATTTATTAATTTATTAATTTATTAATTTATTAATTTATTAATTTATTAATTTATTAATTTATTAATTTATTAATTTATTAATTTATTAATTTATTAATTTATTAATTTATTAATTTATTAATTTATTAATTTATTAATTTATTAATTTATTAATTTATTAATTTATTAATTTATTAATTTATTAATTTATTAATTTATTAATTTATTAATTTATTAATTTATTAATTTATTAATTTATTAATTTATTAATTTATTAATTTATTGATTTATTAATTTATTAATTTATCAATATATGCAATATATCGATATATTAATATATTAATTTATTAATTTATGGAATATATAAATTTATTAATTTATTAATTTATTAATTTATTAATTTATTAATTTATTAATTTATTAATTTATTAATTTATTAATTTATTAATTTATTAATTTATTAATTTATTAATTTATTAATTTATTAATTTATTAATTTATTAATTTATTAATTTATTAATTTATTAAATTTATTAATTTATTAATTTATTAATTTATTAATTTATTAATTTATTAATTTATTAATTTATTAATTTATTAATTTATTAATTTATTAATTTATTAATTTATTAATTTATTAATTTATTAATTTATTAATTTATTAATTTATAAATTTATTAATTTATTAATTTATTAATTTATTAATTTATTAATTTATTAATTTATTAATTTATTAATTTATTAATTTATTAATTTATTAATTTATTAATTTATTAATTTATTAATTTATTAATTTATTAATTTATTAATTTATTAATTTATTAATTTATTAATTTATTAATTTATTAATTTATTAATTTATTAATTTATTAATTTATTAATTTATTAATTTATTAATTTATTAATTTATTAATTTATTAATTTATTAATTTATTAATTTATTAATTTATTAATTTATTAATTTATTAATTTATTAATTTATTAATTTATTAATTTATTAATTTATTAATTTATTAATTTATTAATTTATTAATTTATTAATTTATTAATTTATTAATTTATTAATTTATTAATTTATTAATTTATTAATTTATTAATTTATTAATTTATTAATTTATTAATTTATTAATTTATTAATTTATTAATTTATTAATTTATTAATTTATTAATTTATTAATTTATTAATTTATTAATTTATTAATTTATTAATTTATTAATTTATTAATTTATTAATTTATTAATTTATTAATTTATTAATTTATTAATTTATTAATTTATTAATTTATTAATTTATTAATTTATTAATTTATTAATTTATTAATTTATTAATTTATTAATTTATTAATTTATTAATTTATTAATTTATTAATTTATTAATTTATTAATTTATTAATTTATTAATTTATTAATTTATTAATTTATTAATTTATTAATTTATTAATTTATTAATTTATTAATTTATTAATTTATTAATTTATTAATTTATTAATTTATTAATTTATTAATTTATTAATTTATTAATTTATTAATTTATTAATTTATTAATTTATTAATTTATTAATTTATTAATTATTAATTTATTAATTTATTAATTTATTAATTTATTAATTTATTAATTTATTAATTTATTAATTTATTAATTTATTAATTTATAAATTTATTAATTTATTAATTTATTAATTTATTAATTTATTAATTTATTAATTTATTAATTTATTAATTTATTAATTTATTAATTTATTAATTTATTAATTTATTAATTTATTAATTTATTAATTTATTAATTTATTAATTTATTAATTTATTAATTTATTAATTTATTAATTTATTAATTTATTAATTTATTAATTTATTAATTTATTAATTTATTAATTTATTAATTTATTAATTTATTAATTTATTAATTTATTAATTTATTAATTTATTAATTTATTAATTTATTAATTTATTAATTTATTAATTTATTAATTTATTAATTTATTAATTTATTAATTTATTAATTTATTAATTTATTAATTTATTAATTTATTAATTTATTAATTTATTAATTTATTAATTTATTAATTTATTAATTTATTAATTTATTAATTTATTAATTTATTAATTTATTAATTTATTAATTTATTAATTTATTAATTTATTAATTTATTAATTTATTAATTTATTAATTTATTAATTTATTAATTTATTAATTTATTAATTTATTAATTTATTAATTTATTAATTTATTAATATATTAATTTATTAATTTATTAATTTATTAATTTATTAATTTATTAATATATCGATTTATTGATTATTAATATATTAATTTATAAACATATCAATATATTGATATATCGATATATAATTTATCCATATATTAATATATTTATTTATAAATTTATTTATTTATTAATTTATTAATTTATTAATTTATTTATTTATTAATTTATTAATTTATTAATTTATTAATTTATTAATTTATTAATTTATTAATTTATTAATTTATTAATTTATTAATTTATTAATTTATTAATTTATTAATTTATTAATTTATTAATTTATTAATTATTAATTTATTAATTTATTAATTTATTAATTTATTAATTTATTAATTTATTAATTTATTTATTTATTAATTTATTAAATTATTAATTTATTAATTTATTAATTTATTAATTTATTAATTTATTAATTTATTAATTTATTAATTTATTAATTTATTAATTTATTAATTTATTAATTTATTAATTTATTAATTTATTAATTTATTAATTTATTAATTTATTAATTTATTAATTTATTAATTTATTAATTTATTAATTTATTAATTTATTAATTTATTAATTTATTAATTTATTAATTTATTAATTTATTAATTTATTAATTTATTAATTTA